>LR738715.1:534905329-534917396 GCA_902687465.1 Secale cereale
CCCCCCCCCCCTGGGCATGCCCCCTGCCTTGTGGCCACCTCGTGGCTTCCCTGGCATGTACTCCAAGTCTTCTGGGTTGCGTTTGTTCCAAAAATGATCCTCCCAAAGGTTTCATTCCATGTGGACTCCGTTTGATATTCCTTTTCTGTGAAACACTAAAATAGGCAAAAAAAATAGTAATTTGCACTTGGCCTTGGGTTAGTAGGTTAGTCCCAAAAATAGTATAAAAGTGTATAATAAATCCCTTTAAACATCCAAAACAGATAATATAATAGCATGGAATAATAAAACTATATAGATACATTGGAGACGTATCAGGCCCCTCGCACCACCTCCTAGCTCCATCCCTCTCTCTCTCTCTCTATCCGTCTCTCTCGGCCTTATTTGCCTCTAACAAATGGATGTACACCAACCGATCTCCCACTATACATATAGTTATGTAGGTCGTTTATAACTCGTTTCCCCCAAGCGTCGATCGATCTAACTCATTAGTTATGTCTCTCCCTTCCCGTGACACACAACAATTGATCTACCGATCTAGTTAGGTATGCTTACCAAACACATATCTTCCCCCTTCATCATCCATGCATGCCTCCCGACACATTTATCACACACACACATACAGAAACACATCCCCTCTCTTCTTGACATTGTTGTTGTACCCTCACTTTGTCTAGTAGGACCCTCCGGCACTCTACCTCTCTCTCTCTCTCTCTCCCAACCAATTTCCCATCATCCACGTATGTATGGATGTCAACCAATCTCCCACAATACATAGCTAGGTCTCTCCTTCTCAACACATATACGAGTCAATCTACCTCTTTAGTTAGGTCTCTGCCTCCCCCCCCCACACACACACCGATACATCGAGCACTCTAGTCATGTCTCCCTGCCACATACAAACTTGCCCTCTGCCCTCTGACATTCCGGTAGGCCATTCGCCCTATATCTTTGACGTGCACACAAAAAAATTTGATTGCTCTCTTCATCGATCTCGCACCCACACACTTGATCCTCTCTTCGAGTCTATCGATATATATGACCCCTCCATCTCTTCTCATGGATCGCCTGTCTATATATGATATAGATAGGCCTCTATTTTCACACAGATTGCTTGTGTCACATTTTTGTTTGATATATCATCGACACATATTCCCACAAATACATTCACGAAATCAAACACCCCCTCCCCCCTAATGAAAAACACTCACGGACGCACACCATCTCTCTAGGTTTGTCTCGCTCTCACACACACCTCACATAGGTGGGGGCGTACACGAAGAGAAGAGGTGCACGCACGGTGCACCTACTATACTCACGTCTCTCTCCGCTAGCTCTCTTTCCCAACCACACCCTAGTGGGTACACGGTGGAGCTCATTTTTGTATGAAAATGCAGCCCACGTGGTAATTTAATACATGCAATGGTTGTCCACTTAATGGAGGACCGTGTACCATGGGTGAACAAACAAATTTCAACTTGACACGTTATTTAAAAAAAGAGGCAAACCATGTGGGGCCTACCTTAGAGGCAAGGGTCTATACACTAGAGATGCTGTATGCTACTTTTGATCTGTCCCATCAACTCGCAGAACAAGGAGAAGCTTGCTTAGTACACCCTTTCCCCCGCCCATGGGCACGGTGGCTCGCAGAGTCATAGGACGAGGAGAAGCTTGCTTACTACGCCTACACCCGCTCTCTCGCCCACGCGCTCAGTGGCTCGCAGGACGAGGAGAAGTTGCTTCTAATGGGTAGTATCATATATTTTAGTTCTAGATACATCCCTTTTTGTCCATTTTGATCACAAGTATTTTCGGACGGAGGGAGTACTTGTATCATGATATGATACCATACCCTCTCTTTCCTCATTTAATTGTGTGCCACATCATCCAAACAGTCTAGCTGGCACGTATGATACTGCTCGCCTATGCCCGCTCCCTCGCCCACATGCGCGGTGGCTCGCAGGACGAGAAAACTTTACTCCTCGTCCCTACCTTGGTTAGAGAGATTATCATATTTTTGAAATATAGGTCTTTTAGTAAATTTCAACATGAAATACTAGTACATACGCCAACCACTGATGTATAGAGACATATTTTAGAGTGTAGACACACTCATTTTGCTCCGCATGTAGTCCATATTGAAATGGACGTAGTAGTACACACTCTCCCTTGCCCCTCGCTCCTCGCCCACGTGGTGGACGTGCATCAATTCATTAGTAGTAGTGGTTTTTTATTTATATCTGTGAATGATGTTTCTACGTCCTGATTAACATGGCTATATTATTAACCATGCCGCAGAGGTAGCAGCGGGTTTTTATTTATTTGCGGAGGTAGCAGCGGATGGATATTCAACAATGAGTGAAATGATGTATGCTTCCTCCGTCAAACATAGAGAAAGGTGGGCCTCGTGATTTGATGACTCATTAGTCATTATTGCTACCTATACTCTTTGCCCATGTAATAACCGTGTGGTAGGGTAGTGGCTATTTTTAATAACCATGCTCGAAGAGAAGAGGTGCACGCACCCAGGCATGCAGTACTAGTAGAACTCTTCGCCTCTTCCCCAACCACACACGTGACACGGTGGAGCTCATTTCTGTACGATGAATCCCACATAATAATCTGACGAGTGTAGAGTTACTCACTTAATGGAGGGTCAGGAACCACGCATGAGCGATGCAGCGTTATTTTAGATAATGTTTTTTTTCTGCAGTGGTACGTATGCAATATAAATAGGTTCATATGGAGGGACAAAGAAACCGCTCCACTATATTCATAGCCAGTAGCCTACACGGTTGTTTGCTGGGGTTGCTCTCTTCACACTCTCTTGTACAAGATGATTGTGGCCACATCTCTAACATCCGAGCGGATCATGTCGGCCGGGGGGAGGGGTGGATGCTCTGTGTAGATGCGGTCGACGTCGCCGACGATGAAAACTCACTGTTGGTGTGTCCCAATCAGGGGTTCCCGTCGTTCTCTCTAACAAAGCCGGTGCGGTTGCCTTTGTCCCTTGTTCACTGCCGCGATGTGGGAGGTTCCCCCTCCCGCCGCCCTCCTCTAGATTCATCCTGACATCCCTCGGGTACAACTTCCTTTATAGTCGGCTTACACCACTGCCCCAGCTGCCCACATCACTCCATGTGGATATTTCACTACTTCTTTGCCCCCACACGTACCTCTACTGGCTTCTACTCTATTTGTGATGAGTTTATGTCTCATCAACTAGTCCCACTAATCTTATTCTAATCGTGCTTCTTCAATTTCTTTGCCACAGGGATGCGCAGCTCGATTTTAAAGAAACTGCACAAAATGATCTGGTGGTCAAAGGGTTGCAAACTTCATTTCTTTGGAAGGTTCAACATCGCCAGCAAATTAAAGCCTGGTTAGGGTTTAGGTTTCGAGGTGTGGGGACTGCATGGATCATTTTTTTCTTTAGTTGTCTCTGTTCCAAAATAAGTGTCAACTTTGGTATAACTTTGTGGCATAAAGTCGAGACACTTATTTTGGAACGGAGGGGGCACATGTTGGCTATGATCTATGAATCATTGAGATCCAATAGCATGCATGTTATTCTCCTTTGTATTTGACGGAATGTTGCAACGGGGCAACCTGGGACGCAAGATACATGAAGCAGAAGCTGGAAGCTTTATAGCATTCTACAAATATATCTCGCTGAGAAATTATAGTATGTACAAATATATCATGCACCAAAGTAAAGTGTACAGTGCAACTGAGACTCAACACGGTCGTACCACGCCAGTAATAATGGCCAATGAGCCATCAAATCACCTAGACCCGGCAGTTAGTTGGACGGACAAAACAACCATCACTCTTGAATCCGCTTCTCCCTTCAACGCATGCGCCAGTGAGAGGTTGCGTCCGCTTTGCCCGGCCATGAATGCGGCACCAATTCTCTGGAGCGGCGCTAAACGTTTCAGATGGCAATCGCGCGCGGGTGATGGTTGGGCCTTGGGTGGGCCAGGGTGGTCAGGAGCGGGCGTGGAATTTGTTGTTCACTTTGGAGAGCCGTGTACCACACGTGAATGATAGTAAGCGCGACCGGAGGTGTGCAGCGTTAATTGGGAGTTGACTCCTTCGAGCGTTAAATTTTCTTCACGTATTAGCATTGCCCTAGTATTCCTCACTACTTCAACTATATACGTTAAATAAAGAGTTCTATTTCGTGCACAATTTAAAACAAATTTTATGGAGAGAAAAAGAAAACCACTCCAACTATATACTACCTCCGTCCAGGTGCGTAGGGCGTCTAAGACAATCCATCTTTTCCTAAAGTTTTAGTCGCATAGGTAGTTAAACCAACCTCGTTTTACATAGTCTCTTGTATTGACTCCCCGTGCAGCCATTTTTAAATGTCGTGTGAATGAAAACTAATGACCCGCGGTATGTGTTAGGCCAATGCATGCACAATTAGTTAGTTGATTATTGGTCAGCCCGAGCGAAAAAATTGGAAGGCAATTAACTAGCACGAGTATTGTTTCATTCATGCGCCCTTCATCCACTCCCCTCGTGCCTAGATCACGATGCCCTTCCTTAGGCGCCCAACGCACCTAAACAGAGGGAGTACGCTACAGCCTCGGCGATTGTTTTCTAGGGTTGGCTCTCTTCACACTCTCTCTCCACTGTATATACACGATGGAGCCTCAGTGCTTGTAGTTGCTCTCTTCACACTCTCTCACCCTCCCTAGATATAAACAAGACTACGTTGGCATCTCTATCGCCCCATCAATGTTGATCTAAGAGTCGGCAGGATCCCGTCCGCTGAGGAAGGGAAGAAGGCTTAACCCTGTCGCCGTCGGCGAGGGAGGGAATCCACTACCGACGCCGCTGTTCTCCATCACCCAGCGGCGGCGTGGGAGGGCCTCCGACCCCTATTTACTCGCTGCCATACATAGTGCAGGCAGATCGGCCTCCGGCTGCCAACTAAGCCACACCCCAAGAACCTTAAGGTATAATTTACTTAATCCACATGCATTGCTCTAGCTGCAAGTGGATTTTTTCCCGCTTCTGCACTCGAATGTAGGTGTTGGATCAAACATGAAAGTAGTGTGGAAAGTTGTATAGCATGAATCTAGGACATGGTTCTAAGAGGAAAGGAAGGGGGAAAGTAGTACAAACTGGTTATCTAGGACCTACGTTGGTCGAAAAGGCAAAACAATGACAAACGCAGTACGCACATCTATAACGAGCTGATATGTCTATGGGTGGGGGACTAGATTTGCTACCCTCACATAGGGAAAGGTGTCTAAAGATACCAAACTGGGACCAAAACAAATATGCTCCTTTGTTGTGTGTTCTTTGTTGCAACAGACTATGCATCACCCCTTTATACATTGATAGATGCACATGGTGCTGGTGCATCCACTGTCCCGTACAACTCTTTAGCTGTTGTTTATCTAATAATGCCAATTGAAAATTGAAGCAATGCCATAGTTAAAAGCGAATTGCATTCTTATCGAATTTTATTGTTAATATAACTTCTATGTTAATATGAATCAATGCCATTGTTCGAGAAATGCTACTGTCATTCTTTCTTTCCCATTTAGATAAGTAAGATGCTTCTTTTTATGGGCTTCTATGTCATCCACCGTTATTGACCAGTAATTGTTTCCTTTGCACCTGTGTAAATAGGGTTATCTACTTCACCTTGTTGCTATTGCGACCTTTCGTTGCACTGCACAAAACACTTTTGCTTTATGAGTGTTTTGTGCAGTTCAACCAAAATGTCACACCGACAATGTTGCTTGATTGCTTGATCTTAGTGGAACTGCACAAGTGGAGATCTGACTTCCTATATGTGTTGGCAAGTTTGTTTCAGATCTTCTTCTTGTGAGTTGTTTGAATTTTGCATCATGAGAGGTCAGTAATGGCCTTCTTCCACAGGATTGTGTAGTACGCTTTCATATGTTGTGCTACTTATACGGTAATGTTGCTTGATTTTAGTGAACTTCACAAAAGGAGACCAGACTTCCAATCTGTATGTGCACCGTAATATCCCATTGAGGTAAGATAATGATATTTCACAATTGTTGGCCTGTATTTTGCTACTGTCCTCAGAAAGGTAATGTTGTTGTTCAGTGCTATACTTGTGCTCCCTAATTGACATGCCAGAAGAGCAAAGAGTTGCTCCTCAACCTACTGCACCTACTGAAAATGTTTGCTTTGATATTCCTTCGGGTATGATAGAGAAACTGCTTGAAAATCCTTTTACAGTAGACGGAACACTGCATCCCGATTTACACCTAATCTATGTGGATGAAGTTTGTGGATTATTTAAGCTTGCAGGTATGCCCGAGGATGTTATCAATAAGAAGGTATTCCCTTTATCTTTGAAGGGAGATGCATTGACATGGTTTAGGCTGTGTGATGATATTGGATCATGGAACTATAATCGTCTGAAGTTGAAATTTCATCAGAAGTTCTACCCTATGCACCAGATTCATCCTGATCGTAATTATTTTTATTATTTTTGGCCTCACGAAGGAGAAAGCATCACTCAAGCTTGGGGGAGGCTTAAGTCAATGTTATATTCATGCCCCAATCATGATCTCTCAAGAGAAATGTTCATTCAAAAATTTTATGCTCGGCTTTCTCTCAATAATCACTCCATGCTCGATACTTCTTGTTCTGGCTCTTTTATGATGAAGACTGCTGAATTCAAATGGGATTTATTGGAAAGAATTAAATGCAACTCTGAAGATTGGGATCTCGACGAAGGTAAGGAGTGAGGTATGACCCCTAAGTTTGATTGTGTTAAAGCTTTTATGGATACCGATGTTTTCCGTGAGTTTAGCACTAAATATGGACTTGACTCTGAGATAGTAGCTTCTTTCTGTGAATCATTTGCTACTCACGTTGATCTTCCCAAGGATAAGTGGTTTAAATACCATCCCCCTATTGAAGTAAAAGTAGTTGAACCTGTTAAAGTTGAAGAAAAGACTATCACTTATAATGTTGATCCTATTATTCCTACTGCTTATATTGAGAAACCACCTTTCCCTATTGAACATATAAAGGATGAGCCAGTGCGCCCAACTAGCGGCACTAGCCACGTCTCCCTTTATTGGCCGTGAACAGGGTCGCGAAGAGAGATAAGTCCCCAGCGCCCCATCTCCCCTCCTCTCGCCTCCGCCATCGCCTCCTCCCCTCCTCTCGCCACCGCCATCACCTCATCCCCTCTTCCCTTTCCCTCTCTCTCTCCCGTCTCCTCCATCTCAACCCTAGCCGCCACCACCGCACCCACCTCCCCTCTGGATCAGGTGCAGGCCGGCCGGTGCGCGCAGGCGGCGGCGCTCCACTCAAGGGCAAAGGGAGGCAAAGGTGGCTATGGCCGCCATGGACACCCATCTCTCTCCCCCACAGACGAACCCCACCGCAGGAGGCAGGAGGCCGCCATGGAGGCCCGTCCCGAGCTCACCTCGCCGCACCTCCGGTGACCTTCATTGCGCCTGGATCCGGGCGGATCTGACGATTCCCCGACGCGCAGGTGGGCCGGCACGCGGCGCTCTCCTCCGCCTAATTTGTACCACGACGATGGTAGCCGGAGGAGGATCCCTGGCCAACGGCACCCCGGGGAATCACTGTCGATAAGCCGCCAGAGGAGGAGCTCAACCTGGACGACCACCTCTGGACAAGGATCCCCCAAAAAATCCCCCAACCTCCGCTGCGTCGCCGCCTCTTCACCTTCGACCATGGGTTGCAGCAGTCAGAGGACCAAGGTGTGGATTCTCCTCCCCTTCCATTTTCCTTGATTTCATTTTCTTCGTTTCTTTGATTCGGTTATTTGACTAAATTGTAATACATGTCCCAGGGTTAATTAGTACATAAAATGCCTCCTTTAGTTTGTGAAAAAGGTGTAGAGTTGTGTCTTCAACTGCTGTTATGTTTCATTGATTCAGTCCTATAGTTGGATAGTTCAAGTGGATTTTACTAAATGGTTTTGTATCTTTTATTAGTGAAAAGGCCTAAATTGGTTTCTGCAACATTTTCTTGTCTGTTGACAGTGCATCCTTTAGTTGGTGAAAAAGGTCTAGAGTGGTGTCTTCAACTGCTGTTATGTTTCATTGATTCAGTCCTGTAGTTGGATAGTTCAAGTGGATTTTACTAAATGGTTTTGTATCTTTAATTTGTGAAAAGGCCTCAATTGGTTTCTGCAACATTACTTGTTTGTTGGCAGTGCCTCCTTTAGTTTGTGAAAAAGGTCTAGAGTGGTCTCTTCAACTGCTGTTACGTTTCATTGATTCAGTCATGTAGTTGGATAGTTCAAGTGGATTTTACTAAATGGTTTTGTATCTTTAATTAGTGAAAAGGCCTTAATTGGTTTCTGCAACATTACATGTCTGTTGGCAGCTGGAGCATACTTGGCAAATGGCCTTGCCGTGAGTGGTGGTGCAACGGTGACCTCAACAAGTAGGGCAATGGCTAGATACGAGCCAGGCACCAAAGATGATTGGAAGCAATCAAAAAAGTTTACCACGCTAGAGCTATGTCAGGTACTTACTGTTCTGTTGTGTTTTTTGTTTTCTATTTCCCGTCAGAAGCTCATTCCATATCAATTTGCAGGTTGTACGAGGGCAACTAATGAATATACTTGTGACACCTATACTCCCAAGTAAATCACTAATCATTTAAATAGTTTATCAGTGTTGTTTTTTTGCAAGTTATTGGGACACGAGAGAACCAGCAATAACACATAAAAAGAGTTCAAGGGTTAGGCATTTTTAAGACTAAGTACCGCCATCTTCGTGCCTTGATCTCGGTGTAGTCCTTATTTGGATGTCACTACTTCCTTTTCAGTGCATATACTTAAACTCACCGGAAGATAAGCAATTATGCTAATTAATAATGGAAGGGAACTTCCAATCCACACATTGGTCCATGTCTGGCTGTGGGATTGGGTGACCAACTAGGAGGTTGCATCATGCTCATGGCGGGATGGTGGGAGCGGGTCGCGAGGAGAGCATTAGCCAAAGCTCTTTCACACATCTCAAAGGTTCACCCAGCCAATATACACATGACCCCACCGACTAATAAGCCGACCAGTCATAGAAGAGAAAAAATAACGATGAAATAAAAGCAATCCGTGAAAATTAGACGACTCAGAAGAGGTAAAACAAGATGACGGCCAGCGAGCGCTCAATCTGGGGGAGCTCGGAGTAGTCGAGTTGCCCGCCAAATTATGTTCATTGGGCATTCAGATTCTTATTTTGCGTTTCCTAGATTTTTGGCTGGGTGTATGAACATACACGCACACACTGACTTTAGATTTCAGTGATGGGGGTAAATTATTGTGCTTGTTCCAAATTAGAAATAGGGAGAAGAAGTGAATTTTTATTAGTATATATACACATAGTTGCATGTATATATACCTAATTGAATAGTTGGCTGAACAATTTCTATAATGTACATCTCTGAAATTAAATTACAGTGAACTACCCTAAAACTTATAATTTTTGTGATGTTGCTTTGTTTATCAGTGCATTGTTGGCATGCTTGTCTAAATAAACTGGCAGTGCATATGACCATGGGTATGCAGATTCTTGACATCTAAAACTATACCATAGTTCCAGGTTTAGGGACACAACAATTCAGTTTAGACATCCAATAGCCATTAGGTTCAGGTTCAGGTTGTTTTACATAGCTAGCTGCAGATAATGCAAAGCCTTCACCCTAGGAAACTACTTGTTTGCATGTGCCCTGAACTAAATCACTTGTATATCTCTGAACTAAACTAAACTAAACCTTGCCATCTTTAGTAATCATGCATATACATGTGCATTAGTTTTTATCAAATATACCTGTGCTCCTGTAGCATATCTTCAGATTTTGGGATACAAATGTACTTTGTTTTGTGTACTAGGTGGTTAACTGAGATTTTGATTGCTTATTCTACTGACACTTTTTGAGCAATGCCGACATACATGGTTTAGTTATTGGTGGTTTGGAGCTTATATAGAAGCATTTGCGCATTCTCGAGCTTAGGAGTTAGGAATTCAAGGAGCAGTAATAAAAATTTCTGATCTGGTGCTAAATAATGATCCTTAATTTCATTAGCTATCTTGATTTCTTTCGAGGGTAGGTCTGGAGCTTGCATCGACTTTTATGTGCATTTGCTATTGTCTTTGGAGATCCAATTTCAGTAAATGCACTGAGTTTGGAGCTCAATTTTCTGAATGTTCACATCATTTATATCATTCTTTTCAGCTAAGCCAGGGTTGTGGATGGTGCCAGGGACTAATCATGCTATTGATCTTCAGTGCATATAATCTTTCATCAGTTCTACTTATTATCATGTCATGTGGCAAACTATATCAGTTGTGGTACTGCACTGCAATCACAGGTGATATTTTTATCATACATCCAATCAGTTTGTGTATCAAAGTACACTCCTAATTCACTACATGTCGCACTTAGATTCAAATCCTTACTTAACATGGTTGAAAGGAATAACAAACACATACATATAAAATATTGATTCTTTCACAACATGTTTTTACAGTTATACATAATGAATTAAGGCAGTATACAGGAGTGCCCTAAAAAGATGTCGGATTCAAAGTGTTATTGAAAAATCCATGCTTGGGTGGAAGTAATGTTGGATACATAGTGGCATGAGGGAGCACATGATGATAGCTAAACATAATAGAAGGGGAATTAGGAATGGAGGCAGTTTTTATTGCTCGGGAAGAAAAACTAAATATGTTGCAACAGAGAAAGTCGTCCCATATATTATTCGGGAAATGTAGATGAATGCCAAGATGGATAAGACGGTAAAAGAGGAACATACAAGACACTAACGTTATGAAGAATCTTTCAAGCAGTTAACAAACTGTAATGTGGTTGTGATACCAATATTTAAAACCTTCGGGTTTCCAGTGTGTGTATTCGAATAAACAGAGGTAGTTCTCTGCTGGAAACTATTTTTCCCAGGATTAGTTGAGGCACCTAACCGAAAAAATATAGAAGAAACAAAGTCTGGTACTTTCAGTAAAATACATTTTCTCTCTCATACCATTACAATTGTGTATTGTACATAATAAACTTTTATTAAAGCTTTAGTAAGCTATATGATCCAAATACATTTTTTTCATCTCACACTGTTACAATTTTTTATTACTCTATGATAAGAACTCACAACACTTGTCTGTCCCTGTTAAACCTATGGTGGAAGTCATTGTGCTTATATATAAATTTTATTAATAATACCAAAGAATAAATACATCCATCCACATCTCTTATTGATTCTCTACTTCCCAGGTATTTTCGGTATCCAATCTATAGCACATGGCATATCTACATGTTGTTTACATTCAGATTTTGGTGTCCAAATTATGGTTTGGTTTATTGGTTACTAATTTACACATGTGGTTGCAGCATGTCTAATTTGGTGCCCATTTGATTGCACATAAATTTTAGCATATCCAATTTACACATGTGATTTGTTATGTCGTCGGGCTATAATGACTTGAGAAGTTCCTAGAGCCAGCTATTACTAGAAAGTTTTAGGAAGAAATTAGGATTCTGTGATAATTGTAGTTGAGATCAATTTACAGGCTTTCACCTGCTTCACAAGTTCTCATGAATTTGGTTAATTTTTAAGAGTCATAGAAAGAAGATTTTTAGATTATCCCAAAGATTAAAACTATTTAGTAATCTGGACTGAGTGGCAAGTTTGTGCATGGCTTTGGAGTAAGGGACTTGAAACTATTTAGTATCTACATATCTCTAGGCTCACACTGAAGTTGTCCTTCGCCCTATTGAATTCCAAGCATTTCATCTATCAAGATGCCATGACTCCTCTTCGATCTCTCATTGGTATACTCAATTATATGATAAGAGAAAATATATTTAGATGTCATCGCAATAATTACAAATGAACAATTCAAGTCATATACCAGGAGTATTGTGTTTGCTATTGTCTGCTCATATCTTCAGATGTCAAATTTCAGGCATGTCTACGTAAAAATGTATTATACGGTGGGACAGAAGGAGTACTTTATTATGATTTTTGCACAATATCAAAATTAATGGCTCACTGCTCTATTTTCCC
>LR738715.1:534931363-534949737 GCA_902687465.1 Secale cereale
CCACCACTTAGGTATTGTTGTGAACTCATTATAAATTCATATTGGTGTAATATCTACTGTATTCCAACTTCTCTATGGTTCATACCCTCCGATACTACTCATAGATTCATCAAAATAAGAAAACAACACAATGAAAACAGAATCTGTCAAAAATAGAACAGTCTGTAGTAATCTGTAACTCCCGAATACTTCTGTAACTCCCAAATTCTGAAATAAATTGGTGGTCCTCAGGAATTTATCTATTAATCTTCTACAAAAACAATCGACTTAAAAGCACTCTTCTGTGAAAAAAATGACAGCTAATCTCGTGAGCGCAAAGTTTCTATTTTTTACAGCAAGATCACATTAACCTTCACCCAAGTCTTCCCAAAGGTTCTACTTGGCACTTTATTGAAACAAAAGCTATAAAACATGATTACTACAACAGCTTAATCAGGTGGAAACACAAAAATAGTATGGGTAAATATTAGGTTGTCTCCAACAAGCGCTTTTCTTTAATGCCTTTTTGCTAGGCATGACGATTTCAATGATGCTCACATAAAAGATAAGAATTGATACATAAAGAGAGCATCATGAAGAATATGACTAACACATTTAAGCCTAACCCACTTCCTATGCATCGGGATTTTGTGAGAAAACAATTTATGGGAAAAAGAATACACTAGCATAGGAAGACAAAACAAGCATAACTTCAAAACTTTTAACACATAGAGAGGAAACTTGATATTATTGCAATTCCTACAACCGTATATTACCCCCTCATAATAATTTTCAGTAGCATCATGAATAAATTAAACAATATAACCATCACATAAAGCATTCTTTTCATGATCTACAAGCATAAAAATTTACTACTCTTCTCATTCGGAATAGTGGGAGTATCATAAGAAACTCAAATACTATAAATTGTTTCCACATTAAAAGACTAATGTTCAGAAAAAGGGTAGTCATAATCGTGACAAGTTTTGTAAATATAACCATCACTAATTTTTATAACATAAGTATCATCACAATAATCATCATAAGTAGCAACTTTGTTCTCATCATAATCAATTGAAACCTCTTCCAAGATAGTGGAACCATAACTAAATAAAGTCATGACCTCTCCAAATCCACTTTTATAATTATCACAATAAGATTCAACATCCTCCAAAATAGTGGGATCATTACTTCCTAAAGTTGACACTCTTCCAAACCCACTTTCATCAATATAATCATCATAAATAGGAGGCATGCTATCATCATAATAAATTTGCTCATCAAAACTTGGGAGACTAAAAAATATCATCTTCATTAAACATAGCATCCCCAAGCTTGGGACAAACATTAATTACAGCAAATAAATTATCAAACATGACATTCTCATCAGACATAGCATCCCCAACCTTGGGCCTTTTCATATTATAAGCATAATAACTCTCATCATTAATAGTATGGATAGCACCAATAGTATAGCAATTATCATCATCACAATGAGTAATAGGAGCAACATCCTTTGGGAGGGATCCCTTTTTACCTTTGCTTCTCCGTCTTTTCTTTTTCTTGTTCACATTAATTATGGGCTTAATCCTCTTTTTGGAGCTCCTTATTAATGAGATTGGTTGAATAGAAGGCTCCTCCTCGTTACCTGATTCATCATAAGAAAGAATAGGAGGATATTGGGAAATCTCTTCCCTATCATTAGTATTCTCTTCATCTTCTATTTGTTTTCTTGTCTTTATGTAATTGGAAATATAAGGATTTTCAATGCAATTCAGCACACAATACATATAAATTTCCTCTAGATCAAAATCAAGAACTTTATCAAGGACAAATTCTGGAATATTCTTAGTTATACATTTCATTTCTTCATAACCCACAAGCAAACTAAGTTCATTATGATGCACAAGGGAAATAAAGTAATCACAATTTTTGGACATGATACGATCATCAAACAATTTGCATTGGAGATTTAAATGATCACGTTCATTGCAAAGTTCACAAGGATGGCAAAGAAATTTTAAGTTTTCAGCACAAGCATCTAGCCTCTCTTGCAACCATTTAGTTTCTAAATACTTATGCCTCTTGCAAAATCTATCTTCCCTATTTGGTGTGTACTGGCAAACTCTATGCACTCCACAAAAGTTGACATGCTTATAAGAGACATTTTCATCATGACTAGTGCAATCATCATTAGTACTATGGATATTCAAAGAGTTCATACTAACAACATTGCAATCATGCTCGTCATTCAAAGATTTAGTGCCAAACATTTTAATGCATTCTTCTTCCAGTACTTGGGCACAATTTTCCTTTCCATCATTTTCACGAAAGACATAAAAAAGATGAAGCATATGAGGCACCCTCAATTCCATTTTTTTGTAGTTTTCTTTTACAAACTAAACTAGTGATAAAACAGGAAACTAAAAGATTCGATTACAAGATCTAAAGATATACCTTCAAGCACACACCTCCCTGGCAACTGTGCCAGAAAAAAGCTTGATGTCCACTACGCAAACTTCTTCTTGTAGACGTTGTTGGGCCTCCAAGTGCAGAGGTTTGTAGGATAGTAGCAAATTTACCTCAAGTGGATGACCTAAGGTTAATCAATCCATGGGAGGCGTAGGATGAAGATGCTCTCTCTCAAACAACCCTGCAACCAAATAACAAAGAGTCTCATGTGTCCCCAACACACCCAATACAATGGCAAAATGTATAGGTGCACTAGTTCGGCGAAGAGATGGTGATACAAGTGCAATATGGATGGTAGATATATGTTTTTGTAATCTGAAAATATAAAAAAAGCAAGGTAACTAATGATAAAAGTGAGAACAAACGGTATTGCAATGCTTAGAAACAATGCCTAGGGTTCATACTTTCACGAGTGCAAGTTCTCTCAACAATAATAACATAATTGGATCATATAACAACCCCTGAACATGCAACAAAGAGTCACTCCAAAGTCACTAATAGCGGAGAACAAACAAAGAGATTATTGTAGGGTACGAAACCACCTCAAAGTTATTCTTTCTGATCAATCCATTGGGCTATTCCTATAAGTGTCACAAACAGCCCTAGAGTTTGTAGTAAAATAACACCTTAAGACACAAATCAACCAAAACCCTAGATACTCCAATGTCACCACAAGTATCCGCGGGTATGATTATATGATATGCATCACACAATCTCAGATTCATCTATTCAAACCAACACAAAGAACTTCAAAGAGTGCCCCAAAGTTTCTATCGGAGAGTCAAGACGAAAACGTGTGCCAACCCCTATGCATAGATTCCCAAGGTCATGGAACCCGCAAGTTGATGACCAAAACATACATCAAGTGAACCAATAGAATACCCCGTTGTCACCACAGGTATCCCACGCAAGACATACATCAAGTGTTCTCCAATCCTTAAAGACTCAATCCGATAAGATAACTTCAAAGGGAAAACTCAATCCATTACATGAAGAATATGACTAACACATTTAAGGCTAACCCACTTCCTATGCATCGGGATTTTGTGAGAAAACAATTTATGGGAAAAAGAATACACTAGCATAGGAAGACAAAACAAGCATAACTTCAAAACTTTTAACACATAGAGAGGGAAACTTGATATTATTGCAATTCCTACAACCGTATATTACCCCCTCATAATAATTTTCAGTAGCATCATGAATAAATTAAACAATATAACCATCACATAAAGCATTCTTTTCATGATCTACAAGCATAGAAAATTTACTACTCTTCTCATTCGGAATAGTGAGAGTATCATAAGAAACTCAAATACTATAAATTGTTTCCACATTAAAAGACTAATGTTCAGAAAAAGGGTAGTCATAATCGTGACAAGTTTTGTAAATACAACCATCACTAATTTTTATAACATAAGTATCATCACAATAATCATCATAAGTAGCAACTTTGTTCTCATCATAATCAATGGAAACCTCTTCCAAGATAGTGGAACCATTACTAAATAAAGTCATGACCTCTCCAAATCCACTTTTATAATTATCACAATAAGATTCAACATCCTCCAAAATAGTGGGATCATTACTTCCTAAAGTTGACACTCTTCCAAACCCACTTTCATCAATATAATCATCATAAATAGGAGGCATGCTATCATCATAATAAATTTGCTCATCAAAACTTGGGAGACTAAAAAATATCATCTTCATTAAACATAGCATCCCCAAGCTTGGGACAAACATTAATTACAGCAAATAAATTATCAAACATGACATTCTCATCAGACATAGCATCCCCAACCTTGGGCCTTTTCATATTATAAGCATAATAACTCTCATCATTAATAGTATGGATAGCACCAATAATATAGCAATTATCATCATCACAATGAGTAATAGGAGCAACATCCTTTGGGAGGGATCCCTTTTTACCTTTGCTTCTCCGTCTTTTCTTTTTCTTGTTCACATTAATTATGGGCTTAATCCTCTTTTTGGAGCTCCTTATTAATGAGATTGGTTGAATAGAAGGCTCCTCCTCGTTACCTGATTCATCATAAGAAAGAATAGGAGGATATTGGGAAATCTCTTCCCTATCATTAGTATTCTCTTCATCTTCTATTTGTTTTCTTGTCTTTATGTAATTGGAAATATAAGGATTTTCAATGCAATTCAGCACACAATACATATAAATTTCCTCTAGATCAAAATCAAGAACTTTATCAAGGACAAATTCTGGAATATCCTTAGTTATACGTTTCATTTCTTCATAACCCACAAGCAAACTAAGTTCATTATGATGCACAAGGGAAATAAAGTAATCACAATTTTTGGACATGATACGATCATCAAACAATTTGCATTGGAGATTTAAATGATCACGTTCATTGCAAAGTTCACAAGGATGGCAAAGAAATTTTAAGTTTTCAGCCCAAGCATCTAGCCTCTCTTGCAACCATTTAGTTTCTAAATACTTATGCCTCTTGCAAAATCTATCTTCCCTATTTGGTGTGTACTGGCAAACTCTATGCACTCCACAAAAGTTGACATGCTTATAAGAGACATTTTCATCATGACTAGTGCAATCATCATTAGTACTATGGATATTCAAAGAGTTCATACTAACAACATTGCAATCATGCTCGTCATTCAAAGATTTAGTGCCAAACATTTTAATGCATTCTTCTTCCAGTACTTGGGCACAATTTTCCTTTCCATCATTTTCACGAAAGACATAAAAAAGATGAAGCATATGAGGCACCCTCAATTCCATTTTTTTGTAGTTTTCTTTTACAAACTAAACTAGTGATAAAACAGGAAACTAAAAGATTCGATTACAAGATCTAAAGATATACCTTCAAGCACACACCTCCCTGGCAACTGTGCCAGAAAAAAAGCTTGATGTCCACTACGCAAACTTCTTCTTGTAGACGTTGTTGGGCCTCCAAGTGCAGAGGTTTGTAGGATAGTAGCAAATTTACCTCAAGTGGATGACCTAAGGTTAATCAATCCATGGGAGGCGTAGGATGAAGATGCTCTCTCTCAAACAACCCTGCAACCAAATAACAAAGAGTCTCATGTGTCCCCAACACACCCAATACAATGGCAAAATGTATAGTTGCACTAGTTCGGCGAAGAGATGGTGATACAAGTGCAATATGGATGGTAGATATATGTTTTTGTAATCTGAAAATATAAAAACAGCAAGGTAACTAATGATAAAAGTGAGAACAAACGGTATTGCAATGCTTAGAAACAATGCCTAGGGTTCATACTTTCACGAGTGCAAGTTCTCTCAACAATAATAACATAATTGGATCATATAACAACCCCTAAACATGCAACAAAGAGTCACTCCAAAGTCACTAATAGCGGAGAACAAACAAAGAGATTATTGTAGGGTACGAAACCACCTCAAAGTTATTCTTTCTGATCAATCCATTGGGCTATTCCTATAAGTGTCACAAACAACCCTAGAGTTTGTAGTAAAATAACACCTTAAGACACAAATCAACCAAAACCCTAGATACTCCAATGTCACCACAAGTATCCGCGGGTATGATTATATGATATGCATCACACAATCTCAGATTCATCTATTCAAACCAACACAAAGAACTTCAAAGAGTGCCCCAAAGTTTCTATCGGAGAGTCAAGACGAAAACGTGTGCCAACCCCTATGCATAGATTCCCAAGGTCATGGAACCCGCAAGTTGATGACCAAAACATACATCAAGTGAACCAATAGAATACCCCTTTGTCACCACAGGTATCCCACGCAAGACATACATCAAGTGTTCTCCAATCCTTAAAGACTCAATCCGATAAGATAACTTCAAAGGGAAAACTCAATCCATTACATGAAGGTAGAGGGAGAGAAACATCATAAGATCCAACTATAATAGCAAAGCTCGCGGTATATCAAGATCATGCCAAATCAAGAACACGAGAAAGAGAGAGAGAGAGAGAGAGAGAGAGAGAGAGGGAGAGAGAGAGAGAGATCAAACACATAGCTACGGGTACATACCCTCAGCCTCGAGGGTGAACTACTCACTCCTCGTCATGGAGAGCGTTGGGATGATAAAGAAGGCCACCGGTGATGGATCCCTAGTACTTCTGAAGCTTGCATTGTATTCCCTTAAAGAGGAAACGGTGATGCAGCACAGTAGCATAACTATTTCCCTCAGTTTTTGAGAATCAAGGTATCAATCCAATAGGAGACCACGCGCTAGTCCCTCGCACGTGCACAAACAAATAAGAACTTTGCAGCCAACGCGATAAGGGGTTGTCAATCCCTTCACGGTCACTTATGAAAGTGAGATCTGATAGATAGGATAGGATAATATTTTTGGTATAAGAAACCGAAAGTAAAGAAAGTAAATAAGAAACGGCAACAGAAATTGAAGGGAAAGTAATATGATAAAGATAGACCCGGGGGCCATAGGTTTCACTAGTGGCTTCTCTCATGATAGCAGAATTCTACGATGGGTGAACAAATTACTGTCGAGCAATTGATAGAAAAGCGCATAGTTATGAGAATATCTAGGCATGATCATTATATATAGGCATCACGTCCGTAACAAGTAGACTAAAACAATTCTGCATCTACTACTATTACTCCACACATCGACCGCTATCCAGCATGCATCTAGAGTATTAAGTTCATAAGAACAGAGTAACGCTTTAAGCAAGATGACATGGTGTAGAGGGATAAACTCAAGCAATATGATATAAACCCCATCTTTTTATCCTCGATGGCAACAATACAATACGTGCCTTGCTGCCCCTACTATCACTGGGAAAGGACACCGCAAGTTTGAACCCAAAGCTAAGCACTTCTCCCATTGCAAGAACTACAGATCTAGTAGGCCAAACCAAACCAATAATTCAAAGAGACTTGCAAGGATATTATTATCATACATAAAAGATTTCAAAAAAGAATCAAATATTGTTCATAGATAATCTTGATCATAAATCCACAATTCATCGGATCTCGACAAACACACCGCAAAAAGATTACATCGAATAGATCTCATCGAAGATCGAGGAGAACTTTGTATTGAGATCCAAAAATAGAGAAGAAGCCATCTAGCTAATAACTATGGACCCGAAGGTCTGTAATAAACTACTCACAACTCATTGGTGAGGCTATGGTGTTGATGTAGAAGCACTCCATGATCGATCCCCCGTCCGGCGGAGCACCAGAACAGGCGCCAAGATGGGATCTCATAGGAACAGAAGGTTGCGGTGGTGGAATTAGGGTTTTCTCTGTTTCCTCAATGTTTTCAGGGTACAAGGATATATATAGGAGGAAGGAGAGCATCGGGGGATCTAGAGGGGGGCGCGCCTGCCCCCCTGGGCTTGCCATGCCCCTCGTGGCCGCCTCTTTCGATCCCTCGCGTGTACTCCAAGTCTTCTTTGTAGATACGGTTCCAAAAATAACTCTCCCGAAGGTTTCATTCTGTTTGGACTCCGTTTGATATTCCTTTTCTGCAAAACACTGAAATGGGAAAAAAGAAACATCAATTTGCACTGGGCCTTGGGTTAGTAGGTTAGTCCCAAAAATAATATAAAAGTGTATAATAAAGCACATTAAACATCCAAAACAGAATATATAATAGCATGGAACAATCAAAAATTATAGATACATTGGAGACGTATCAATCCCCCCTACGGCAAGGTGCCGGAACAGGGTCCTGATTGATTTTTGGTGGCTACAGAGGCTTGCGGCGGCGGAACTCTTGATCTAGGTTTCTTTTCTGGGGTTTCTGTATTTATAGGAATTTTTTGCTTCAGGAACAAGTCAGGGGGATCTCCGAGTCATCCACGAGATAGGGGGCGCGCCCCGGGGGGTAGGGCGCGCCCTCCACCCTCATGGATGGCTTGGGACTCTTCTAGTCCAACTCTTTTACTTCGGGGGCTTCTTTTGGTCCATAAAACTCATCAAAAATTGGCACGTCAATTGGACTCTGTTTGGTATTCCTTTTCTGTAAAACTCAAAAACAAGGAAAAACAGAAACTGGCACTGGGCTCTTGGTTAGTAGGTTAGTCCCAAAAATCGTATAAAATAGCATATAAATGCATATAAAACATCCAAGATGGATAATATAATAGCATGGAACAAACAAAAATTATAGGTACGTTGGAGACATATCATTGGCGACAGGCTAGTTCATGGCCATCGTCGACGCCAGCTACGACTTTCAGTTGGACAAGATGATCGTTGCCACCATCAACAAGTTCTCTGTCGTGAAGAAGTTTGCGGACGACATCGACGTACTCCTCCAGACTGTGCGCCTAGGCTCCTCATTGCCTGCCACCCTAATCGTCCTCCATAGTGAGAAACTCTTTCAAGCCCTGGTGGCCCTGCGACTGCTCGCCGATGCAACCAAGAATGTACACCTCGAGGTCGCGCTCACCGCTAGGCACCTTGCCCTGCAATTAATCAACCTACACATCCATGTGTACGATGAAGTCGTGTACATAGGGATCTACAAGGCTGCTAAGGACGCTACAATGTTGGCCTTCTTCAACCGGTTGGAAGCCTTGTACGCCTTTGTTGAGAAGCACCTTGACCTTGCAACAAAAGCCGCCGCTACTCAGCCACCGGTCGGTGGCCCGACGCACTGAGTCGAGGAGGAGGAGGAGGTCGTTGATGGATGCATATTTATTCTTGCCTCCTATAATCACCACTGCAATCGCGTCCTCGTGTCCTTAATTCTTATTGTACTATTGCATTGTAGTTCCAAGCTACTACCCTGCTTATCCGGTGGGAAAAGCCTCGTCCTAGCGTTTCAAATCGTTATTTCTATCTATCGATCGTGCCAAGGAGCAGAACCAAATGTTACAATTTATACATGTTTCTCTACTCCTATAAAAGACTCGGTTGGTGATGATGGTGTGCCTGCCATCCGTCATTTCTGACCATTAGATCTGCATCTAACGGCTATGAGGTAAGTTGTGGCATTTTTGCAATGCACGGGCCAGCACATTGGTAGTAGTAAGAAACAAATTCCGCGGTTTGGCATGAGTTCGTACTGCAGGAGCACCACAATTCCTGGCGCAGGAGTTACATTTCCCTCCCGGGGCCCACGGGACCAAGCTTTAGCGGCTAGTGCACCTGCCTTTGAGTCTATGACATCTGGACCCTAAATGTGGCTGGCCCGCATGTCATTGTCATAAAAGCAGAGGGGTGGTGGGACCGAGAGGGGTGAGGCGCAGGTCGGCAGATGTGTGGGTGTCACGGGTTCGAGCAGCGTCGTGAGAATCGCGTGGGATGAGGCTTGCCTGCTCCCCTCCCATGCTCTGATCCGTACTCCCGCACCACTAATTTTCATCCAATGGTTATAATAGATTTCCTCGTGTGGGTCATTTATAGCCTCAAAAAAAGGTAAACAAAGGCCGTATTTCCAGGAAATAATTTCCTGCATGAATCTGTACACGCATGCAAGACCCTTTCCTTTCCAACTCATCCTCCGAGCGTGGCAACAGGTGCCTGCCTAACCCATGTAGCACGCTGCGCCACCAGCGAGTAGCACCTCCTCCACGCCAACATTGGTGTGTGGTCCATGCACATGCAGCTGCTCCCATAGTATTTTACCCGCATTTTCGACTACAATACCACACCGATCTTTTTTTGCGGGGTAGTACCACACAGATCTTGGATAAGACCATGGAGCTTGTGGCCAAGAAAAGTCTCTGCCCGGCCGACGCATGTCTAGGTGCTTGTCTGTTGTGACGTGTCGCACGATGTTTACTAGCTCGTGCTCTAGATGAGAGGCAGGGTGTTATTCCCGATCGTCATTGGTGCGACAGCAGCGACGGCCGGCTGGGAACTTGGGCGGGAGCCAGTGATCTACCCAGGGCACATAGCTCGACTTGGGCTCGAGATTCCGACCGCTTGCACTATCCTAAGGATGTACCACTCAGCGGCGAGGCTGGAATGCTAGATATGTATAGGCGTGTGCTCGTGGGCGGGAACAACCTGCTCAATGGATACCGGTTTGCAAATGGGATGTACTCGACGTAGCTGAGCCAGTGAGCCTTGAGGCATTGCTTTCATCGTACGTTGACGCGTGGTTCAACGGCGTGCGGCCATGGGCCATCGTAGGTCATCTACGGGGAAGCGGCATCGGTGTGGTTTGAGATGCCTAGCTGGCCGTTGTCGTGGCAGCGTTCGCTACTCACTTGTTCAAGATGAACCGGTCGGTGGTGACCTGGACGTGGCGAGGGTGCCACATCTGGACGTTGGGGTGTTACGAGGCGTAGATGGCCATATTGGCGGGTACTACTTGTATTATAGAAGTAGAAGGCAAAGACGGGCCTTTATTTTGTTTATTATATTTGTGGGTGAGGAGTGATGCCCGGGACGAAATGTGTCACAACTGCTAGATGAAAAGTGGATGGTGCGGGAGTACATATCGGAGCCAGGAGCGGAGCATGCAAGCCGCGTCCAATCGCGTGTGGCTGTGGTAGAAACTTGATAGTCGCCGCAGTTCAGCTGGCCCGCATGTCATGCACGCAAAGGAAGAGGAGCGGTGGGTCGAGCAGGGTGACGTGCACGTCGGGGGACGTGGAGCCGTGGGTTGGAGCGGCGTCGTAGGAATTGCGTGTGGTAGTGGTGAAACATGATGGTCGTCGTGGTTCACCTTCCATAGACAAGCTGTCATGTCTAGTAACACATGCATTGCATACCACTCACTGCAAGGAGTAGTAGTAGAGAAAACTAGGCGGATAAATAGTTCATTATATTCAAGTGGACCATATCAATGTACACAGAGTACACTTGTTCCAAAGACATGCACATCAACGAAATAGTTTATCTATATCAATGTACATAGAGAGGAAATATAATTTTTATGAGAGAGGAAATAGTTCATCTATATCAATGTACACAAAGAGGAAATATAATTTTTACAAGAGAGGAAATAGTTCATCCATATATAATGCCCTGATGTTGGTGCAGCTTCTTCTTCTTTCTTTCTTTCTTCTTCTTCTAATTTTCTGTGGGAGATGGCTTCGCAACGAGCCCTTTCGACCTTGCAGCTATCTCGAAATTCACACGGGCATCGAGGGCAGCATATTTTATCCGCTCGTAGGTCAAGGGATAATTCTCCCATCCAGACGACCTTAATCCCCACGTCTCGTCACCCTTCTCAAGATTTGTTCCGAGCAGATAATTTTCTACATCGAACAGGGATGGTGTTTCTATATCACAATCATCTACACGAAGTCGGGTTTGTAGGTCAGCGATGTTTCTCAAGTCAAGGTTGTACGGCACCAGCTTCTCTTTGTCCCCTTTGATGGCTGACCCACAGAAGTATATGTCCTCCCGAGATATGAAATTGTGGAGCTCACCTAGTATGGAGGGCGTGTGTATGTGTGATACACCAAAACTTCATCTTCGAGGCACAGCTGAAGGACGACGGCACATTGCATCTTCCCAGTGGCATGCTCTGTGTACTCTGCGTCGAGACTGACGACCTTCTTCTCCACCTTTTGGAGGGAGTTGGATACATTGTTGATCCACTCCAGAACAACCCTTGGGTGGTCAATGATGATGGAAACTATGCTCAACGAGCCATCAACGAGGACATGTTTGACGCTAAAAACATGCATAGGGATCTCTTTCGCCATTTGGAACCGCTGGACCAGAGTGCTATGGTTTGGAGAATTAGGATTAAGATGGCTAGTCTAACTGAAGAAGATGATTATTTAAAGGGGCTTCCAAATTACTCAAGGAAGGTGTGAATCTAGTGGGGTTTGAATGCAAATGAAGGAGAGGTGAAGAAACCGAGGAATACCGGTTCCCGATGGAGAAGTAAATGGGAGAAGTGGCATGTAGGCAGTTGATTAGACGGCTAGGTAGACCAACCTACAAAACAAAAAGGCTATGTGGGTAGCGTATTGAGGAGTGGTCTGTGTCCATGTACGTGCCCATCCTTCGATCATTACATGTTCCACTGGTTAGTTGAGGTCACTCTTTTGAATCACCGTGGAGAAACATTTTATGATTCCTTTTTCTTTCTGCACCCCTCCTGACAGGTGGGACCTACGCAAAACCAACTTGGGTGGACGAACAGATATACAAACATATCCATCTCTTTCCACACACAAAAAATGTGTCGTAGCTGGTTCAGTTTATTAATGGCGCGTGTCTGGGAGACACGACCTTTTCTAGTTAAGGAATGTGCGGTTATCCTAAAAAAGAAAAAGAAAACTTCCTCGCACTTCCACATGCACGAGAATTTTCTTCTGCTCGCAATATGTATGTTACTTAAAGTGAACCCATAGGCATAAAGTACTACTCTGTATGTTGCTACTAGTAGTAGTACAACTGTGGTACACTTGATGGTCAAAATAGTATTCATCCGGTCCTCAGAGTGAAGTGATAAGACCCTACGCCCGAGCTGACACTAGTCCAGGCGGCGTGTTCAGGTTACCAAAGTCAGCCTCACCTTGTGCATTGTGCAGTCACTATCACCGCAGTTGTATAGCATGCCTCACCTCGTCTCCCTCTCGCCTAGCACCACTCCATTTCCATCTCCGTCTTGCCGGAGATCCTGAGGTCACTCTTCATCATCTCACTGTGCCCCCGTGTACCCTCTCCTCGCTCGCCTCCCCCAGTATCACTATTCCCTCGCTAGCCGCTCCAGCACCAAGATCCTTCTCCCCCATAAATCAAGCCCCCAAAAAACCCCACCTTCCAAACTCCACCATGGCCGAACCTGAACTGCGCAGCATCCATATGAGTTGCGATTGGAGCAACCTCCCCGGTGACATCCTCGACCTCTGTTGTTCGTGTATGGATATGTTGAGTGCCGTGCGGCTGGTTGCATGCTCAAGGAACATGCACGCGGCCAACGTCGAAGCGAGGCCTCGGCTTTTCATGACACCCTACTTGTTGCTATCTTGTCTAGCGAGATTTGCTCACCATGATACGAAGGTGTACATGATACCCCTCGACTTCAATCCGACCTCCATTAGCCGAAACTTCTTTGCAGGTATGTAGTAGGTCACCGTACATCATTTCCCTCGACTTTGATCCGATCACCATCGCCCAAAACTTCTTGGCAGGAATGTACTGGGTCGGCATGAACTCCCACTGGATGGCTATCGTCAGAAAAGACAGGAAAAAGTTGGTGCTCATGAACTTCCAGACCTCCCATGGGATTATCCTTTCTTTGTTGTAGTATGCAGGGCTTTACCGTAGCGGTCCAAGTCATCTAGATTACCATGTTAGTTGGACGGTCCTTGTTTTGCAGAAGATGTAATCTGCCAAGTGCCCACACGATATGCGGATTACGTAGACTTCAAGCTAATTGCCTTGTTCGACCGCGGACCCGCCTATCTTTCCACCAATGCCTTCTTTAGCTGGAGACGACTCACCTCGCAGCGGATCGTCAAAGTTGATACACACTTCGGTGATGTTGTTGAACACAATGGCATCATCTACACGATCGACAAAGCAGATGGCACCACGTATTGCTGGGACGGCTCATGTAAGTGTTTCCGTCTGATTTTAATGATAACGCCATGACATAGTTTGAACTTTTTGTGATGATTGGCATATCCATGTTTGAGCAGAATTTGAGTAGAACTATGGCAATGTATTAGAGACGCCACAAATCAGCTATATTTGGAATGAGGTCATTCATGCAATTGTGACCTGTCATTACAGCCAATTTGTACCCTTGAATAATCAAACGGTTAGGAAGATATGGATATTCTCCTTACATTATAGTAATCTACATACTACTAAATATGAATGTGTATACTACCAAAAACACTTCCGTGAAGTGCGTGTTTGTCACAGTAGGTCACGTTTTCTGTCATGCGTGTACATCCATGACGATTTTATGACAGAATCAAGATAGTCATACATGTGCTGTCATACAAGTGTTCCATGTCAATACCAAAATTATCATCACGGAAGTATCCACTTCAATGACGATAAATCGCGTATCATGGAAGTGCTTTCGTCAAGGGAAACCGACATGTGGCATCCACCGTAAAGGGTCGCCGTTAAGCTATCGGGTTCTGGTTTGGATCCGATAACCTGTTAACAGCCCCGACCAATGGGGATCTTCAATGTGTAAAATTCTTATTCGCAGGAGGATCCACATGTCTGCTCATTATTGGGACAAATGTCGTCCACTCATTGTACGGGAGGCGGCTATGATACGTTGGCACGTGGCAAGGCCCAATAGTGGCCCATTTAGGTGAAAGAGGCCGGCCCAGTCAAAATTAGCAGGCCAAGCCATATAGAGCCTACTAGTGTTTGATCCATTTTAGCCCATAGCCCATACGAGATGTGCCAAATCGGATTGTCAACGGCCCGTTAACTATTTGACAACATTGTAGCCCATCGTCAGTTCGAGCCTGTTAACTGCCCGCTATATATTTGGGCTAAATATAGGCCCTATGTGGTTTCGTCCTGTTAACAGCCCATTCGAGGGATTGGCCAATTTCCAGGATGTACGTCTTTCGACCTGTTAGCGACCCATGTTGGGCCAACTTCCAGCCCGGTGTGTCTTTCAGCCCGTTAACGGCCCATACATGAGTTCAGCCATTTGCAGTCGGACCAGAGTTTTGGCATGTTCATGGCCCATAAATGAGTTGCGCCATTTGCAGTCGGACCTGAGTTTTGGCCTCTTAACGGCCCATGCTCTTCATGACCAATATCACCCCGGTTTTGCTTTCGTCCGGCTAAAGGCCCACAACACAGTTGGGCCAAATACAGTCCGACCTAACTTTCAGCCTCGTAAAGGCCCATGCTCTTCATGGTACAGTACGAGCCTGATGTCCCTTTTGTCCTGCGAAAGGCACACAATACAGTTGGGCCATATATAGCACGGCCTTAGAATCGGCATGTTAACGGCCAGTGAAATCAAAAGGGCCCACTTATTGCACGCTTCAATGTCAGCATGTTAACAACCCGGGAGGTAACAGGCCGAGCATTAACTGCTGGCTCGTATCTAGCGGCTCGGCCTGGTTACAACCCATTAACATAATGTGTCGAGTAGAGTTCGAGCATGTATGTAGGCCCAATTAGAATCGTCGATTCCGCCCCACCTATACTTTGAGCCCATTAAGACAAACAATTATGGTCAGGACAAAAACCGATCAATAAAAAGCCTATGATAATTTCGGCCCATGCGAGCCCATTAGAGAAGCCCATTAAGTTCAGTGGGCCACTTCCTTTATTTGGGCCCACGACAGTACTACTAACTAATAATTTCACTTCTTTTTTGCCTTCCTAAAGACCAGTAAGCTGGAGTGCGAGGCGCGCTAAGCAACCGTACGGCATACAAGGAAAAACGTAGCACATCTAGCATATAATACATGAAATTACATCCACTGGGAAACCAAATATTGATGCCAGTGCAAATAAACGAATAGAACTTAAAGATCTACAACCTCACAATCTGCAACCTCAGCGCGGGTGATGCCCATAAGCATGTGAGCAAGTTCTTTCTTCTTCGCTACATTGTCTCTGAAAACATTGATCAGTTCTTGTTGCGCAAGAATGTGCACCTCTGATTCCTCCATGATTTCCATGATTACTTCGGCCAGTAATTCGTTCACAAACATACATTATTCCATTGGATTTGAGACAGAGGAAACTCAATAGATTCGGATGGGGATTTTGGCAGGCTTGTATTATTGATAGTGGAGAGTGTCTCGACCACTGCATCATAACATAAATTAGGAGGGGAATCAAACAGATTAATCGGGAGTTATTGCCATATTACCTGGCCAAGATTTATTGGAAAGAAACAATGGGGTTGCCTTACTGTTTTCAGAGTTTGTCTTCTTAACTTCAGCAGCCTGTGCCAAATTAGCCAGGTCAGATAATAGAAAAAGCAACATTAACACAACGAACATTTGGACAACCAGACTACAGCAGCCTACACCGAATTAACACAATATGGCACAACTATTATCGGCCAGGTAAGGTAATAGGAAAGCAACATTGACACAATGAATGATTGGGCAACCAGAACAGCACTACAATTTAGTAATGTGCATGACATGAGATAGTACACTCATGCAACTCAGTATGCAAAACTACCAGGCAGCTTTACTTACAAAAATCAACATTGTCGCCTTTAATTATACATTTTTTCTAAAAGTAAATTTAGATCAGATAAAGGTTGGATTAACGCCGATTAGTGGTATACAACGGGTACTTACATGTTGATGTAAAAATTTAGTGGTATACAACGGGTACTTACATCAGCATTGGAGCACAAAGAATTCCCGCAAGATACTTTCCTCAAACATGATCCCACTTTAGAAAGTCTTCTATCCTTTAAGCTTATTTTCTAAAAGAGAGATGGATAAGAAACATGTAGAAAATATGAGCTGAATGCTATAAAATTTCATGATGTGAGGATACGCACACACTTTTTAGAATGGAGTTGACATATTTTTTCTCGACTAGAGCGGACTAGTTCTTTGGCCACTTGAATCTGCTTATTATCAGTAGGATTTGGGTTTCTCTATGCTAGAGAAGTATCTGTGAACACTGGAGTTGGTTTACTATCTTCTGGCGTTTCGATCTTTTGCAAAGACCTTTGTAACCCTTCAGATTCTAACATAGCCGTCTTCCCCTTGCATGCCTTATATAGAAGAATGGTGCTTCAGTTATAAAACATGCTACGACAGAGAGATGTAATAGGTACTGACGAATAGAAAGGCATGACATATTGACATGTATTCCCTCCATCCGGAAATAAATGGATGTGTCTAGGCGTATTTCAGTTCTAGATACATCCATTTTTATCCATTTTTACGACATGTAATCCAGACGGAGGGAGTATGATGTAAGATTTAGGGATACGACATGACAATAGAGTAAAAAACACTAGTTGAATGCAAAACTATGTGATAGTAGAATACATACAAAAAACACTAAGGCAACATATGCTTGTATGATTGGGAAACTAAGATGGCATTGCAACTGACCACTAGAACAGCACTTTAATGTAAAAAGACATGGTATGGTTGACAGATGAAGTACCTATTAATGAATAACAATGCATAAGATATTCATAAGCATGATGTCCAAACTAAGCAGATGGCATTGCAACTGAGTAGAATGTGGAATTTGAAAACATGTTATCATGAATGGAATAGGTACTGAAAAACAGGAAGGCATGACATATTTAGACTAGCCACAGTGGGAGTAACTTCAGCAGTAACATCTTATTTGATACGTCCATTTTGCATCATGCATTTATATTGATGTTTATTGCATTATGGGTTGTTATTACACATTATGTCACAATACTTATGCATTTTCTCTCTTATTTCACAAGGTCTACATGAAGAGGGAGAATGCCGGCAGCAGGAATTCTGGGCTGCAAAAGGAGCAAATATTGGAGACCTATTCTGCACAACTCAAAAATCCCTGAAACTCCACGAAAGTCAGTTTTGGAAAATATAAAAAATATGTGGCGAAGAAAGTATAGGATGGGGGCCACCCACCGTCCATGAGGGTGGGGGCGCGCCCAACCCCCCTAGGCGTGCCCCTGCCTCGTGGGCCAACAGGCAGCCCCCCGATGCCCATCTTCTGTTATATCAAGTGTTTTGACCTGAAAAAATCATAAGGAGGCTTTCAAGACGAAGTGCCTCCGTCTCGAGGCGGAACCTTGGCGAAACCAATCTAGGGCTTCGGCCGAGCTGTCCTGCCGGGGAAACTTCCCTCGGAGAGGGGGAAATCGTCACCATCGTCATCACCAACAACTCTCCCATCTTGGGGAGGGTTATCTCCATCAACATCTTTACCAGCACCATCTCCTCTCAAACCCTAGTTCATCTCTTGTATCCAATCTTTGTATCAAAACCTCAGATTGGTACCTGTGGGTTGCTAGTAGTGTTGATTACTCCTTGTAGTTGATGCTAGTTGGTTTATCCGG
>LR738715.1:534959008-534969564 GCA_902687465.1 Secale cereale
TCCTTGCACCAAGTGGAGATACTACTTGTGCTTCCAAACATCCCTAAACCCAGTTTTGCCATGAGAGTCCACCATATCTACATATGGATTGAGTAAGATCCTTCAAGTAAATTTTCATTGTTGCAACTCTCTAAATATGTATGATCTATTAGCGTGGAGAAAATAAACTTTATACGATCTTGTGATATGGAAGCAATAAAAGCGACGAACTGCATAATAAAGGTCCATATCATAAGTGGCAATATAAAGTGACGTTCTTTTGCGCTAAGATTTTGTACATCCAACCATAAAAGCACATGAAAACCTTTGCTTCCCAGTGCGAAGGGCCTATCTATTGTTCTTACTTTATAAGAGTCATGGTGATCTTCACCTTTCCTTTTTACATTTTAGCAACCACATTGTGTTGGAAAGATCCTGACATATATACCCAATTGGATGTAAGATGTCATGATCTATTACTATTGACATTACCCTTGAGGTAAAAGGTTGGGAGGCAACACTATAAGCCCCTATCTTTCTCTGCGTCCAATTAAAACTCCATACCCATAAGTATTGTGTGAGTGTGAGCAATTGTGAAAGAATAAATGATAGTTGAATATGTGCACTTGCTGAAAAGCTCTTATATTGACTCTTTCTAATGTTATGATAAATTGCAATTGCTTCAATGACCAAGATCATAGTTTGTTAGTCTTCAATGAAGTTTCTGATTCATACTTGACATTGTGAATAGATTGTTACTTTAGCATAAGAAATCATATGACAATATATATATATATATATATATATATATATATATATATATATATATATATATTGTTGTTATAAGAATGATCATGATGCCCTCATGTCCGTATTTTATTTTATCGACACCTCTATCTCTAAACATGTGGACATATTTTTCGATATCGGCTTCCGCTTGAGGACAAGCGAGGTCTAAGCTTGGGGGAGTTGATACGTCCATTTTGCATCATGCTTTTATATTGATTTTTATTGCATTATGGGCTGTTATTACACATTATGTCACAATACTTATGCCTTTCTCTCTTATTTTACAAGGTCTACATGAAGAGGGAGAATGCCGACAGCTGGAATTCTGGGCTAGAAGAGGAGCAAATATTGGAGACCTATTCTGCATAACTCAAAAAGCCTTGAAACTCCACGAAAGTAAGTTTTGGAAAATATAAAAAATATCTGGCGAAGAAAGTACAAGGGTGGGGGCGCGCCCTACCCCCCTGGGCGCGCACCCTGCCTCGTGGGCCACCAGGCAGCCCCCCGATGTCCATCTTATGCTATGGCAATTTTTTTGACCTAAAAAAATCATAAGGAGGCTTTTGGGGCGAAGCGCCGCCGTCTCGAGGCGGAACCTTGGTGGAACCAATCTAGGGCTCCGGTGGAGCTGTTCTGCCGGGGAAACTTCCCTTCGGGAGGGGGAAATCGTCACCATCGTCATCACCAAGAACTCTTCCATCTTGGGGAGGGTTATTTCCATCAACATCTTCACCAGCACCATCTCCTCTCAAACCCTAGTTCATCTCTTGTATCCAATCTTTGTATCAAAACCTCATATTGGTACCTGTGAGTTGCTAGTAGTGTTGATTACTCCTTGTAGTTGATGCTAGTTGGTTTATACGGTGGAAGATCATATGTTCAGATCCATTATGCATATTAATACCCCTCTGATTATGAACATTAATATGATTTGTGAGTAGTAATGTTTGTTCCTGAGGACATGGGAGAAGTCTTGCTATAAGTTGTCATATGAATTTGGTATTCGTTCGATATTTTGATGATATGTATGTTGTCTTTCCTCTAGTGGTGTTATGTGAACGTCGACTACATGACACTTCACCATTGTTTGGGCCTAGAGGAAGGCATTGGGAAGTAATAAGTAGATGATGGGTTGCTAGAGTGACAGAAGCTTAAACCCTAGTTTACGCGTTGCTTCGTAAGGGGCTGATTTGGATCCATATGTTTCATACCATTGTTCAAGAAATCTTTCGATTCAGCGATTTATCGTCCGATTTATCGCTACTCTTGGGGTGACCGATAAGATTATGCCTTATCTTCATCATTTATCGTTTGGGCCGATTTATCGCTATGACAAGCGATTTATCGGGAATCTACCGATAAATCGGGCCTATTCGTAGCACTATGTTTGCAAGAACTATGTTTATTTATGTTTTGTGGACCTTGTTACGCAATATGTAATGTTTTTCTATTTTGTTTGCCATTATATCATGATTCAAAGGCTAGGATTCAAGGTAACACTCATGTCCAATATTGTTTTGGTGTTTAATATAGCATATTTTACTGTTGGGAACCTGGGATTTGAAAAAAATGACCGATTAATAGTCGACTGATAAAATCGATTAATCGACCGATTTCCGATTAATCTCTAATTCCCAGCTGACCGAGACGATAATGATAAGCGATATCCTCAACATTGTTTCATACTATGGTTAGGTTTACCTTAATACTTCTTTTGTAGTTGCGGATACTTGCAATAGAGGTTAATCATAAGTGGGATGCTTGTTCCAGTAAGGGCAGCACCCAAGCACCGGTCCACCCACATACCAAATTATCAAAGTAACAAACGCGAGTCATATGAGCGTGATGAAAACTAGCTTGACGATAATTCCCATGTGTCCTCCGGAGCGCTTTCCTTTAGATAAGAGTTTGTACTGGCTTGTCCTTTGCTACAAAAAGGATTGGGCCATATTGCTGCACCTTATTTACTTTTACTACTTGTTACTTGTTACCAATTACCTTATCACAAAACTATCTGTTACCGATAATTTCAGTGCTTGCAGAGAATACCTTACTGAAAATTGCCTATCATGTCCTTCTCCTCCTTGTTGGGTTCGACACTCTTACTTATCAAAAGGACTACGATGGATCCCCTACACTTGTGGGTCATCAGTGTCCAACTCAGCAAATTTTCTTATGTGGCAGTGAGTTAATGAGGAGAGAGGTAGTTTGAGTAACTTAGCTAGTTACTGTAACATCACATGTCCCGATGCAATATGAGTCTATAACCTAATAAATGAAGCTTTGCATGACACCACACTTATGTTACTACCCACTATGAAGGTAGTAACATAGTCTAGGGATATGTGTATGTTACTAGTGTATGTTACTCTCCATTGTGGCTTGTCTTACATACATGATCAGCAGGCTAAGCACATGGCATTGCAACAGACTAGATACACTCAAGGACATTATATGCATGTTGTACCCATATCACGGGCCAACTTAGAGCAAGGACCTTGTGGGGTGAATAGGATTCGACATCTTTTTGCAAGTCTTTTGAAGAGTTGCCTTTACATGTTCCATCATATTGGGTATCATTGACATCAAGTTTGAGGGCCGTTACATTGCTCCGTGAGGTTCTTGACATGCATGGAAGATAACTAGTAGTTAGACCAATGTAATGAGTGCATGTAGGAGACGACATAAATAGTAGGACTGGGATTAACTAGCAGCAACAGGTCTAAAAAACTAAAGGGGGAACACAGATGAAAGCTACAGAATGTGTATCGTTTGTACTCGATATTAACTAGATGGCACACAAAAGTATTAAAGAACAACTTAGGTAATACTAGAAGTGGTATAATCACTAGCTTGTGGGATAACATTGGCTGATGGATGATAACTATGGAACAGCGTTACCTAAAAAACAAGTCTCTTATCTGAACTATGGAATAGCGTTAACTCCTGAACAAGACTCTTAAGATATCAGCATGAATATACAGTGAAATGTGATAATCTATTTTCCATGCTTAGATTATTAACATTGCCATAAATGTTGCACACAAGTAAGATGACGGTACAACCTATCTGGCCGCCATCCATAGGAGTGAGCATCATGTGCAGACTTATCGTTGGCCCTGCAGTTGTTGTGGCTGTCACAATAGGGCATGCACATTCGATGCAGGGAACTGTTGAGTGGGGACTATAGCTCCCTTCTGGTGTATGCTTCCCTTGTTGGAGCAGCTGCGGTGAGAAGGAAGACAGTGTGGATGAAGATGCAGAAAAGGCAAAATGTTAATAGCAACACATATCTCTGATCTGAAGAAGTACCCTAAGAGATCAACAGTAAGGTACGAGTGTAGTCACATGTCTGTTGACTGAAAAACTAAAATGGGGTCACACGATTTTATTTTATTTTTGGTACTATCCGATCTACGCCGGATGGCTTGATGGCCGTCTTATGCCTCCTGCTTGAGCCAGCGACCACCGGTAGAGCAGCATGCCTCCGACGTCCCTGGCCGCGAGAGCTCCGACCAAAACCTTGCTCCCCGCCCGACCGCACTGTCGTCGTTGCGCCGCCCCCGGCTAATCCAAAAAGACTCGTTGTCTTCCAGATCAGGCGGCGGCAGTACCTTCAACCCACGCAACTCTAAGATAGCCACCTAAGCGTTGCTTCCGCGGCGAACGTGCGCCCCCGCACCCTTACGTTAGACACGAGCCAACCGGCAGCCTAGGAGCTCCGCTGCCTCGCTTCTCACTGGGAATTGATTGGCCTAGAATAAAAATTCAGACAACTGATGCCTAAATAAAGTTATTTGACATGAGTGTACGCCCTAGCTTGCGGCCCGGTGAAGTAGGCAGCTCCAGGTGCCGAGTCGGTTCGGTCGGCGCGGTTGCGGTGGCTACCGGAGGTAGGAAAGCAGAGATGTCGCGATGGTCTATGGCTACCGGGAAGCAGTGTCGGGGCCCTGGATGCATCTGAAGTTGGAGCCGCTCCGACGACGTGCAAAAGGGCGGGGGTGAATCGACACCAGTACGGTTCACGCGGCCGTTGTCGAGGAGCTCCGGCAGCACGGAGGAAGAGGCCCACGGGCCCGTGCACGACGGCGAACGGACAGCGTCTCCGGCATTGGGTAGGAGGGCGGCTATGAATTTGGTGCGGTGGGGGCCGCCATGGAGGAGGGGTTGATGTTTCGTGGCTAGGGAGAAGGGAGCTTCCGGGGAGAAGGTGATTTGGCACCCATGATGTATGAATGGGGAATTGGGAGGGGGAACCATGTCTTACAGACGCATTTGTCTGAAATGTGGGGGGAGTTACAATTCTACCCCTGCCTTTAGGCTTCTAGGCTTGGGTCTGTGTACTGGGGGTCAGGGATAGTAGAGTAACTTTGCTTCTCCAAATGGTGGGCGCGAGCGATTTCGGGCGAGGAGGGCATGTTTTGAAATAGTGGGCGCGAGCGATTTTGGGCGAGAGGGCATGTTTTGAAATAGTGGGCGCGAGCGATTTCGGGCGAGGAGGGCATGTTTTGAAATAGTGGGTGTGAGTGATTTTGGGTGAGGAGGGCGTATTTTGTAATAGTGGGCGCGAGCGATTTCGGGCAAGGAGGGCATGTTTTGAAATAGTCGGCGCGAGCGATTTCAGCCGAGGAGAGGGTATTTTGCCACCCATGGTTTATGAAATATTCAACACCTGTCATTTCGGTCGAGGAGAAGTCACACTTAGATGAAGTTACAAACCAACCCTCGATGTACAACGGGCCAACTGATGTGTGTCCCCACGTAGGCCGGTAATTCGCGTCTCCCATTTATTTGCCAGGGCGAATTCCATGGAGCAGAGGGTGTTTAGCGGTTCGTTCAAATTTTGGGAAGAACGAGCATCCACGTCTACCTTACCAAGTCGATTCAAATCAAATTTTGAAATATTAGCTTACCACTTCTTTTTTAGATGGTAAGATGATGCTCGGGACTAATGTGTTTTTACATGCTCGTTGCTAACGACTTACTATATGACAAATAGTTGACCCACTCAAAAACGGGAATCAAAGCCAAAATGAAATATCTTCATTCAATGAAATAGCTCGTTCACCAGGTTAAAATAGTGAACTAAATCCAAAATTGAACACCTCAATTGAGTAGCATGTTGTACAGTATTACAGTTTTCCTTGAACATGTTGAAAGTCAAATTAATGAACTTGTTTGATACGCATATCTCAGTTCATGTGTGGATTGCATACAACATGTTCTCCAATTCAAATATTTGATGCATAAACGCGACCTCCCCCTCCCCCGGGCTTGTGTTCTCTCTCTCGCCGACAATCTTCAATTCTATCGCACGCATCCAAACACAAACCTTGTCGGTCCCTCTCCCTCTCTCTTTATCTCTCTGTGTGTGGGGGGGTCTTTCTAGTTCCCATGCACACTCCATGTATAGGTCTCTCTACCACACTATGTATGGTTCTCTAGTCCAAGCTAAATATCTTGGGGACTCATCGTACGCACACAAATTCCCTGGCTCGTTGCCCGTAACTCTCTCACGCACCACTTTGCCGTCTCGGAGCTCTTCCCTCTCTCGCTCTCTCTCTCGGACTCTCCATCTTCCTGGGTCACACGTACACATGCATATCTCACTCACACTTGATAGACCCATCTAAAACTCTCCCTCTCTCCCTCGTTCTCTCTCCATCTCTCACGCATACACACACAATCTCAAGCATAGCCAAGTATGATTGTCACTCACTCAATTGTAGGCACACGCAGTCCCCCTATATGTATATGACTAATTCTTAGTCTCCATCACAAACATGTGCATTGTCTCTTTCCCTCACTTGGTCTATCTCAATTTGTCTCGGGGCATCTTTCTATCGCACACACACACCTCGTCCCTCGATTTCCCACCCATATAGTCCCCACACGATCTCGAGCGGATCTCTCTATCACAGACACACCCTCTCTCCCTCCCCATGCGTCCATCTTCTCCATGCGTCAATCTCGACCTTTGTCCCTTGTTGGACATACCTCTATTGGACATGTGCTATAGGGGTGTCTCTCTCCGTTGCAAACAATCACGCACTAGATATCTTCATGTATCTCCTCACCTCGCTTTTCTATCTCGGAGATGCATGTCTGATATGTTTGCACAAGAAACGAACACACACACACTCTCTCTCTCTCTCTTTTTCTGATTTATCATTTGTTGTCCCTTTATCTTTCACACACACACTCTCTTTGCACTCTCACTCATTCTCCTTCACATGCACTTGATCTCTCTTGACTTAGGCACTCTCATCGGTCCATAGCATATAGATTTATTGAAAAGTCAAACATCACAAAGTTTGACCATGTACGTGGATAAAAACATTTATATCTAGAACGGCAAACAAATATCATTAGTTTCATCATGAGATGTAGTTTCATATGATGTATCTTTGGTACTATAGATATAAATAATATTTGTGTTTCCAATGTTTGACTTCTAAAAAAATTATATGAACTGTATTATCGAACAGATGGAGTATCTCTTTCCCCCACTCAGCTATGTGACGCGTCACTGATCAGCCATATCGGGGATCTTCTATCTCTCTCAAACTTTATATCTCCCTGGTTCACACATACACATATCTCGCTCGCGCTACATAGACCCATCTAACACTCATGCACTCCCCCCCCTCAGGAACACACATATTGTCTCCTTCCATCCATACGTCTATCTCGACATCTCTCGGGGTATCTTCTATCACGCACATACCTTCTCACTCGATCTCCCACCCATGTAGTCCCATCACGATCTCCAGGGGATCTCTCTGTCACACACATACACTCTCTGCTCCCATTGTCTGCATTTTCTCCATACGTCTCTCTCGACTTGTCTCCCTTATTTGTCAGACCTCTCTTGGCCACGTGTGATGGGCCTCTAACCCCTCGTTGGTTACCCCAAGTGGAAGGAGTAAGATGCAGTGTTGTGGAAGTTTTTCCCTTGGCAAAGATGCCAAGGATCGAATCCCCAGAGACTCCTAGGTTCAACAAGTAGGTGTCAACTGCTAACGGCGCCGGATTAGCAATCAACGTGGACCTGCACACAGATACAAATAACTTTGCTCCCAACGAGTACAGAGAGGTTGTCAATCCCTCCGGCCTTGTAGTTCACAAAGGATTAAACGCAAATGATAGTAGTGATAGATAATGTTTGCAATAGTAAGTAAAAGCGAAAAGTAAATAGCGGATGTGATCAATGATGGCAATATGGACCGGAGTCTCATGATGTTCACTAGTGATGTCTCTCTCCCAAAAGACGATAAAACAGCTATGTGAGGTAAACGAATTACAGCTGGGCAATTGACAGGACCACGAACGCAAACCAATGCTGACTACATTGCAAGAAAGGTTGAGGTTCAAAGCATGGGCGGTACGCCAAAGTAAGTAGACCGAAATCCATCAATATCTACTACTAATCATCTACCTTGAGATATCTATCCAGAACATCTCACTGGTATTAAGTTGCGAGCCCCACCCATAGTGTAAACTCAAAGCAACAGACAACTGCATTAAAAGAACTTTGCGTAAAGTAAACAATCCTCGCACCCGCGGGCACAAGCACCGTTGTTTTCCCCCTTGTGGCAACAGCACATCCCCTAGACTCATGTTTCTGTCACTCAAGCTAGTCATCGAGGGGCATGAACCCACAATCAAGCATAACGTTCCCTCTTGGAGTCACTACGTATTACTTGGCCAAAGCAATAAATAACAACGGAGAACATGCAAGAATTACTTATGAACATAAATATAAAAGAGGTAGATCAAATATATTACTCAAGAACAATCTGAACATAATCTCATAATCCATCGGATCCCAGCAAACTCATCATAGCAATAGCATAAGGATTACATATGTGCCTCGATCATGTAGGGCAGCTCAAGAGGACTAATTAGTGAAGCACAAGAACGGGAGGAGAACATCACATAGCTACTGGTCATGGACTCATGGTCCAAGGGAGACTACTCACAACTTATCCGGGAGCCGTCCATGGTGGTGGATGTTGGGGAACGTAGCTTCACGGGAGAGTTTCGTCAGCACAATGGCGTGGTGACGGATATGATGTGTTCACCGGCGCAGGGCTTCGCCTAAGCTCCGCGACGATATGACCGAGGTGTGATTCTGTGGAGGGGGGCACCGCACACGGCTAAAACAATTCAACTTGTGTGTCTTTGGGTGCCCCCCTGCCCCCGTATATAAAGGAGCAAGGGAGGGAGGCCGGCTGGCCCTTCCTGGTGCGGCTAGGGAGTGGACTCCTACTAGGAATAGGATTGCAATCCTATTCCTAGTAGGATTCACCAAAAGAAGGAAGAGGGAAAGGAATAGGAGAGGTGGCGCCCCCCCCCCCAATCCTAGTCCAACTAGGAACCCTAGGTGGGGCGCCGGCCAGCCCTATGGGCTGCCTCTCTCTTTCCCTTTAGGCCCACTATGGACCATCCCCTCTCGTAGGGGGTTCCGGTAACCCCCTCCGGCAATCCCGATAAATCTGAAACTTTTCCGGAACACTTCCGGTGTCCGAATATAGTCGTCCAATATATCAATCTTTATGTCTCGGACATTCCGAGACTCCTCGTCATGTCTGTGGTCTCATCCGGTACTCCGAACTACCTTCGGTACATCAATACTCATAAACTCATAATACCGATCGTCATCAAACGTTAAGCGTGCGGACCCTACGGGTTCGAGAACTATGTAGACATGACCGAGACTCATCTCCGGTCAATAACCAATAGCGGAACCTGGATGTTCATATTGGCTCCTACATATTTTACGAAGATCTTTTATCGGTCAGAACCGCATAACAACATACGTTGTTCCTTTTGTCAAACGGTATGTTACTTGCCCGAGATTCGGTCGTCGGTATCTCTATACCTAGTTCAATCTCATTACCGGCAAGTCTCTTTACTCGTTCCGTAACACATCATCTCGTGACTAACTCATTAGTCTTTTGCTTGCAAGGCTTATTGTGATGTGTGTTACCGAGAGGGCCCAGAGATACCTCTCCGACACTCGGAGTGACAAATCCTAATCTTGATCTATGCCAACACCACGAATACTTTCGGAGACACCTGTAGAGCATCTTTATGATCACCCAGTTACGTTGTGACGTTTGATAGCACACAAGGTGTTCCTACGGTATTCGGGAGTTGCATAATCTCATAGTCATAGGAATATGTATAAGTCATGAAGAAAGCAATAGCAGCAAAACTAAACGATCATAGTGCTATGCTAACGGATGGGTCTTGTCCATCACATCATTCTCCTAATGACGTGACCCCGTTGATCAAATGACAACTCATGTCTATGGCTAGGAAACATAACCATCTTTGATCAATGAGCTAGTCTAGTAGAGGCATACTAGGGACACTCTGTTTTGTCTATGTATTCACACATGTACTAAGTTTCCGGTTAATACAATTCTAGCATGAATAATAAACATTTATCATGAGATAAGGAAATATAAATAACAACTTTATTATTGCCTCTAGGGCATATTTCCTTCAGTGGAGAGGCTCCCGATGGTGATCCTCCCCTCCGGCAGGCTGCCGGGAAGAGTTCTCCTGGTGCTCCCGATCTTGGAAGCGGCGGCGGCGGCGGAACAGAGATGAGATCGCGATAAAGAGTTCCCATCCCGAGGGTTTCGAAGGACGCTCTAAATATATGCCGAAGGGGGGCACCAGATGGGGCTCGGGGGGCCCAGGCGCCCCCCGGCGCGGCCCAGGGGGGGCGCCGCCAGGGCGCCTGGAGCCCTGGTGCCCCCCCCCCCCCCCCCCCC
>LR738715.1:534986732-535000872 GCA_902687465.1 Secale cereale
CGGAGTACGAGGACTTGTTGGAGCGCGACCGCCTGGCGGAGGAGCAGTGTATCACCGATTTGCGCCACCAGCGGGGCATGGAGCAGTAGTGCACCACCGCTCTGAGTCGCGAGCAGAGCGCCCGCAACTGGGTCGACTACGTGGAGGCCGGCGCCTGGCAAATAGCCCAAGAGGTTGTCGGGCATGCACGCGTGCGCGACGCCGAATTTTACTACCAGCTCGTCAAGCGGGTTTCCCACTTAGAAGTCGAAGCTTCGGTGGAGCACGCCGGCATGGATAAAGCCAACGCGCACGAGCAACGCGCCCTATCGCACCTCCGGCAAGTCCGAGCCGAGGAGGAGGACGTCGGTGCCTGCATTTAGCGTGTACCGCAGATGGCGGCCGGCATCGTCTAGTTAGCTAGGAGTAAGTTAGTACTTGTACATTAGAGTATTAGTGCGAGTAAATAGTTAACTTGGTTATTATGGTTGTCAACGTGGAAGTTCAGTACTCTATATCTGATCAGACCTGTTACTTTGCTCTCAATGTTGAACTTTACGTGTGAACGTATGGAATGGGTTGTTATTTTCTAAAATGGGTTGTATTTGTCCGCCGCGGGTTTAGAGGCTGACTTGTGGGCCTACTAGGTTAACGCGTACACAATCAAGAGATGATTGTACGTGGAGAGGATGACAGCAGGGACCCACCTGGGTCATGGCAGTACGCAAGCAAGTGCCTCCTTATTTCAAGCCAAAAAAATTGGTTCCTCCAGATTTCTAACATCTCGGTCCCATGCCATTGTCTAGGTAGTCAATAAACGAGAGAATTGCACAACAAGCGGCTGACACCAGGGAGCTAGCAGCTTTTTGTTTTTGAGACAGAAGTAGGGTGTCAACTAGGCTATGCGGGGCACTCTGGCCTGTTTAGCCAGCCTTTTCTTTTATGTTTACCACAAGACCAGCCGAGTAGTTTTTTTTTTCTTTCTGAAAATGGCTAGCCCAGTTTTTTTATCTTTTGCAGAATACCCAACCAAGGCCTACTTGCTTTGTCAGCCCTCCTGGGCTGTAAATCTTTCAAGACGAGGAGAGCTTCATTCGGCTTGCCCATAAAATGGGCTAACAGAGTAATGGGTTGTACATTTTTAAAACACATCAAACCGGTAATTAGTTTCAAATTTTTTCCTTTTTTCATTTCAAGATTTTAAATTCCATTGATTTTTATGCATGGACAATTTGGATTTTATATTGATATTAATTTATTTTTCAAATTAGTTTAATGTGACTCCAAATTTCGGGATTAAAAATAGTTCCGACCACACCGAAATATGCAAAATTTTGTATAATATTTTAACTGTGGCCACAATATGGGATGTAATGCTAACAAAGAGAATATGGGCTCCAAAAAATCCTTAAGAATTAGCAAATGGGCTGTAAATTATTAGAAAAAATGGCAGATGGGTTGTATGCTGTTTTCCACAGATTTGAGGCTGACTTGTGCGACTACTATAGGTTGACGCACACGCAACGCCATGTCAACTTAGTTAACACACGAGAGCAGTGACTGTTGGATATCCATCCAACGGCCGTCGTGCTTCTTCAATCTCTGCGCTTCCTGATCCAGTCGCTCAAACAAGCGCCAGGGTGACTACCTGCTCCCTCCTCCCACGGCCAGTTGTGCTGCCGCGCAGGCCTCACCACCCACTTGTCGGAACTTGAGTTTTGGCAAAACCCTTGAGGTTCGAACTCTAAGGTGCGCACGAAGATCTGTCCTTCTGCCCTAGCTCACCTGCCCGCCGATTCCTAAGCCTAGCTCGTTGAACTCGAAGAACAAGAGACACAAGGGTTTATACTGGTTCGGACCATCGTTGTGGTGTAATACCCTAATCCAGTGTGGTGTGGTGGATTGCCTTGTAGGCTAGGGAAGAACTAGTACAGGGGAAGAACAACCTCCTAAGGAGAAGTGTTCTTGCGCTCGGATGAGCTTGTGGGTGTGTGCGGGGTCTTCTGGATCTGATCCCCTCCCTATGGTGGTGGCCAGGGCCGGTCCTACTGTTGTACCAAATGTGCGGCCCGCACAGGGCCCATGATTTTGGGGGCCCCAAATTATATGTAGAGTTAGTATTTCTTAAAGAAAAAATTCCAGATAAAGGCCGCTATGGGCCGCGAGGCGTTGGAGCTGGGCGCTTGGGCCTATGTCTTGAGGCCATCGAGCGCTATGCTACAGGCTGTGACCCGTGAGTAAGATGGAAAAACTGATCGTTCCTAGAAAATCGATCATAAGATGGAAATTGATCGTCCGTAAAGAAAAACGAGATCATTGTGCTACGCTACAGGCTACGGTCGGGAATCGAGATCGTCTTCAACTCTCGATCAGGCCCTGTTCTCGATGGCGAAACCGTCACGTCGGCGACCCGGCGACGCTACTGGAAACGGGATCCAGAGATCGTCTCGTCATCTTCGCCTCATGGGACCTTCCTGTTCCTCACTTCCTCTCCCATATTTCATACTCATTGTCATTGGCTCGTTGCATCGTCGGATCGATCCGTGACCGACTCCAGCTTTCAGGTGCTTAGCGAGTTCCTTTTTTTTTATTAACTTCGGTTTATACTCATAATTACTAATTTCCAAATTAATTTTTGGCAGGGATCAATATTTCGTGTCTTCATTAGAGATCACACTCACAGTGTAGCAGTTCAACCGGACCGGACCCAAAACTAGATGAGTTAGACGGTTCGTCTAACTGCCCAACACTGACACATGATCTTTAATTGATATATGCTACTTTATAACTCAATTGTACTTTTTTAATCTTGTGTTTCAATTCTACAGATTGAAGTCATCATGGGAAAACATCAGTCAGGTGCCTCTAAGCGCAAGAGAAAAGAAAGAGAACAAAATTTGATTGATACATCTTATAAAGGTGGAATGTACAGATTTGTTACAAAAAAGGCACCGCAAGTGTCATCCGGTAATTAGTCTGTTGATCCTTCTACCCTTGCACTTGCAATTTTTCTTACAATGATTCTAGAGATGGTCAGCTAGAGACATATAATATGAAGGTAGAGGACGATAATATTGATGTTAACTTGAATAGTTCTCCTCGTGAGGATGTTGATGATTCTTTTCAGTTTGATATATTTGACACAAGAAATTAGGGTTCTCTTGATTCTAAACAGATTTATATTTTAGCACAAAAGGGTCCAAAAAAAGACAAATCAATTAAGAAAGGTCCTAAAGATAGATATCGTAAAAGGATCACTGCATTATTCTATACTAGATTCCTATGAAATTTTAGTGAGATAGGGCCTCATTTTTTAGTTTAGCACAGGGCCCCGGATTTTGTCCGCCCGGCCCTGGTGGTGGCTAGTCCTCTTCCCAAATATTGAGCCGGAAGGGATCCCACAACGGAGAATTTTGAAGTTGGGCAGCTAGTACAAGCAATCCTGACAAAAGGTGGTCTTCGCCTGCCAAAGGTTCTGGTGGTGACGCCGCCGTGGGCTCCACGATGACCTCCGTCCTGCCGTCCTTTTGGTCTTAGTCTTGTTGCACCGATATGGAAACCTTTTCCTGATGCTTCGGGACTCATCGCCTGCGCCTGCCCCTTTAACACCAAAGGGGAAACTGGCATCATGCGCCCGCTGGCGCCCGCCTGGCCTTGATCATCACGGCTCACATCATAGGAACCTTGCGAGGCACCCCTTGCCTTGATATCTCCGCTCCTCGGGAGCCAGCCTAGTGAGGCCGCCCCAGGAGAGGTCTTGCGTCGTCCGCCTCACGAGGCTCAGCCCCTCGCGAGGGTCTTGAGTGGTTGCTGATGAGGTTGGGCCGTACCAGGCAGCTGGACAAGCCACACCCTGGGCCGCAGGCAGGCAAGTCCGGGAACCCACATTCCCAGAACACCGACAGTAGCCCCCGGGCCCAAGGCGCGCTTGGACCTGGCTTCGCCGCGAAGCCAAGGGTCAAGTGCGGAGCGCCGCGGGCCCCAAAAGCCTGCGGCCTTGATTGATGCGTGGCTAATGATGGGACATGGGTGTCTCCACTTCCCCGCGCAGCCTCGATAATTGCACAACTCGTCAAGTCCCTACATGCACAAAAGACCATCATTACCTGCGAGTATGGAGGCCGGCGGTTGGCCTTCGCCGGGCTATAAATAAGGCAACTGGTGGAGCCCTTGTTGCCCATCTTCTCCCTTCATTCCTCTCGCTTCTTCTTCTTCCTCCTTGCTTCTCGCTTGCTTCGACACCCATGGCACCGGTGAGGAGGTTCTCGTCCGTGGAGAAGGGGAAGACCCGTCAAGAGGGGCCTGGCTCACCACCACCTAAAAGGGGACAAGGCCGCCCCCGCAAGTGTGCTGCGACCCCTTCCGCGTCTCCTCGCGGGCATGGGTGGACCTCCTTAGCGCCCGGCGCCACCCTTGGCAACCGCGGCGGCGGTTCCTCGCGTGGCGGGGATCGCCGAGGCTGTTGCAACCCTGTGAATGAGGGGAGGCACGCCGGGGTTGTCCGGCCTCCCCGGTCATGCTTCCATTCGGCGGAGGTGATGTTGGAGTTCGTCGTGTGGTTGAAGAACCCGGCTAGTACTTGGCCCTAGCTCCCGCGCTCCCTAGCCGGCGAACTTCTCGCCATGTGCTCCGGCGGTCTTTGGATGCAGGCGGACGGCTGCTGCAACAAGGCCTCATGGGTTGCGGTGGAGATCTCCGCCGCAGGTGCCGAGACCCTGGCCCGCGGCCGGCAGACGTTTGCCCGTGTGCGCGGCTTGGGTAGGCGGTGCACCCTTTACTTCAGGAATGATGGAGACTCGACGCTCTTGGTGAGGGTGTTCGGGGAAGATGGCCGCCATGCCGGGTGCTGCCCCGAGGACAACGACGGCGGTGAGGTGCTCGGCCTTGGCGATGGCTGTGGCGAGGGTGAAGGCGAACTCGCCCTCGGCGCTGGCCGCAGTTCATCTAGCTACAGCAGCTCCTCCTTGAGTGGCAGCTCCAGCAGCGGTGGCTACGACCAGCCACCACGCCACGGCGCTCGCCTCGAGGGCGGCGTTGGGTCGTCTCGTTGTCACGCCCCGGTGAAATGTGAGGAGGGCTCCGGCTGAGCTTGGGGAGCTGGTCCTCATGAGCAGCCGCATCGTAGGAGCCATCATCACATGTCCCTGCTCTTCCTTTCTTCCTGCATTACTAAGACAAACGAGTATGGGGCCCTGGAAGGGCATGTAATGAACTGTAGTTTTTATGTTGCTTGGCGCCAGGTTTAGTGTCCCCAGCCAGCGTTGCGGGGTCTGTGTATTACGCGCCCGTAGGGTGAGGATACTTATCTTGATGTACTTGGGATAGCCCCCATCTCTTGACGCGTGGCCCTTCGGGAAGCTGCAGAAACTCGTGAGGAGATTATTATCCTTCACCGCATGAGGTCCCTGGCGTGGGCTGAACATGGTCAAACACACCCTATCGCGGTACCCGTGGGACACGGACCTAAGGAGAGTGGTGCGTTGATCACGAGCCCAAACATGGATGCCTCGTAGAAGCAAAAGGAGGCGCGCTAGGGAGAGCGTCGGGCAACTGCCGCTCCCTCCGACGTAAGGCCAAAAATCGAGGGGAGAACCAAAGAGAGAGATAATTTAACCAAGCCACTCGGGAAACGCGAGAACTTTCAAAATCCATTAAAAGAGGGAAGGGGCAAGCCAACTCCAAAAAGCAAATGAACTGCTGCGTCTGGCACCTAGTCTACTCTTATCACCAGCGCGGAGCTAAGTGTTGCCACTAGGATGTGGGAGGGAGCCCCCGAGGCCCGAGGACGGCACTCCGGAGACTCCGGGGCGTGTACAGCCCCACTCATTATTACGTGAGAGTGTCACAAGCGGAGACCTTCACAGGCGTGAGCCTTGCTTCACATGCAGTGGGCCTTGACTTCTTAGGCGCAGGGCCTTGTCTTCACAGGCACAGGGCCTTGCTTCATAGGCACAGGGCCTTGCTTCACAAGCACACGGCCTTGTCTTCACAGACACAGGACCTTGCTTCACAGGCACAGGGCCTTGTCTTCACAGGCACGGGGCCTTCCTTCATCGGTAGAACTTCTAGAGGTGCCGGATGTTCCACGCGTTCTGGACTGGGACGCCGTCCCCCGTCTCCAGGCGCACGGCGCCAGGCCTGGAGACGTGGGTGATCTTGAACGGGCCCTCCCACATGGGTGAAAGCTTGTGCAGCCCTTCCCTGGAGAGGACTCGCCTTAGGATGAGGTCGCCCACCTCGAGTGTCTTGGAGCGGATGTTGCGACAATGGTACCGCCGCAATGCCTGCTGGTACCTTGCTGCTCGGAGCGAAGCGTCCCGACGGCGTTCCTCCCCCAGCACGAGGTTCGTCCCCGTGTGGCGTCTTGATGTGTTTCATCGAACGCTAGGACCCGCGTGGAGTGGTGCCTGACCTCGTGAGGGAGAACCGCTTTGGCTCCATAGACAAGGAAGAATGGGGTCTCGCTTGTTGGCTTGGTGGCGGTGGTGCGGATTGACCACAACACGGACTAGAGCTCATCGTGCCAACCCCTTCTGCAAGCTTCAAGCCTCTTCTTGAAGGTCCTGGTCTTGAGGCCTCTTAAAACCTCTGCGTTGGCACGCTCCGCCTGGCTGTTGCTCCTGGGGTGTGCTACCGAAGCGTAGCAAATTTGCGTTCCAAGGTTAGCACGATATGTCTTGAAAAGGTTGCTAGTGAACTGTGAGCCGTTGTCGGTGAGGATGTGGTTGGGGACCCCGAACCGGCTTATGAGACCCTTAATGAACTTGACTGCGGACCCAGCCGGGATGGTTCGGACGGTTTCAACCTCCGCCCATTTTGTGAACTTGTCGACGGTGACGTAGAGGTAGCGGTAGCCCCGGGACACTCGAGGGAAGGGGCCCGGGATGTCCAGCCCCCAGACCGCAAACGGCCAGGAGAGCGGGATGGTTTGGAGGCCCTGAGCCGGTTGGTGGATCTGCTTGGCGTGGAATTGGCAAGCCTTGCAGGACTTCACCAGCTCGGCAGCATCGTTGAGTGCCGTCGACCAGTAGAAACCGTTGTGGCGCCTTGCCAACTAGGGTGCGTGACGATGGGTGACGCTCGCAGTCCCCAACATGGATGTCAGCTAGCAGCTCACCCCCTTGCTTCCTGGAGATGCATCGCAAAGAAACATCATTTGGTTGTTTCCTGTAGAGCTCACCGTCTTGAATGCAATACACCGTAGCCTGTCGGGCCACACGTTCGGCATGCTCCTCCTTTTCTGGCAGCGCTCCTCGCACCAGGTATGCCTTGAGCTCCTTGGTCTAGCATCCCTCCTAAGGCTCAAGCGCCAGGAGCAGGCGGGCTCCTGAGGCCGGGCCGCGGGCGGGAGCTCCCGTGGTCGACGGTTGGGGGAGTTCCTCCTGGGGCATCGCCGACCCCTCTTGTGGGGGTGATGCCAAAGGCTTGAGGAGCCGCTCCTCAAAGACGCATGGCTCCTGGGGCGGGCGCCTGGATGCGCTTTTGGCGATGTCATCGGCTTCCTTGTTGGTGCCACGGGGCACGTGCTACAGCTCCAGGCCTAAGAACTGCTTCTCCATTTTGCGTACCTCCGCGAGGTACGCCTCCATATGCTCGTCATTCGGCTCATACACCTTGTTGGGGAAGTTGATGAGGAGCTGTGAGTCGCCCTGGATGATGAGGCGTTTCACTCCTAGGGCCACCGCGGCCTTGAGACCAGCAATGAGGCCCTCGTACTCCATGATGTTGTTGGAGACCTTATCGCTCGGCTAAAAGCAGAGCTGCACAGCATAGTAGAGCTTGTCTTGAGTGGGCGAGATGAGCACTGCTCCAGCCCCTGCGCCCTGGCGCGCGAAGGCGCCGTCGAAGTACATGACCCAGCCGTCTGGTGCTTTACTTCCTGGTGAGAGGGACCAGTCCTCGCCTGCTTTGAGCTCCGGGGCGTCGGTCCTTTCTGCCATGAAGTCAGCAAGCGCGGCTCCTTTGATGACTCTGGTCGTGCTGAATTCCAAATGGAACACCAGCAACTTGCTATTCCATTCAACGACTCTTCCCACTGCGTTGGGGTTCCGGAGTACCCTCTCCAGTGGATAGGCCGAGACCACCTTGATGGGATGGCCTTGGAAGTAGTGGCGCAGCTTGCGCGAAGCAACGAGGAGCGCCAATAGGAGCTTCTGTGGCATGGGATAGCATGCCCGAGCATCACAAAGCACCGTGCTGGCAAAGTACACTGGGTGCTCGATGGGGGTGGAGCCTGGGCTCGCCTGGGGCCGTGGCGCCTGATTGGGTACGGGAGCTTCGGGAGCTTGGTTGCCAGAAAGGACAACCATGGCTTCAGGAATGTCTTCTTGTAGGGCGTGGTCGGTTTCCGGCCCTACGGGAGCCTTGGGAGCGTCGCTCTGACGCTGCAGGGTCTTGTCTTGGCACTCCTCCCAGACATCCACTAATACGGCACTGGCAGAATGTGGTGTAGCGGCCAGGTAAAGCACCAGGGGCTCCTGAGGTTTGGATGCCACCATTACTGGTGGGCTGGTGAGGTATTTCTTGAGGTCTTCGAATGTTGCATCAGCCTCAGGGGTCCACTCGAACGGGCCCTTCCTTTTCATTAGTTTGTAGAAAGGGAGGGCTCGCTCCCCCAACTTGGAGATGAAACGCCCGAGTGATGTTATGCAACCGGCCAGCTTCTGCATCTCTTTGAGGGTCTTCGACAGACTCATTTTTTCTATGGCCTTGACCTTCTCGGGGTTGGCCTCGATCCCTTTGTGGGACACCAGGAAGCCCAAAAGCTTACCTGATGGGACGCCGAACACACACTTTTCTGGGTTAAGCCCCAGGTCTACCTTGCGCACGCTAGCAAAAGTTTCTTCCAAATCTTCGATGAGGGTCTTGGCCTCGTGAGACTTCACCACGATGTCATCAGCGTAGGCCTTAGCGTTCCTCCCAAGCTGCTCTCCTAGGGCGATATGCATCAACCGCTGGAAGGTTCCTCCTGCGTTCCACAACCCGAACGGCATACAAGTGTAGCAGCATACTCCGCACGGGGTGAGGAAGGCAGTCTTCTCGACATCTTGCACTGCCATCTTGATTTGGTGGTAGCCTGAGAAGGCATCCAGGAAGCACAGTAGGTCACACTCGGGAGTGGAGTCAACAATCTGGTCGATGCGGGGTAGAGGATATGGGTCTTGTGGGCAGGCCTTGTTGAGGTTGGTGAAGTCGACACACATGCGCTCTTTTCCGCCTTTCTTGAGTACAACGACGGGGTTTGCCAGCCACTCCGGGTACCGGACCTCACAGATGACACCCGCCGCTTCTAGCTTGCGGGTCTCTTTATGATGAAGGACTGCTTCTCTGTAGATTGGCGTCGGGCCTTCTGCTTCACGGGGTGCACGTTAGGGCATACGTTCAGGTGATGTTCAATCACCCCCCTCGGGACTCCCGCCAGGTCCTTGGGTTCCCACGCGAACACCTCCTTATTAGCGCGCAGGAATTCGACCAGCGCCTTCTCTTGAGCTGGGCAAAGGCCAGCGCCTATGGTGAAGGTGGCGCCAGACGTCCCGTCTTGGTCCACCAGTACCTACTTCGTCTCGGCTCGGTCTTGGGAGAAAAGTTTCTTCTTCTTTGCTGGCGCAGCCCCCTCTGCACCTGGGGCTGCTCCGTTGGCCGAATGTGTCGCGGTAGCAGCCTAGAAGGCGAGCTTGAGGGCCACTAGAGCTTCCCTGGTGTCTCCCGCCACGATGAGCATGCCACTGCTCCCCGGCATCTTCATGAGGTTGTAGGCCGGATGGGTCACGGCCATGAACTGAGCCAGGGTTGGATACCCGGGGATGGTGTTGTACGGGAGGTCGATACGGGCGATGTCGAAGTCGATCAGCTCGGTGCGGTAGTTGTTGCGGGTGCCGAAGGTGATCGGGAGGCAGATCTTCCCCAGAGGGCTGGCGGAGCCACTACCGACTCCAGAGAAGGGCTTGCTGGGGCATAGCCGCTTGGGCGGCACGAGGAGCGGGCTAAAAGCTTCTATTGAGAGCACGTTGAGGCTAGCCCCTCCGTCGATGAGGGTCTTGGTGACCGTTATGTTGCAGATGGTGGGTGTGCAGAGCATCAGGAGAGCGCCTGAGCCCGCAGCGGAGGTGGGATGGTCACCTGAGTCGAAGGTGAGGTCAGCCTTGGGCGCCGCACATCCGGGGGGTGGCGTACGGAGGCGGCGCCGATCTGGCGGAAGAACTGCTTGACGTGGCGGTCCGAGGGTGGCGCTGGAGAGCCGCCGAGAAGGGCAGCGACGGCATAGGGCGGTGGCTGCCCGAAGCATGCGGTGAAGAGGCCGTGCAGCTCCCCCCAGGATGCCACAGATGATTCTCGCAAGCTAAGAAACCAGGCGCACGGAACTCCAGTGAGCGCCATGGGGAGCCAACTGGCCATGACTTTGTCGTCGCCGCCGGCCGCCGAAACGGCCTTCTCGTAGGCCAGGAGGAAAACGACCGGATCTGCCGCCCGGTCATAATGGGGTGGCAGATCTGGCCTAAACTTGGGTGGCCACTACACCTGTCGCAAGGGGGGTGAAGGCTCGGTGGGCGCGCACGGTGGCGGGGCGAGCCACCGAGCCGGTCGAAGAAGAGGCGCTCGCCATGAGAGCCCGACGGGTGGAGCGTGGGGTCGACGGAGAAGAAAAACTTCGACGCACCCCTACCTGGTGCGCCAAATGTTGGATCTTGGGTTTAGGCAAAACCCTTGAGGATCAAAATTTGGGGTGCGCATGAAGATCTCTCCTTCCGCCCTAGCTCGCCTACCCGCCGATTCCTAAGCCTAGCTCATCGAACTCGAAGAACAAGAGACACAAGGGTTTATACTGGTTCGGGCCACCATTGTGGTGTAATACCCTAATCTAGTGTGGTGTGGTGGATTGCCTTGTAGGCTGGGGAAGAACTAGTATAGGGGAACAACAACCTCCTGAGGAGAAGTGTTCTTTCGCTCGGATGAGCATGTGGGTGTGTGTGGGGTCTTCTGGATTTGATCCCCTCCCTATGGTGGTGGCTAGTCCTATTTATAGTCGCCCGGGTCCTCTTCCCAAATATTGAGCGGGAAGGGATCCCACAACGGACAATTTTGAAGGGGGATAGCTAGTACAAGCTATCCTGACAAAAGGTGATCTTCGCCTACCAAAGGTTCTGGTGGTGACGCCACCGTGGGATCCACGATGACCTCCGTCCTGTCGTCCTGCTGGTCTTGGTCTTGTTGCACCAATATGGAAACCTTTGCCTGATGCCTCGGGACTCATCGCCTACGCCTGCCCCTTTAACACCAAAGGGGAAACTGGCATCATGCGCCCGCTGGCGCCCGCCTGGCCTTGATCATCACGTCTCAAGTCATGGGAACCTCGTGAGGTGCCCCTTGCCTTGATATCTCCACTCCTCGGGAGCCAGCCTAGTGAGGCCGCCCTAGGGGAGGTCTTGCGTCATCCGCCTCGCGAGGCTCAGCCCCTCGCAAGGGTCTTGAGTGGTTGCTGATGAGGTTGGGCCGTACCAGGCCGCTGGACAAGACACGCCCTGGGCCGCAGGCAGGCAAGTCTGGGTACCGCCGTTCCCAGAACGTCGACAGTAGCCCCCGGGCCCAAGGCGCGCTCGGACTTGGCTTCGCGGTGAAGCCAAGGGTCAAGTACGGAGCGCCGCAGGCCCCAAAAGCTTGCGGCCTTGATTGACGCGTGGCTATTGATGGGACGTGGGCGTCTCCACTTCCCCACGCAGCCTCGATAACTGCACGACTCGTCAAGTCATTGCATGCACAAAAGACCATCATTACCTGCGAGTATGGAGGCCGGCGGTTGGCCTTCGTCGGGCTATAAATAAGGCGACTGGTGGAGCCCTTGTTACCCATCTTCTCCCTCCATTCCTCTCGCTTCTTCTTCTTCCTCAATATTACGATGTCCATCCAACGACCATAGTGCTTCATCAACCTCTGGTCTTCTTGCTCCAACCGCCCAAACTAGCGCCGGTCGTTCCGCCTGCTCCTGCCTCCCGTGGTCGGCTCTACTGCCGCGCAGTCCTCACCGCCCCACCCTACTCCCATCCCTAGCCTAGCCATCCATGTACTCACTTAGACCTGCTTTTAGTCTCTAGCGACGGCAGCCTCACACTGCAGCCCAACCAGTAAACCCTCATACGCCCCTCCACGTGGGAAACAACTGCCAAGTCTTCCCCGGCTCCGGGTCATTCCCTTCCTAGGCCCCGCTACCGTCCACCACCTTGGTGCTCTCGACGCGGCATGGTCAACATGGTCAAGGAACGACTTACATCAGAAGAGGACTATACGTGGAGAGGCTGACAGCTGGGTCCACGACCACACCAAGGAAGTGCCTCCTTATTACGCTCAAAATAATGATTCCTCCACCTGATAGCAAGGACCTACCGGAAGGGCTCTGTATTTTTGCTTAGCTATATTTTGTGAAAAAACATTTTCCCCTGACAGCTGGGACCCACAAGCTATATCTTCGGACACAAGGAAAGTATCTCCATATTAGGCGCCGAAAAAAATGAATGCCCCCCTCATAGCTCGGACATACCATTAATAACTTCACATGCAAGGATGTGCCTCCTTATCCTCCCTGACAGCCGAGACTCACCTGGTCGAAGCGTACGTAGCATTGTCATTCTGGTCGCGAACGTGTATGTACATACTGGTCGATCGGTCTCTCTACAATGATGAACCGTGGCCGAGCATGCAGTGGCACGTGTAGTAGTATATCCCCTGACGTAGTAGTTCAAGCAGTCCCTTCAAAATTGTGTACATGTACGTACAGCCACAAGGCAAAAAATATGGCTAGGTATGTACATACGGGGCGGAGTCTCGAACGCGTACTCGCGCATACGTACGGCCAGGGTTGGTGTACATGGAGAGGCAGCAGACTGCAGCAATGGTGTCGTGTTCATCGGCAACCAACCGGCGGGGTCGGAATGGAGAAACAGTGTCGTGTTCATAGGAAGGCAACCGGCTTGGATGGAACAGCCGAAACCTGGTGTGGCGTACGGCAAAACGGAGGGAAACGGCCTTGTGCTGGAGCGCGTACGGTCAAAACTGGGTCATGTTCATCGGGAAGGGTCTGGCATACCGCAAAACAAAGGAAACGGCCTTCTGCTCGACCAGCTACGGTCGAAACGTATCCCGTTCATTGGGAGGGGTCTGGCGTACCGCAAAAATGAGGAAACGGACTTGTATTGGAGCACTACGGTCGAAACGGGGGTCCTATTCATCCTGAGGGGTGTGGCATACCGCAAAACGGGACTCCACGGGCTACTGTTCACCCACCGTTGACTTCCTCCAACCTCCACATGCACTGTTTATCCACCGCGCTGTGCCTCCATCGGCTATTGTTCAACCAGCCCTCCACGGGGTGTTGTTCATCCAACCAGCCCTCCACCGGCTATTGTTCAACCAGCCCTCCACGGGGTCCTATTCATCCACCCCAATGCATCGGCTGTGGCGGCCTCGTTTTGGGGTCTTGTTCATCCAACGGCAACCGGCTACTACTACTACCACGGGGTCCTGTTCATCCAACCCCCATCGGGCACTGTTCATCCAACCCCAACCACGTACGTCTCGACTCGTTCAACCAACCCCACGTTCATTGTTCATCAAGAGGCAGCAGGTTCGATCGGCTTCAGTAAGTAGCCGCCGCGATCGATCGGGTTCAGTTAGCAGTGAAGGAGTCGGTCGGGTTCAGTTAGCAGCAAAGGGATCGATCGCTCGGGTTCAGTAACGTAGCTAGTGCAATCGTTCGGGTTCAGTAAGCGAACACCTCGCTCAGTTCAGTTAGAGCCCAATGCCTCGCACATACACGCGACATGTACGAGAGAAACATGCAAACCTCCGTGCATCGCTCCGCCCGACCACCCACCGTAATCGGGAACTCTCCAAAAATTTCCTCACCCTCGCTTCTACCATGATTTTTTCCGTCATGGACGGCCTTAAGAATGTCATGCAGGTGCGTCTCCGGCCCGCCCAGGATGAAAAACCCATTTTTTGTCATGATTTTTTGTCATAGAAGTAGAACCCCACCACGTCTATGATGATACGGTTTTTTGTCACAGTTATCGTCATAGAAATGTCATAAGCATGACAGGAAAAAAATCGTTCGGGCCAAAATGTCACGGATGTGTCTTTTTTTGTAGTGGTATCAATAGACATGTTAGTT
>LR738715.1:535013485-535052400 GCA_902687465.1 Secale cereale
AGGTTCCATTAAAGAACGACATGGAACACTTACCTAGGACTAGAATTAATCCACCATATGAGTCAATCATGAGGGCCACCTACGTAACCAAAACCAAAGATGGCAACACTTGAAAGTATGCATTATTCCAAGCTAGGGGCGTAAAACAATAGCGCTAGTTGGGAGGCAACCCAATAGTTATTTTTTATTTTTTATTTTTTATTTTTCTTTATATTTTTCAATAAATACACAATGATGATACTATTTTCATTGTGTTTTAGTGTTTTACTTAGTGTTTTTGCCAAGCAAAGCCTTTGGGATGATTTGGGTGATAGTTGATTTGATTATGTGCATTAACAGAACCTTTTGCATCCAGTAGCAGAATTCTTTGCAATTACTGGAGATTTAAAAGTTTCTCAAAATTTTACACATGATTCATATACAAATTTCCAGTGTTTTACTATTTTTTCCGAATTTTCAGAGTTACGTAAGTATGTACGTCCTTACTGACTGTTCTGTTTTTTTACAGATTATATTTTCGTTGCATTATGTGCTTATTTTGATGAATCTATGGACTGCATCGGGGGGTATAAGCCATGGTAAAGTCAGGATACAATAGATATAATGTAAGAATAAAATATGAATGGGTTTGCAACAGTACTTAAAGTAAGGATTGGTTTTTGTTATGCTAACGGATCTCACGAGGTTTTGTTGAGTTTTGTGTGATTGAAGTTTTCAAGTTTTGTGTGAGATCACGATGGATGAAGTAATAAGGAGTGGCAAGCTCCTAAGCTTGGGGATGCTCGAGGCAACCCAAGGTAATATCCAAGGACTACCAAGCAACTAAGCTCGGGATGCCCCGGAATACATCCCCTCTTTCTTCTAACGACCATCGGTAATTTTATTCGGAGCTATATTTTATTCGTCACATATCATGAGTTTTTCTTGGAGCGTCTTGTATTATATGAGTCTTTGCTTGTTTTGCTTTTTAGTTTGTCACAATCATCCTTGCTGTACACACTTTTTGAGAGAGTCACACACATATCATGATTCGCTAGAATATTCTATGTGCTTCACTTAAATCTTTTGAGCTAGGCAGTTGCTTCATGAATTTCACTTATATCTTTTTGAGCACCACGGTGGTTATATTTTGAAGAAATAAACTCTCATGATTCGCTTATATTATTTTGAGAGTTAGTAAATTTTAAAGAAATATCCTCTCATGCTTCACTTATATTATTTTGAGAGATGAAAATTTTGAAGAAATATTTATGCTCTCGTGTTTCACTTATATCTTTTTGAGAGTTAAAGAATAGTGTTGGTAATATGTACGAGATATGAATTTAATCCCATAGTGATAGATATCTAAGGAGGATATAATAAAAACTCTCATGAAGGTCACTGGAAATTATGAACTTGATTCCTTGCAATAGTTTTGGGATATGGAGATAGTGATATGTGAGTCATGTTGATGAGTAATTATCCTTTAGTAAGAATATTATGTTAAGGATTGTGATTCCCTATGCATGCATATAAAGTCAATAGTTATGCAGTGAAATTATATCCTACTTATCGGTCTTAATTATGTTCAATGCTCGTTTATGACCATTTTCATTTCTTGGTTGGTTGCTTCTCAATCTATTTGCTAGCATATCCTTGTACTAAGCGGGAGTACTGCTTGTGCATCAAATTCCTTAAACCCAAAGTTGTGCCAAATGAGTCCACCACACCTACCAATATGCGGTATTTCCATGTCGTTCCAAGTAAATTTGTATGTGCCAACTCTAATTTGCAAAATGAATTTCCTTTTTGTGTGCCCTTACCGCTCATGAAGCGGCAAGGGGTGGCTAATATTTTCCATGATAGATATTTTATTCACACGATGATTGTTTATTCACTTTTGCACGAGAGTGTGGCAGGTAATATGGATGTCCGGTCCCAAAATGAAAAAAATACTATGATAATAAATTCCTTGGAAAGTGTTGGTATGGAAGGCACTCGTGGATACAGCTAGCCATGGATTGTGAAAGAATGGTGGAAAGGAAATGAACTTTATTTTTTGTTTAGGAACTGCCTATAATTTGTCTAGAATGGAAGATATTGGGAATTCTCGGTCATTTTCGTTGACAGGAAAAGCATGCCTCTCAAAATAATTGTATCTCTCAATTTAAGCTATGATATATGACACCTCTACCAGTCTATGCTTCCCTCTGCGAAGGGCCTATCTATTTACTTTTATGCAAAAAAAATTGAGTCTCCATCTTCTCTTATAAAGCACCAACTAGGGAACACTATTGTCATGCTTGTGCATTGGATGTAGTTAATATTTGGATGTGTTTCATGAATGGATCAATGATTGAGTATAATGGGCTAGGGATAACTTTTTTTAGCATTGATATTTTGAAAGACATGGTTGCTTGTTGATATGTTTGAGTATTGATGTATTCATGTCAAATTATAGACTATTGCTTTGAATCATTCAAGTCTAAATGTCCATGCTACAAAGAAAAAAATTGATGAATATGTTAGGTAGCATTCCACATCAAAAAAATTGTTTTTATCATTTACCTACTCGAGGACGAGCATGAATTAAGCTTGGGGATGCTTGACACGTCTCCAACGTATCTTTAATTTTGATTGTTCCATGCTATTATATTATGAATCTTGGATATTTTATATACATTTACAAGCAACTTTATTTCATTTTTGGAACTAACCTATTAACTTAGTGCCCAGTGCTAGTTCCTGTTTTTTGCTTTGCAGAATATCAACATCAAACGAAGTCCAAATTCCACGAAACTTTTTGGAGATTTTTTTATGGTAAGAGACCCTGGAAGCTTCTGGAGGCCACGAGAGAAGGCTCATGGGGCACACGAGGCACCAGGGAGCGCCAGAGGCCCCGACTGTAATGCCCCAGATGTAACACTTTCCAATTATGGCAATATATGAAACTTTGACTTCATCAATTCCATTCTGGGCTCTTCTTTCATTTCGGGTTTCTTCGTTTTGTCGTGTGCGTGTGTGCATTTCATCCATGTCATGTTGTCGTGTGCATTGCATTGCAATTGTGTTGTCACTTGCACCCGGTCCCACTCGTCTCTTCCCGTTGTCCGTTTCGAGTTCCGACGCTCTCACACGTGCCCGTGGCATCCCTGAGTCCTTCTTTCGTGTGTGGCTGTGTAACGTTTCCGGAATAAGGTGAGACTTGTCGTGCGTTGTTGTTTTGGTACGTGTGGGCCGCCTGTCAAGTTTCGTTGCGTTTGGAGTTTGTTTGGTACTCCAACGGTTAACCTAGTGGGCTAAAAGAACCTCTTCTTTAAGGCCCAAGACCCCCTCCACAACAGCCCCAAAACCCAGCACAACCACTCCCATCATCTCGGTCGTCGAATTGTGATCGCGTGGCCGAAAACCGCTCCTCATTTGGAGTTTCCTAGCTCCCAGAAACTATAAAACAGTCTCCATCCCCGAAATCCCGGTGCAACCCTAATTTTTCGTCCCTCCGACGCCACGTGGCGACCTCCCATTCGCCGGGCCACCTCACCCTCATCCAACCACCGCCACCTCACCGCCGCCGCCGGACTCCTCGCCGCACCACCACGCCCGCCGCCGGAACCTCGCCGGACCGCGCCGCCGCCATTGCCGGACCTCGCTGCCGCCTCGCCGGAGCACCACCGCAGCGCCGCCGCCCTCCGCGCCTACCCCGCCGCCGCACCACCGCAGCGCCGCCGGCGCCTCTGACCGCCGCTGTCGCGTGCCCTTCCACCGCCACCAAAGGACTCCATCAACACTGCCGCCGGCGGCCTCCATCAAACACCGCGCCGCCGCCGGCCCTTCAACCGCCCCGCCACGCGCCTCCACGGACCCCCGCCGGCCGCCTCGGCTGCCGAGCCTCCGGCCGCACCGCCGCCCCGGAGCGCCGCCTCCGTCCATCTCCTCGCCGCCCCGTCGTCATCCCGTCAACTCCGGCCATCTTCCTCGTCTCCGGCGTCAACTCCGGCGAACTCCAGATCGGGACGAGATCCACCGCTCCCTCCATCCAAATACCGCTCCACAGCCCAGATCCCTCCGTCCCGGGTCAGTCCCGTCCCGCGTTGACTTTTCGCGGAGGTGATTTTTCACTAAGTCCCAGATCTGTAACATTTTGTTGCCTCCTTTGCATGACTGTAACTTTGTGCTCGTAGATCCGTTTTGTGCATATGATATATCAAAATGGTCGTGGTGATGTGCTCTACGTTTTGTTCCATTGTGGCATGCTTGTTTGAGATCATCTAGAGGTCTTAATCTTCGTGACAAGAGTGCTACTTGTTATAAACTGCTGCAACTTATTATTTTCATGCCATGTTTGAGATGTGATAACTTGGTGCATGTTTATCCAAATAAAGCAAATGATATGTCAAAATGTTCCTTGTGAAATGCTCTACATGATGGTTGCTGTAGCATTCATGTTAGGTTTCATATGGCCATGTTAAACTTGGTTGCAAAAGTGCATGTGGCTGTTAAGTTATGAAACATGTTATGAGATGCTGATTTGAAGTGCTCGTTGATATTGATGTGTTTGTCCCCATGTCACATGTTAATATGTTTTAGAGTCTCCATCATATGGTCTTTGTTGTGGTGCAAACCACTTTCCATGATACTCCTTGAGGTGACTTAAACATGCTTGTAAACATGCCATGCCAACATAACTGTTTTATACTTAGTGAAATTTCTGCTAAGTCTGGAATCTGTCATATCCTGATGCTATGTTTGCTTGATGCCCTAGTCAAATTCATGCATGTTTTGGAGTGGCCAATGATCATTACTTGTTGTCCATGTTATTGTCTATCCATCCATGCCCTCACTTGCTCATATGGCTTGTTATAGCTTATTTATTTCTTGCCCCCAAGTTGCTATAAATTATATCTGTCAGGTTTTTAACAGCATGATCAATTTGGTGTAGCTTGTTGCTATTGATTCATGCCTCCTATGGAGTTGCTCCAATGGAGTTGTTTGCTGTAGGATATGTCTACTTCATGTCCATGCTTATTGTCATCATGTTTGGATGATGTAGAGTATATATTTCTTGCTCCAAAGTTGCTATGTGGCTGTTAAATTTCAGCTTTGCATTGTATCTTGTTTCGAGTGTATATGTTGAACCGTTGCTCCGTTTTGAGCGTGCCCTATATGAAACTTGTGTGATTTTTCTTGTAGAATCATACTATCATGTTGTTTACATGTTTGGAGTGTGTTTGCTTGATGTTTGGGTGCATCTTGCACCGTTGCCATGCTTGTCTTGTTTTGCTCATATCTTCTAGACCGTAGCTCCGAATTAAACAAACTTCATATGAAACTTGACTAGAATTTCGTGTAGATCATCATGGTGCATGTTAACTTGCAGTTTAACAACTTTAACTTAAGGTTTGTTCAGATCTGGACCAATTTCATTATATGCATATGAGGACTTACCGGATTAGCTATATGTTGATTACGGCCTCATTTAAAATTGTTGTCATGTGTTGTTCTTGTGTGCTTCATCCCTTGACATGTATTGCATCATAAATGCATCATACTTGCATCATGTTGATTGTGCATTGCACCTTGTTTGATTTTGTGCTCGTTGTGTTCTTGTGTTGAGTAGAGCCGGAAGCCGAGCCCGAGAACGAGAACGAGGTTACTACCGAGGTTGAGTACGAGGAGCCGTCTTATGATCCCATCGACGACTCGACAGGCAAGATGACCTGACCCAGATATCATTACTATCTTTGCCTATTGCTAGATGTCTCGCTCTTTAGCTTATTGCCTCGATGCCCATGTTTGGTTGTCAGCCTCTTATTGTAACCATGAATCTGCCTAACCACCCAACCTAGCAAACCATTGTTTGGCTACGTAAGCTTCGCTCAGCCCCTCTTATAGCATTGTTAGTTGCAGGAGAAGATTTGAAGATTCTTGCTTCATGTTGAAGTTATTTTTGCGATATCACACTATATAAACTCTTAAACTAAATCATCTATATATTGGTAATGGGTGGAAGGCTAAGCCTCTTGCTTGGTGATTTGTTCCACTCATGCCACCCCAGGAACCGTATAAACCGGTGTTATGTTCCTTGATTATGCGTTCCTAACATGGTTGGGGTTATGGGACCCCCTCGATAATCCGCTTAGCCTTAAAGCTTTTCCAGCGAGGCCCGACATTGGTTCTACATTTTCCAAACAACTAAAACTTGCCGAGGGAGTAATTAACCCGAGGATTAATTAATCAACCCCCCTGGGCCAGTGCTCGATTTGAGTGTTGGTCCAAACTAGAGTCGTGTGCGGTACCCCCCTTGGCAACTTGGGTTTTGGTCACTGTACGCTGTGCTCATCCGACCGTGGCCTGAGACTAGATACGCGCGGCTACTGTCAGGGTGTCGGCACGCCGGGAGGTCTTGCTGGATTAGTTTTACCTTAGTCAGAATATCTTGAGCACGGGATTCCGAGAATACTCGGGCCTTCCCACCTTGGAGTTGCGACTCCGCGGATCGTGAGCTTGTAATGGGCTAAGTTGGGACACCCCTGCAGGGTTTTGAACTTTCGAAAGCCGTGCCCACGGTTATGTGGCAGACGGGAATTTGTTAATATCCGGTTGTAGAAAACTTGACACCATGTTCAGAACACACTACCAGCGTGAGTAACCGTGACGGTCATTTTCCGAAAGGGGTTCGGGAAGTGAACACGGTGGGGTTATGTTTGACGTGCTTAGATCGGATCACTTAGTGATCACTTTGACGCTCGTGGCACTTCTCTTCTCGCTCTAAACACGTAAGCTAGTGCTAGTGCAGCTACAACCTTTATTTTTGTTCAGCCTTGTTCCACACCCAAGGCTTAGATAGTTTTGCTACCCGGGAACGGGATTGCTGAGTCCTCCGTGGCTCACGGATTCTACACCACACCAGATGCAGGTACTATGGTGGACTACACAGGTGACGGCACCGAGCTGTACTAGGAGTTCGAGGAAGAACCTAGTCGATACTATGTGCACTATCCCGATGAACAGTAGTGGCTTCTACTAGGGGCGATTCGGACCTTTTGGCTTTATTTATTTAGTATCTTTCATTTGGATCTTCGTCCGTAGTCAGACTGTGATGTTATTTGGATGATGATTTGCTTATGTAATGTATTTTGTGACGTGGCAAGTGTAAGCCAACTATCCTTTTGCAATTTCATCCCTATTTTTACATGAGTCGTGCAAAGATACCATACTTGAGATCATTCTAGTATGAGCTTATACCTTTAAGTCGTGCCTCGACGCGTAGGAGGTATAATCTCATACTGGGCATTACACCGATGCACTTTGGTGAGTAGTGGGGCCCATGGGAACCGCCTTGACATACCTCTGTCTCTATAAATACTCTAAAACCCCCAAAACCCTAGGGGAGTTGACGAAATACTTTTTCCCTCACCGCAAGTTCCAAAACCACGAGATCCAATCTAGAGGCCGTTTCCAGCACTCTGCCGAAGGGGGTGACATTCATGGAGGGGTTCTTAATCATCGATGAGTGAGTAGTTTACCACAAACCTACGGGTCCGTAGTTAGTAGCTACATGGTTTCTTATCTCTTTTCGATCTTCAATACAATGTTCTCCTTGATGTTCTTGGATATCTATTTGATGTAATGACTTTTTGCGGTGTGTTTGTTGGGATCTGATGAATCATGAGTTTATGTTCAGATCTATCCATGAATATTATTTGAGTTTTCTCTGAACTCTTTTATGCATTATTTATGTAGCCTCGTATTTCTTCTCCGATTTATTGGCTTAGTTTGGCCGGCCAGATTGATTTTTCTTGGCATTGGAAGAGGTGCTTTGTGATGGGTTCGATCTTGTGGTGCTCAATCTTAGTGAGAGGAATAGACATGACACGCATGTATCATAGCTATTAAGGATAAAAAGATAGAGTTTATTCATACATGAGTTTATGTTGTCTACATCATGTCATCTTGCTTAAGGCATTACTACATTCTTTCATGAACATAATACACTATACGCATGTTGAATAGCGGTCGATGTGTGGAGTAATAGTAGTAGATGCAGGCAGGAGTCGGTCTACTAATCTTGGATGTGATGCCTATATGCATGATCCTTGGATATCATCATAATTATTTATCTTTCTATCAATTGCCCAACAGTAATTTGTTTACCCTCTATATGCTATTTTCTTGAAAGAAGCCTCTAGTGAAATCACGGCCCCCGTGTGACTCCCCCGATTTGATCTTACACTAATCATGCACGCAAATGTGTACGACCAAGATCGGGGACTCACTGAAAGATATCACAACACAACCCTAGACACAAATTAAAATAATACAAGCTTTATATTACAAGCTAGGGGCCTCGAGGGCTCGAATACACAAGAGTCAGCGGAAGCAATAATATCTGAGTACAGACATAAGTTAAACAAGTATGCCTTAAGAAGGCTAGAACAAATGTAGCAACGATCCAAAAGGCAAGGCTTCCTGCCTGGGACCTATTAACTACTCCTCGAAGCCGAACTCCACGTAGAAATATCCTTGGGGTCCTCTGGCTCCTGGACTCCATCATCTGGTTGCATCATCCGACAAGAAAGGAAAAAAGAGGGAGGGGAGCAAGACAACCGTGAGTACTCATCCAAAGTACTCGCAAGCAAGGATCTACACTACATATGCAATGGTATCTATGTAGAGGGGTAATATCTGTGGGCTAATCTGCAGAATGCCAGAATAAGAGGGGGATAGCTAATTCAATCGAAGACTACACTTCTGGCAGCCTCCATCTTGCAGCAGTACAAGAGAGTAGTTGGAAAGTAACATGTATCCTCGCTCATGGGGCCTCCATCTTGAGTAGCTGGAAAGTTCACCAAGTAACATCGTATAGCATATCCTACCCGGCGATCCTCCCCTCGTCTCCCTATGGGAAAGCGATCACCGGGTTGTATCTGGCACTTGAAAGGGTGTGTTTTATTAAGTATCCGGTTCTAGTTGTCATGAGGTCGGGGTACAACTCCGGGTCATCCTTTTACCGAGGGACACGGCTATTCGAATAGATAAACTTCCCTGCAGGGGTGCACCACATTTCCCAGCATGCTCGATCCCCTTTGGCCAGACACACTTTCCTGGGTCATGCCCGACCTCGGAAGATCAACACGTTGCAACCCTACCTAAGCACAACAGAGAGGTCAGCACGCTGGTCTAAATCCTAAGCGCGCAGGGGTTTGGGCCCATCTCCCAGTGCACACCTGCATGTTGCGTACGCGGCCGGTGAGAAGACCTAGCAACCTCCATTACAAAGGAAGTTGCGTTACACGGTCTAACCCGGCGCGCGCTGCTAAGTCACTCACGTAAGAAGGCTTCGGCTGATACCACGACGTCAAGAGCCCATATCTATTCCCACGTAGCTGGTTAGGGCGTATAGGCCACTGGCCAGACTCAGATCAAATATCCAAACTTGTTAAGCGTGTTATTATGAGATCACCGCGGATAACGACCAGGGCCAGGCCACCTCTCAACTGGGTGTCTCAACCCGCCCTGTTGCTCCGCCATCAAGACTCACTCGGGGGCCATCGGGAACACAAGCCCATCGCTACCTGGGTGGAGCCACCTATCCTTTCAGCCCCCAATCTATGAATCACTTGCGGGTACTCTACGAGCCGACCCGACTTTAATCACAACATGTATCATGTATAGTATGCATATATATACCCGTGATCACCACCCAAAGTGATCATGGCCCGATAGTATAGCATGGCAGACGAACAAGAAGGTAGGGCCACTGATGGAATACTAGCATCCTATACTAAGCAAGTAGGATAGCAAGTAAAGGTATCAACAGTGGTAGCAACAATGACAGGCTATGCAACAGAATAGGGGTTATCGAATCATCAACAGCAGCAAATCTAATGCAAGAATAAGAGAGAAGAGAATGGGCGATATCTGGTGATCAAGGAGGGTTGGCTTGCCTAGTTGCTCTGGCAAGAAGGAGGGGTCATCGTCGATGTAGTCGATCACGGGGGTATCGACGACGGTCTCGAGGTCTATCCGAAAGAAGTAATGGAGGGGGAACACAATAAATAACAGAGCAAACAATAGAAGCACAAAGCATGACAAGGTAAAACGTTGTGCTAGGGGTGACCTAACGCATTGCTAGGCGATATAGGTGAAGGGGGAAACATCCCGAATGTTTTCCCAAAGTTTGTCATTTTCAGACAAATGAACCGGAGGTGAAATGTTGTAGGTTTGATATGCTAGGGACGTGTGGCTGACAAACGGATCGTGTATTCGGATTCGTCTCATCGTTCTGAGCAACTTTCATGTACAAAGTATTTTCATCCGAGTTACGATTTATTTTATATGATTTTTCAAACTTTTATTCATTTTCAGAAATTATTATAATTTAATTAATTCAAAAAAGAATTACTGTGTCATCATGGCGTCATCGCGATGTCAGCGGTCAAAGTTGACCGCTGACTAGTCAACCAGTCTGTTGGGTCCCACATGTCATTGTATCTAAACTAATTAACATATTAGATAGTTTAATTATCAGGTTAATTAGGTTTAATTAGTTAACCATCAGAATTTATTAACTTAATTCTTTATTAAAATATTTATTTTAATATTTTTCTTTTATTATTAGTTTTTTCCTTTTTAAAACGTCTTGTGGGGGTGGGCCCCGGCTATCATAGGCCTTGGGTCTACGGGCACGCGGGTGCGGGCGTAGCCGCTGCCCCTCCCCAGTAGCGAGGCGAGGCCGAAGCACGGCCGAGCGGGCACGACCAGCGCGGGCACCGCCGGTCCGTGGTCAGCGGCAGGCAGCGAGCGGTGCGGTGATGGAGCGACACGGGCAGCGGTGACAAGCAGCGGCACAGCAGGCAGGCGGCCAGGAGTGCGGCGGCAGCACAACAGCTAGCATGCAGCAAAGCGGCATCAGAGAGCAGGGGGTGGCGGCGCGGGAGGCGAACTCAGGCGAGCGGCGGAGGCGGCCGGCAGTGGCTGCGGGAGCCTTGTGGTAGCATCAGTGCGGCAGGGCGAGGCGAGGACCACGGCAGGGGGGAGGCCGGGGAGCACGAGGCCGTCGGGGCGCGAGCGCGTGCACGCCGGGCGCGGCCGAAGCGCGGGCAGGGGCGGAGGTGGTGAGCGCGGTGAGCATGTGCGGGGGCGCGACCATGAGTACGGTGGGGACTACGTACGTAGAGAGAGGGGGAGGCGACGGCTCACATGGGTCGGACGGGGAGGGCAGCGGACTCGGGGTGGCCGGGGCGGATGGCGAGGCGAGGAGGCGACGACGAGATTGACGCGGCGGTGGGGCGATGCCAGCGGGTGAGGTCCGGCAACGGGGAGGCCCGCGGGCAGCATGCGACGTCGGCAGGGTGACGGCGCCGAGCTGGCGGGGCGCCGACTCGGGGCCGGGCGCGGTCGTCTGGTTCGGGGGGCGCCCCCGATCCAGATCATGGGGAGGAGAGGCGGATGGTGGGGAGTGGGGATCTAGGGTTTCGGAGGGGAGTGGGGTTATAGGCCCAGGGGGCGCCTAGGCACGCCAGCTGTGCCTTGCTACTCGGGGAGGGGCCCTTTTCATTTATTTATTTTTATTTTTTTTAATAGTTGTTGTTTTTCTTTTATTTCTTTATTGTTTTCTTATTAGTTTTAGCTTGTTTTAGTTTTATAAACAATAATTTTAGCACCTAAATTAGTAATAATAATTAGGCCACTGCCACAAAAGTTTATCACTCTACCATAATAGGCTTATATATTTTAATTATTTAAAAGCATTTAACAATTATTTTTAGCCACTATTTTATTTAGTTTAGGGCATCTAAACACCATACAAAAATGTTGGGTCACCACCAAATTTTGTTATGGAATATTTGTCACACTTTGAACATTTTAGTCTCCACGTTTGAGAAATTTGATTCTTGGACTGAAATTTGAATTATGATTTGGATCAAGTGAGGATTAGCAACAGTAATGTGATGGCATGACACAATTAACGGGGATTACTGTAGCTTAATTACCCGGGCGTCACAAATCTCCACTACAAGAAATCTCGTCCCCAGATTTAAGGGGTGTAGTAAGAGGGAAAGACTAGGTTACGAAATTCTATGATTCTTCTCGATCTTGGTTGCTCTTCTCGAAGAGGTTGATCCAATACGTTGACCTCTTCATTACTCTACTTCACGTCATCGTGATGAAGTCATCATCCTTTGTTTGGGAATTCCATCGTACTTACGAATAGGTAAGGGGCAGCTCGACAACGATAGAATGCTATAAGGGGTAATCATCTAGGGGTATCCCATGAATGAACACATGTGTATCTCTCGATTTTTAACAAATAAAACACATCGAGAGCAAAGCAAGAAGGTCCAATAAGAAGTTTCAAACATATAGTCAACCGTTTGAAGCCTGAAACAAAGTGTTAAAGGGTTCAGTGCCATGGGAATAAGTATCGCGTCTGATACCAGATTAGATCATTAGGAAGGTGGCTCGTGAATTGTACACGAAGCCAAGCATGAGGAATAACCTTGGAAACGGGGGGGGTGTACACGAGAGTCAGGTTTTGATCCTGTGGAACTATGGGTTATGGGCCCACCATGTGGGTTAAACGTAGGAAGGGCGGTGACGACTTGCACGATCATGTAAGCAAGGCATGTGAGAGGATAGTCTGTCAGTTAAGTTGGCAACAATGTTGGTACCAAGGGCGAGGGATGAAGAGAACCATTTTTCCCCGCTCGTTGAACGAGGCGGACCAATAGGCAAAGTTCTCGTCCATCGGTGGTTATCGGAATGTCATCAATAGTAGTAACAGGATCTTACTGACATCATCGTACACCAAGGTATTTACATAAGCAGAAGAATATTACCGCTTAGATCATATAGATCAGAAGAAAGGTTAAACAAACCAATGGAATGGAAAATGTGTCTAAACATAGGTAATGGGAGTATATCCTTCCCAACGATAAGCAGGGCATGATATACGTGACAGGAGATCCAAGACATGACCATTTGGATAAAAAGGTTAATAAGAATCATGATATGTACCCATACATGGTGTTTGGATAAAGGATCAAGAAACATTTAGCATTGTGCTTCAATGTCCCTTGTGATAATCGGGATACCATAGACACGCTTCGACATAGCATTGACATGGTCTTCAAGCAAAGGTCAAACTTTGGGTACACCAGGATCCATCGGAAACAACTTATGAAATAAGTCATAAAATTTCAGCAAGAGAAGATGAGGATGTGGCCGACGGGCTCAGAAACAATTCCTCGAGATTTCCATAGACATGAATTTTCACAGTTAAGTGAACAAGGCGATAGCATTGAACAAGGCGATAGAATAAGAGAGAAGAGAATGGGCGATATCTGGTGATCAAGGAGGGTTGGCTTGCCTAGTTGCTCTGGCAAGAAGGAGGGGTCATCGTCGATGGAGTCGATCACGGGGGTATCGACGACGGTCTCGAGGTCTATCCGAAAGAAGTAATGGAGGGGAACACAATAAATAAAAGAGCAAACAATAGAAGCACAAAGCATGACAAGGTAAAACGTTGTGCTAGGGGTGACCTAACGCAGTGCTAGGCGATATAGGTGAAGGGGGAAAACATCCGGAATGTTTTCCCAAAGTTTGTCGTTTTCAGACAAATGAACCGGAGGTGAAATGTTGTAGGTTTGATATGCTAGGGACGTGTGGCTGACAAACGGATCGTGTATTCGGATTCGTCTCATCGTTCTGAGCAACTTTCATGTACAAAGTATTTTCATCCGAGTTACGATTTATTTTATATGATTTTTCAAACTTTTATTCATTTTCAGAAATTATTATTATTTAATTAATTCAAAAAAAAGAATTACTATGTCATCATGGCGTCATCGCGATGTCAGCGGTCAAAGTTGACCGCTGACTAGTCAACCAGTCTGTTGGGTCCCACATGTCATTGTCTCTACACTAATTAACATATTAGATAGTTTAATTATCAGGTTAATTAGGTTTAATTAGTTAACTATCAGAATTTATTAACTTAATTATTTATTAAATTATTTATTTTAATATTTTTCTTTTATTATTAGTTTTTTTTCTTTTGAAACGTCTTGTGGGGGGTGGGCCCCGGCTATCATAGGCCTTGGGCCTAACGGGCCTACGGGCACGCGGGTGCGGGCGTAGCCGCTGCCCCTGCCCAGTAGCGAGGCGAGGCCGAAGCGCGGCCGAGCGGGCATGACCGGCGCGGGCGCCGCCGGTCCGTGGTCAGCGGCAGGCAGCGAGCGGTACGATGATGGAGCGACGCGGGCAGCGGTGACAAGCAGCGGCGCAGCAGGCAGGCGGCCAGGAGTGCGGCAGCAGCACAACAGCTAGCAGGCAGCAAAGCGGCATCAGAGAGCAGGGGGTGGCGGCGCGGGAGGCGAACTCAGGCGAGCTGCGGAGGCGGTCGGCAGTGGCTGCGGGAGCCTAGTGGTAGCATCGGTGCGGCAGGGCGAGGCGAGGACCGCGGCAGGGGTGAGGCCGGGGCGCACGAGGCCGTCGGGGCGCGAGCGCGGCCGAAGCGCGGGCAGGGGCGGAGGTGGTGAGCGCGGTGAGCACGTGCGGGGGCGCGGCCATGACTACGGTGGGGACTACATACGTAGAGAGAGGGGGAGGCGATGGCTCACATGGGTCGGACGGGGAGGGCAGCGGACTCGAGGTGGCCGGGGCGGATGGCGAGGCGAGGAGGCGACGACGAGATTGACGCGGCGGTGGGGCGATGCCAGCGGGTGAGGTCCGGCAACGGGGAGGCCCGCGGGCAGCGTGCGACGTCGGCAGGGTGACAGCGCCGAGCTGGCGGGGCGCCGACTCGAGGCCGGGCGCGGCCGTCGGGTTCGGGAGGGCGCCCCCGATCCATATCATGGGGAGGAGAGGCGGATGGTGGGGAGTGGGGATCTAGGGTTTCGGAGGGGAGTGGGGTTATAGGCCCAGGGGGCGCCTAGGCACGCCAGCTGTGCCTTGCTACTCGGGGAGGGCCCCTTTTCATTTGTTTTTATTTTTTATTTTTTTAATAGTTGTTGTTTTTCTTTTATTTCTTTATTGTTTTCTTATTAGTTTTAGCTTGTTTTAGTTTTATAAACAATAATTTTAGCACCTAAATTAGTAATAATAATTAGGCCACTGCCATAAAAGTTTATCACTCTACCACAATAGGCTTATATATTTTTATTATTTAAAAGCATTTAACAATTATTTTTAGCCACTGTTTTACTTAGTTTAGGGTATCTAAACACCATACAAAAATGTTGGGTCACCACCACATTTTGTTATGGAATATTTGTCACACTTTGAACATTTTAGTCTCCACGTTTGAGAAATTTGAATCTTGGACTTAATTTTGAATTATGATTTGGATCAAGTGAGGATTAGCAACAGTAATGTGATGGCATGACACAATTAACGGGGATTACTGTAGCTTAATTACCCGGGCATCACAAATCTCCACTACAAGAAATCTCGTCCCCAGATTTAAGGGGTGTAGTAAGAGGGGAAGACTAGGTTACGAAATTCTATGATTCTTCTCGATCTTGGTTGCTCTTCTCGAAGAGGTTGATCCAATACGTTGATCTCTTCATTACTCTACTTCACGTCATCGTGATGAAGTCATCATCCTTTGTTTGGGAATTCCATCGTACTTACGAATAGGTAAGGGGCAGCTCGACAACGATAGAATGCTATAAGGGGTAATCATCTAGGGGTATCCCATGAATGAACACATGTGTATCTCTCGATTTTTAACAAATAAAACACATCGAGAGCAAGCAAGAAGGTCCAATAAGAAGTTTCAAACAGATAGTCAACCGTTTGAAGCCTAAAACAAAGTGTTAAAGGGTTCAGTGCGACGGGAATAAGTATCGCGTCTGATACCAGAATAGATCATTAGGAAGGTGGCTCGTGAATTGTACACGAAGCCAAGCATGAGGAATAACCTTGGAAACGGGGGGTGTACACGAGAGTCAGGTTTTGATCCTATGGAACTATGGGTTATGGGCCCACCATGTGGGTTAAACGTAGGAAGGGCGGTGACGTTTTGCACGATCATGTAAGCAAGGCATGTGAGAGGATAGTCTGTTAGTTAAGTTAGCAACAATGTTGGTACCAAGGGCGAGGGACGAAGAGAACCATTTTTTCTCGCTCGTTGAACGAGGCGGACCAATAGGCAAAGTTCTCGTCCATCGGTGGTTATCGGAATGTCATCAATAGTAGTAACAGGATCTTACTGACATCATCGTACACCAAGGTATTTACATAAGCAGAAGAATATTACCGCTTAGATCATATAGATCAGAAGAAAGGTTAAACAAACCAATGGAATGGAAAATGTGTCTAAACATAGGTAATGGGAGTATATCCTTCCCAACGATAAGCAGGGCATCATATACGTGACAGGAGATCCAATACATGACCATTTGGATAAAAAAAAGGTTAATAAGAATCATGATATGTACCCATACATGGTGTTTGGATAAAGGATCGAGAAACATTTAGCATTGTGCTTCATTGTCCCTTGTGAGAATCGGGATACCATAGACATGCTTCGAGATAGCATTGACATGGTCTTCAAGCAAAGGTCAAACTTTGGGTACACCAGGATCCATCGGAAACAACTTATGAAATAAGTCATAAAATTTCAGCAAGAGAAGATGAGGATGTGGCCGACGGGCTCAGAAACAATTCCTCGAGATTTCCATAGACATGAATTTTCACAGTTAAGTGAACAAGGCGATAGCATTGGACACACCAGGGTACATGATGAAGTACGTTCGTGGAGAACATCCACAATTAAGCACTAAACAAAATGCACCTGGAAATATGGACCAAGTAGCAAGATCGATGTTAGCATGGTGGTTTAATAACCAGAAGGGTTGGAATGAAACTATCGACCATTCACTTCAAATCATTCGGGTTGCTAGAAGTTTTGGATTCGCACGTCATACTTCAATTGTTGGGTTTTCGGTTAGAAACAACACGGGGACCAGGGAACGAACGAAGATGGTGAGAAGTATTACTTATATCAAGAATTCATAAGAGGTGGTGAAATTCTCATGACATTCTTGACATGAAAGATGGTAGTACTCCAAGGTAGAGCATATCATAAGTCGGATAACAAGGAACTCAAGGTATAACACAAAACTAGAACAAGTTTTGTGCTGGATGGAATGCAAGAATGTTGTCGATGTTAATACAAATCATCGAGGGGAAAGGATGGTATTTCTGAAGGAAATATGCCCTAGAGGCAATAATAAAGTTGTTATTTATATTTCCTTATATCATGATAAATGTTTATTATTCATGCTAGAATTGTATTAACCGGAAACTTAGTACATGTGTGAATACATAGACAAAACAGAGTGTCCCTAGTATGCCTCTACTAGACTAGCTCATTGATCAAAGATGGTTATGTTTCCTAACCATAGACATGAGTTGTCATTTGATCAAAGGGATCACATCATTAGGAGAATGATGTGATGGACAAGACCCATCCGTTAGCTTAGCACTATGATCGTTTAGTTTTACTGCTATTGCTTTCTTCATGACTTATACATGTTCCTATGACTATGAGATTATGCAACTCCCGAATACCGTAGGAATACCTTGTGTGCTATCAAACGTCACAGCGTAACTGGGTGATCATAAAGATGCTCTACAAGTGTCTCCGAAAGTGTTCGTGGTGTTGGCATAGATCAAGACTAGGATTTGTCACGCCGAGTGTCGGAGAGGTATCTCTGGGCCCTCTCGGTAATGCACATCATAATAAGCCTTGCAAGCAAAAGACTAATGAGTTAGTCATGAGATGATGTATTAAGGAACGAGTAAAGAGACTTGCCGGTAACGAGATTGAACTAGGTATAGAGATACCGACGATCGAATCTCGGGCAAGTAACATACCAATGACAAAAGGAACAACGTATGTTGTTATGCGGTTTGACCGATAAAGATCTTCGTAGAATATGTAGGAGCCAATATGAGCATCCAGGTTCCGCTATTGGTTATTGACCGGAGATGAGTCTCGGTCATGTATACATAGTTCTCAAACCCGTAGGGTCCGCACGCTTAACGTTTGATGATGATCGGTATTATGAGTTTATGAGTTTTGATGTACCGAAGGAGTTCGGAGTCTCTGATGAGACCGGGGACATGACGAGGAGTCTCGAAATGGTCGAGACGTAAAGATCAATATATTGGACGACTATATTCGGGCATCGGAAAGGTTCCGAGTGATTCGGGTATTTTTCGGAGTATATGGGCCTTATTGGGCCATACAGGAATAGAGGAGAAAGGCCAAAAGGGAGGAGGCGCGCGCCCCCCCTCTGGTCCGAATTGGATAAGGGGTGCAGCCCCCTTTTCCTTCTCCCTCTCCACCTCTTTCCTTCTCTCCTACTCCAGAAAGGAAAGGGGAATCCTACTAGGACTTGGGAGTCCTAGTAGGACTCCCCACACTTGGCGCGCCCCCTCTAGGGCCGGCCTCTCCCTTGCTCCTTTATATACGGGGGCAGGGGAGCACCCTAGGACACACAAGTTGAATTGTTTTAGCCGTGTGCGGTGCCCCCTCCACAGAAACACACCTCGGTCATACCGTTGCAGTGCTTAGGCAAAGCCCTGCGCCGGTAGATACATCATATCTGTCACCACGCCGTCGTGCTGACGAAACTCTCCCGTGAAGCTCAACTAGATCAAGAGCTCGTGGGACGTCATCAAGCTGAACGTGTGCTGAACGCGAAGGTGCCGTACGTTCGGTGCTTGATCGGTTGAATCACGAAGAAGTTCGACTACATCAACCGCGTCACTTGACGCTTCCGCTCCCGGTCTACGAGGGTACGTAGACACACTCTCCCCTCTCGTTGCTATGCATCTAGTAGATAGATCTTGCGTGATCATAGGAAAATTTTAAAATACTACGTTCCCCAACAGTGGTATCAGAGCCAGGTCTATGCGTAGATGATATGCACAAGTAGAACACAATGAGTTGTGGGCGATACTAGTCATACTGCTTACCAGCATGTCATACTTTGCTTCGGCGGTATTGTGAGATGAAGCGGCCCAGACCGACATTACGCGTACGCTTACGCGAGACTGGTTTCACCGTTATGAGCACTCGTTGCTTAAAGGTGACTATCGGGTGTCTGTCTCTCTCACTTTAGCTGAATCAAGTGTGGCTACGCCCGGTCCTTGTGAAGGTTAAAACAGCACATACTTGACGAAACATCGTTGTGGTTTTGTATGCGTAGGTAAGAACGGTTCTTGCTAAGCCCGTAGCAGCCACGTAAAACTTGCAACAACAAAGTAGAGGACGTCTAACTTGTTTTTGCAGGGCATGTTGTGATGTGATATGGTCAAGACATGATGAGATATACGGTTTTGTATGAGATGATCATGTTTTGTAAAGTTATCGGCAACTGGCAGGAGCCATATGATTGTCGCTTTATTGTATGAAATGCAATCGCCATGTAATTGCTTTACTTTATCACTAAGCGGTAGCGATAGTCGTAGAAGCAATAGTTGGCGAGACGAAAACGATGCTACGATGGAGATCAAGGTGTCGCGCCGGTGACGAAGGTGATCATGACGGTGCTTTGGAGATGGAGATCAAAAGCACAAGATGATGATGGCCATATCATGTCACATATTTTGATTTGCATGTGATGTTTATCTTATTATGCTTCTTATTTTGCTTAGAACGACGGTAGCATTATAGGATGATCCCTTACAAAATGTCAAGGTACAAGTGTTCTCCCTGAGTATGCACCGTCGCGAAAGTTCTTCGTGCTGAGACACCACGTGATGATCGGGTGTGATAAGCTCTACGTTCAAATACAACGGGTGTAAGCCAGTTTTGCACACGCAGAATACTCGGGTTAAACTTGACGAGCCTAGCATATGCAGATATGGCCTCGGAACACTAGAGACCGAAAGGTCGAGCGTGAATCATATAGTAGATATGATCAACATAAGATGTTCACCATTGAAACTACTCCATCTCATGTGATGATCGGACATGGTTTAGTTGATTTAGATCACGTGATCATTTAGATGACTAGAGGGATGTCTACCTAAGTGGGAGTTCTTAAGTAATATGATTAAATTGAACTTTAATTTATCATGAACTTAGTCCTGGTAGTATTAGCATATCTATGTTGTAGATCAATAGCTCGCGATATTGCTCCCGTTTATTTTTTATATGTTCCTAGAGAAAACTAAGTTGAAAGATGTTAGTAGCAATGATGCGGAATTGTTCCGTGATCTGAGGATTATCCTCATTGCTGCACAGAGAATTATGTCCTTGATGCACCGCTAGGTGACAGACCTATTGCAGGAGCAGATGTAGACGTTATGAACGTTTTGACAAAAGCTCGGTACGATGACTACTTGATAGTTTAAGTGCACCATGCTTTACGGCTTAGAACCGGGACTTCAAAAACGTTTTTAACGCCACGGAGAATATAAGATGTTCCAAGAGTTGAAATTAGTATTTCATACTCATGCCCGTGTCGAGAGGTATAAGACTTCTGACAGTACTTTGCCTACAAGATGGAGGAGAATAGCTCAACCAGTGAGCATGTGCTCAGATTGTCTGGGTACTACAATTACTTGAATCAAGTGGGAGTTAATCTTCCAGATAAGATAGTAATTGACAAAGTTCTCTAGTCACTATCACCAAGTTAGTAGAACTTCGTGATGAACTATAATATGCAAGGGATGACGAAAGGAATTCCCGAGCTCTTCGCGATGCTGAAGTCGGCGAAGGTAGAAATCATGAAAAAGCATCAAGTGTTGATGGTTAACAAGACCACTTGTTTCAAGTAAAGGGCAAAGGGATAGAAGGGGAACTTCAAGAAGAATGACAAGCAAGTTGTCACTCCCGTGAAGAAACCCAAAGCTAAAACTCAAGCCTGAAACTAAGTGCTTCTACTACAAAGGAAATGGTCACTGGAAGTGGAACTGCCCTAGATACTTGGCGGATAAGAAGGATGGCAAAGTGAACAAAGGTATATTTTGATATACAGATTATTGATGTGTACTTTACTAGTGTTCATAGCAACCCCTGGGTATTTGATACCGGTTCACTTGCTAAAATTAGTAACTCGAAATGAGAATTGCAGAATGAACATAGACTAGTTAAAGGTGAAGTGACGATGTGTGTTGGAAGTGGTTCCAAGATTGATATGATCATCATCGCACACTCCCTATACTTTCGGGATTAGTGTAAAACCTAAATAAATGTCATTTGGCATTTGCGTTGAGCATGAATATGATTTGATCATATTTGTTGCAATACGGTTATTCATTTAAAGTCATAGAATAATTGTTATTCTGTTTACATGAATAAAACCTTCGATGGTCATACACCCAATGAAAATAGTTTGTTGGATCTCGATCGTGGTGATACACATATTCATAATATTGAAGCCAAAAGATGCAAGGTTAATAATGATAGTGCAACTTATTTGTGGCACTGTCGTTTAGGTCATAATGGTGTAAAGCGCATGAAGAAACTCCATAGTGATGGACTTTTGGGATCACTTGGTTATGAATCACTTGGCGCTTGCGGACCATGCCTCATGGGCAACATGACTAAAACTCCGTTCTCCGGAACAATGGAGCGAGCAACAGATTTGTTGGAGATCATACATACATATGTATGTGGACCAATGAGTGTTCAAGCTCGCGGCGGGTATCATTATTTTCTGACCTTCACTGATGATTTGAGCAGATATGGATATATCTACTTAATGAAGCACAAGTCTGAAACATTTGAAAAGTTCAAAGAATTTCAGAGTGAAGTGGAGAATCATCGTAACAAGAAAATAAGAGTTTCTACGATATGATCGTAGAGGTAAAATATTTGAGTTAGCGAGTTTGGCCTTCAGTAAAAACAATGTGAAATAGTTTCACTACTCACGCCACCTGGAACACCACAGTGTAATGGTGTGTCCGAACGTCATAACCGTACTTTATTAGATATGGTGCGATCGATGATGTCTCTTACCGATCTACCACTATCGCTTTTGGAGTTATGCATTAGAGACAGCTACATTCACGTTAAATAGGGCACCATCTAAATCCGTGGAGATGACACCGTATGAACTGTGGTTTGACGAGAAACCTAAGTTGTCATTTCTTTAAGTTTGGGACTGCGATGCTTATGTGAAAAAGTTTCAACATGATAAGCTCGAACCCAAATCGGAGAAGTAAATCTTCATAGGATACCCAAAAGAAACTGTTGGGTACACCTTCTATCACAGATCCGAAGGCAAGGTCTTTGTTGCTAAGAGTGGATCCTTTCTAGAGAAGGAGTTTCTCTCGAAAGAAGTGAGTGGGAGGAAAGTAGAACTTGATGAGGTAATTGTACCTTCTCCCGAATTGGAAAGTGGAACATCACAGAAACTAGTTCAAGTGATTCCTACACCAATTAGTGAGGAAGCTAATGATGATGATCATGAAACTTCAGATCAAGTTTCTGCTGAACTTCGTAGATCAACCAGAGTTCGTTCCGCATCAGAGTGGTACGGCAACCCGGTTCTGGAAGTCATGTTACTGGACCATGATGAACCTACGAACTATGAGGAAGCGATGATGAGCCCAGATTCCGCAAAATGGCTTGAGGCCATGAAATCTGAGATGGGATCCATGTATGAGAACAAAGTGTGGACTTTGGTTGACTTGCCCGATGATCGGCAAGCCATCGAAAATAAATGGATCTTCAAGAGGAAGACTGACGCTGACGGTAATGTTACTGTTTACAAAGCTCGACTTGTTGCGAAAGTTTTTCAACAAGTTCAAGGAGTTGACTACGATGAGACTTTCTCACCCATAGAGATGCTTAAGTCTGTCCGAATCATGTTAGCAATTGCCGCATTTTATGAAATCTGGCAAATGGATAACAAAACTGCATTCTTCAATGGATTTATTAAAGAAGACTTGTATATGATGCAACCAGAAGGTTTTGTCAATCCTAAAGGTGCTAACAAAATGTGCAAGCTCCAGCGATCCATCTATGGACTGGTGCAAGCATCTCGGAGTTGGAATATACGATTTGATAAGTTGATCAAAGCATATAGATTTATACAGACTTGCGGTGAAGCCTGTATTTACAAGAAGTGAGTGGGAGCACTACAACCTTTCTGATAAGTATATGTGAATGACATATTGTCGATCGGAAATGATGTAGAATTTTCTGGAAAGCATAAAGGAGTGTTTGAAAGGAGTTTTTCAAAGAAAGACCTTGGTGAAGCTGCTTACATATTGGGCATCAAGATCTATAGAGATAGATCAAGACGCTTGATAAGACTTTCGATGAGTACATACCTTGATAAGATTTTGAAGTAGTTCAAAATGGATCAGTCAAAGAAGGAGTTCTTGCCTGACTTGTAAGGTGTGAAGTTGAGTAAGACTCAAAGCCAGACCACGGCAGAAAAATATAGAGAGAATGAAAGTCATTCCCTATGCCTCAGCCATAGGTTCTATAAAGTATGCCATGATGTGTACCAAACATGTTGTGTACCTTGCCATGACTTTGTCAAGGGGGTACAATAGTGATCCAGGAGTAGATCACTGTACAACGGTCAAAATTATCCTTAGTAACTGCATGACTAAGGAAATGTTTCTCGATTATGGAGGAGATAAAGAGTTTGTCATAAAGGGTTACACCGATGCAAGCTTTGACACTAAATCCAGATGACTCTAAGTATCAATCTGGATGCGTATTGAAAGTGGGAGCAATTAGCTAGAGTAGCTCCATGCAGAGCATTGTAGACATAGAAATTTGCGAAATACATACGGATCTGAATGTGACAGGCCCGTTGACTAAACTTCTCTCACAAGCAAAACATGATCACACCTTATTACTCTTGGGTATTAATCACATAGCGATGTGAACTAGATTATTGACTCTAGTAAACCCTTTGGGTGTTGGTCACATGGCGATGTGAACTATGGGTGTTATTCACATAACGATGTGAACTATCGGTATTAAATCACATGGCGATGTGAGCTAGATTATTGACTCTAGTGCAAGTGGGAGACTGAAGGAAATATGCCCTAGAGGCAATAATAAAGTTGTTATTTATATTTCCTTATATCATGATAAATGTTTATTATTCATGCTAGAATTGTATTAAACGGAAACTTAGTACATGTGTGAATACATAGACAAAACAGAGTGTCCCTAGTATGCCTCTACTAGACTAGCTCATTGATCAAAGATGGTTATGTTTCCTAGCCATAGACATGAGTTGTCATTTGATCAACGGGATCACATCATTAGGAGAATGATGTGATGGACAAGACCCATCCGTTAGCTTAGCACTATGATCGTTTAAGTTTTACAGCTATTGCTTTCTTCATGACTTATACATGTTCCTATGACTATGAGATTATGCAACTCCCGAATACCGGAGGAACACTTTGTGTGCTACCAAACGTCACAACGTAACTGGGTGATTATAAAGGTACTCTACAGGTGTCTCCGAAGGTACTTGTTGGGTTGGCGTATTTCGAGATTAGGATTTGTCACTCCGATTGTCGGAGAGGTATCTCTGGGCCCACTCGGTAATGCACATCACTATAAGCCTTGCAAGCATTGCAGCTAATGAGTTAGTTGCAGGATGATGTATTACGGAACGAGTAAAGAGACTTGCCGGTAACGAGATTGAACTAGGTATTGAGATACCGACGATCGAATCTCGGGCAAGTAACATACCGATGACAAAGGGAACAACGTATGTTGTTATGCGGTTTGACCGATAAAGATCTTCATAGAATATGTAGGAGCCAATATGAGCATCCAGGTTCCGCTATTGGTTATTGAACGGAGATGAGTCTCGGTCATGTCTACATAGTTCTCGAACCCGTAGGGTCCGCACGCTTAACGTTTGATGACGATCGGTATTATGAGTTTATGAGTTTTGATGTACCGAAGGAGTTCGGAGTCCCGGATGAGACCGGGGACATGACGAGGAGTCTCGAAATGGTCGAGACGTAAAAATCGATATATTGGACGACTATATTCGGACATCGGAAAGGTTCCGAGTGATTCGGGTATTTTCGGAGTACCGGGGAGTTACGGGAATAGAAGAGAGAGGCCAAAAGGAAGGAGGCGCGTGCCCCCCTTCTAGTCCGAATTGGACAAGGGGTGCAGCCCCCTTTTCCTTCTCCCTCTCCCCCTCTTTCCTTCTCTCCTACTCCGGAAAGGAAAGGGGAATCCTACTAGGACTTGGGAGTCCTAGTAGGACTCCCCACACTTGGCGCGCCCCCTCTAGGGCCGGCCTCTCCCTCCCTCCTTTATATACGGGGGCAGGGGGGCACCCAAAGACACAAGTTGAATTGTTCCAGCCGTGTGCGGTGCCCCCCTCCATAGAAACACACCTCGGTCATACCGTCGCGGTGCTTAGGCGAAGCCCTACGCCGGTGAATACATCATATCCGTCACCACGCCGTCGTGCTGACGAAACACTCCCGTGAAGCTCAACTGGATCAAGAGCTCGTGGGACGTCATCAAGCTGAACGTGTGCTGAACGCGGAGGTGCCGTACGTTCGGTGCTTGATCAGTTGAATCGCGAAGAAGTTCGACTACATCAACCGCGTCACTTGACGCTTCCGCTTCCGGTCTACGAGGGTACGTAGACACACTCTTCCCTCTCGTTGCTATGCATCTGGTAGATAGATCTTGCGTGATCGTAGGAAAATTTTTAAATACTACGTTCCCCAACACAACCCAGTTCTGTAAATCATGTTACTAGAGCATGATGAACCTACGAACTATGAGGAAGCGATGATGAGCCCAGATTCCGCAAAATGGCTTGAAGCCATGAAATCTGAGATGGGATCCATGTATGAGAACAAAGTGTAGACTTTGGTTGACTTGCCCGATGATCGGCAAGCCATCGAAAATAAATGGATCTTCAAGAGGAAGACCGACGCAGACGGTAATATTACTGTTTACAAAGCTCGACTTGTTGCAAAAGGTTTTCGACAAGTTCAAGGAGTTGACTACGATGAGACTTTCTCACCTGTAGCGATGCTTAAGTCTGTCCGAATCATGTTAGCAATTGCCGCATTTTATGATTATGAAATCTGGCAAATGGATGTCAAAACTGCATTCCTAAATGGATATCTCAAAGAAGAGTTGTATATGATGCAACCAGAAGGTTTTGTCGATCCAAAAGGTGCTAACAAAGTATGCAAGCTCCAGCGATCCATCTATGGACTGGTGCAAGCATCTCGGAGTTGGAATATACGCTTTGATGAGGTGATCAAAGCATATGGTTTTATACAGACTTTTGGAGAAGCATGTATTTACAAGAAGTGAGTGGGAGCACTACAACCTTTCTGATAAGTATATGTGAATGACATATTGTCGATCGGAAATGATGTAGAATTTTCTGGAAAGCATAAAGGAGTGTTTGAAAGGAGTTTTTCAAAGAAAGACCTTGGTGAAGCTGCTTACATATTGGGCATCAAGATCTATAGAGATAGATCAAGACGCTTGATAAGACTTTCGATGAGTACATACCTTGATAAGATTTTGAAGTAGTTCAAAATGGATCAGTCAAAGAAGGAGTTCTTGCCTGACTTGTAAGGTGTGAAGTTGAGTAAGACTCAAAGCCAGACCACGGCAGAAAAATATAGAGAGAATGAAAGTCATTCCCTATGCCTCGGCCATAGGTTCTATAAAGTATGCTATGATGTGTACAAAACACGTTGTGTACCTTGCCATGAGTTTGACGGGGAGGTACAATAGTGATCCAGGAGTAGATCACTGTACAGCGGTCAAAATTATCCTTAGTAATTGGATGACTAAGGAAATGTTTCTCGATTATGGAGGTGATAAAGAGTTCGTCGTAAAGGGTTACGCCGATGCAAGCTTTGACACTAAATCCAGATGACTCTAAGTATCAATCTGGATGCGTATTGAAAGCGGGAGCAATTAGCTAGAGTAGCTCCATGCAGAGCATTGTAGACATAGAAATTTGCAAAATACATACGGATCTGAATGTGACAGACCCGTTGACTAAACTTCTCTCACAAGCAAAACATGATCACACCTTATTACTCTTAGGTATTAATCACATAGCGATGTGAACTAGATTATTGACTCTAGTAAACCCTTTGGGTGTTGGTCACATGGTGATGTGAACTATGGGTGTTATTCACATAACGATGTGAACTATCGGTATTAAATCACATGGCGATGTGAGCTAGATTATTGACTCTAGTGCAAGTGGGAGACTGAAGGAAATATGCCCTAGAGGCAATAATAAAGTTGTTATTTATATTTCCTTATATCATGATAAATGTTTATTATTCATGCTAGAATTGTATTAACCGGAAACTTAGTACATGTGTGAATACATAGACAAAACAGAGTGTCCCTAGTATGCCTCTACTAGACTAGCTCATTGATCAAAGATGGTTATGTTTCCTAACCATAGACATGAGTTGTCATTTGATCAACGGGATCACATCATTAGGAGAATGATGTGATGGACAAGACCCATCCGTTAGCTTAGCACTATGATCGTTTAGTTTTATTGCTATTGCTTTCTTCATGACTTATACATGTTCCTATGACTATGAGATTATGCAACTCCCGAATACCGTAGGAACACCTTGTGTGCTATCAAACGTCACAACGTAACTGGGTGATCATAAAGATGCTCTAGGGTGTCTCCGAAAGTGTTCGTGGTGTTGGCATAGATCAAGACTAGGATTTGTCGCTCCGAGTGTCGGAGAGGTATCTCTGGGCCCTGTCGGTAATGCACATCATAATAAGCCTTGCAAGCAAAATACTAATAAGTTAGTCACGAGATGATGTATTACGGAACGAGTAAAGAGACTTGCCGGTAACGAGATTGAACTAGGTATAGAGATACCGACGATCGAATCTCGGGCAAGTAACATACCAATGACAAAAGGAACAACGTATGTTGTTATGCGGTTTGACCGATAAAGATCTTCGTAGAATATGTAGGAGCCAATATGATCATCCAGGTTGCGCTATTGGTTATTGACCGGAGATGAGTCTCGGTCATGTATACATAGTTCTCAAACCCGTAGGGTCCGCACGCTTAACGTTTGATGATGATCGGTATTATGAGTTTATGAGTTTTGATGTACCGAAGGAGTTCGGAGTCCCGGATGAGACCGGGGATATGACGAGGAGTCTCGAAATGGTTGAGACGTAAAGATCGATATATTGGACGACTATATTCGGACATCGAAAAGGTTCCGAGTGATTCGGGTATTTTTCGGAGTATATGGGCCTTATTGGGCCATACAGGAATAGAGGAGAAAGGCCAAAAGGAAGGAGGCGCGCGCCCCCCTCTGGTCCGAATTGGACAAGGGGTGCAGCCCCCTTTTCCTTCTCCCTCTCCACCTCTTTCCTTCTCTCCTACTCCGGAAAGGAAAGGGGAATCCTACTAGGACTTGGGAGTCCTAGTAGGACTCCCCACACTTGGCGCGCCCCCTCTAGGGCCGGCCTCTCCCTTGCTCCTTTATATACGGGGGCAGGGGGGCACCCTAGGACACACAAGTTGAATTGTTTTAGCCGTGTGCGGTGCCCCCCTCCACAGAAACACACCTCGGTCATACCGTTGCAGTGCTTAGGCGAAGCCCTGCGCCGGTAGATACATCATATCTATCACCACGCCGTCGTGCTGACGAAACTCTCCCGTGAAGCTCAACTAGATCAAGAGCTCGTGGGACGTCATCAAGTTGAACGTGTGCTGAATGCGAAGGTGTCGTACGTTCGGTGCTTGATCGGTTGAATCGCGAAGAAGTTCGACTACATCAACCGCGTCACTTGACGCTTCCGCTCCCGGTCTACGAGGGTACGTAGACACACTCTCCCCTCTCATTGCTATGCATCTAGTAGATAGATCTTGCGTGATCGTAGGAAAATTTTAAAATACTACGTTCCCCAACAATTTCCCATCATGTATTCAATTCTCAACTTGGAAGAAGGCAAATCATTGTTGCTGATGATCACGACACATCTGTCGAGAGATTTCATTAAGATATAATCGATCGGCGATGACATCAAGTCAAATGAATGATGGAGCAAAAGGTTATTGAAACCACTAGTACAATACAAACTTGAAATCAAGATAGTTGTTCAAGGCGAAATGATATGCCGAGGAAGATCAGCGTAAGCTTAGCTCATTGCCGAAAATTGTGCTCCGGGAAGAAGGACCAGGTAGCACAGTTAAAAGGATGCACGATAATGATATAGCCGATCAGGCTAGATAAGACTTGAAGAATTAATAAACTCATAAGCCACGGAGATTACTTAGAGTTATTGAATCAGAGTGCGGAATTGATTCACTTATCGGTGTCCTTGAGTGTCTAACAACTCAGAACCCGGGGAGAATTGGAATCAGTGAGAAGTAATACTTGAAGAACACATAAGAAGTAATATGGTTATGTGACATTATTGAGATACCATGGGATAATACTCGAAGGTAGATCATAATAGAGGTTGGACAGGTGCATTGACCTGCAGAGGACAAGTGGTTTACCTTGTCCGAGAAATGGTATTTAAAGGAGAGCATGGTCGGAACCACAATTGTAAAAGGCCAGATCCCAGATATAAGATGATCTTATATCAAGGGGATACTTATTTCAATTAGAAGCTTTCATGATAAGATCTGCATCGTGTCCATGGGCACGAACAAAAAGTTCAAGGTCGGCTCCCACTTCTCCAAATGCATAACCTTTCATTCACTTCTGGTTTCGAAAATGTCACTACTATTGAAAGTTTTACCTGGTGAAATACCAGATGAGTATGACCCGTGAAATCTTTCGGGTTCACACTGATTTATGGGGCATAGGTTTGACCCATCAGGGCATCTTAGGAACATATACCACAAACTTTTAGGAGTAATTATCCCAGGCTCGATAGTAGAGCATGGTTGACAAAAGTAGAGGATACAATTTACCGAAGGTATTATGCATCATGGAAGAACTCCTCGAGGTTTTTGTATACAAAGGAAACAGTCGGATGATATTTCAACACGGGATCCAACGGTCCATAGGGGAGCTTATGTGATCATCGGCACACCACCATAGGAAGAAACAATGTGATGGCATTGGATCATAGAAACAACTTACTAATTCAAAGCTCAAATGCGAAGGAATTTTGAACTTCAATTCAAGGGATCAGGAGCAAACACTCTGATTACGAATTGATAAGTTGAGTAGGCTTATTGGTGCAATCGACGACAATTTGATTTGTCGAGAACTAGCTCATGTTCAACATGACGTCTGAGCCGGAAGGATGAATTATAGGATCGAGGATTGCGAGTATTCACAACATGTTGAATCAACAGACTCAAAATGATAGTGACAGAGGATGTTAATACGATTACTAGACTTATGGGGTTAATGTGACGCCCCCGATTTGACCGTACACTAATCATGCACGCAAATGTGTACGACCAAGATCAAGGACTCACTTGAAGATATCACAACACAACTCTAGACACAAATTAAAATAATACAAGCTTTATATTACAAGCCAGGGGCCTTGAGGGCTCGAATACATAAGCTCGAATGCACAAGAGTCAGCGGAAGCAATAATATCTGAGTATAGACATAAGTTAAACAAGATTGCCTTAAGAAAGCTAGCACAAAAACAACACGATCGAAAAGGCAAGGCCTCCTGCCTGGGACCTCCTAACTTCTCCTGGTCGTCAGTTGTCTGCACGTAGTAGTAGGCTCCGTCGGGGTAGTAGCAGTCGTCAAGTGTGGCATCTGGTTCCTGGACTCCACCATCTGGTTGCATCAACCAGCAAGAAGAAGAAGGGGGAAAAGGGGGGAGCAAAGCAACCGTGAGTACTCATCCAAAGTACTCGCAAGCAAGGATCTACACTACATATGCATCGGTATCAATGAAAAGGGTAGTATCTGTGGACTAAGATGCAGAATGCCAGAATAAGAGGGGGAGAAGCTAGTCCTATCGATGACTAGCATCTTCTGGAAACCATCGTCTTGTAGCAAGAGGGGGAAGTAGAGTAGTGTAACATCAGTCATATTTATGTTGTTGTTCCAACGCTCCGGGATCCTTTCTCGACTCCCGAAGCAACATATCCAAACAATGCCTCAGCATCCAGTTCTAGTTGTAGCGATCGGGATACAACTCCAAGCGTCTGTTACCGTAGGACAGGCTATCGATAGATGTTTTCTTCCCTGCAGGGGTGCACAAACTTACACAACACGCTTGCTTAACTCTGGCCGGACACACCATCAGGTCATGCCCGCCCTCGGCCAAACAATACGCCGCAACCCGACCTAGGCTTAATAGAGAGGTCATGCACGCCGGACTAAACCCTATGCCCCCAGGGGTCATGGGCCAATTGCCCTGGGAACTCCTGCACGTTGCGTGGGCGGCCGGTGAGCAGACCTAGCAACCACCTTTAAAAAGGTAGGAGCCTAACCAGTCCAATCCGGCGCGTGCCGCTCAGTCGCAATGACGTCAGTTAAGCTTCGCCTGATGCATACGACGTAGAACGCCCATACTATGCCCACGTGATGGTTAGCGCTATCGGGCGAGAGGCCCCTCGGATCAAATATCCAAACCGTTTAGTGTCTTGGGAATGCGCGGTAACGAGCAGAGACTCACGAACATGTGACCCCATCGCCCCGTCTCGAGGACTTGCGGCAAAGGCGAGTGCCCGGCCACGCCTCGTATTTATCTCGTGGGCACCTTCCAGGTCAACCCGACTACACATCACTCGCAATTAAGCTCGCGCGGGTACCCCTCAGGGTCGACCCGTCTTTAGTAACCAGGTTCAGTGTAAAGTCATAGTAACCATAGTAACTGTGTGTCTGACACCAAAGGAAAACCTGAGGAAATCACCCTCGATGGAATTCCACCTGATGTTTATCGTCAAGGTGAACGAACGAGGAGTCACCCTCGAGGTCCACTCTTGAGGAGTTGCATGACAGTGTCGTTATCGAGAGTGGAGAAACAGGAATCACCCTTGATGACCACAACCGATGAACTAACCTACAAGGTTAACATCAGAAGTGCTGATGAGGTCTCACCCTCGGCACTCGATAGTAACCCAGTAGTGTCGAGCAACTAAGGGGAAAGTGATGTGCGGTGCCGGGTCCTGGTCTTTGATCCCGTTGATCGGGTCTTCTGATAATCCAGCGGGGCAGTCGGGACAAGGTAGGGGGTCACTGGTGGATCTATAACCAGCCTATACTAGGCAGTTTAGTATAAACAGGTAAGGTATGAAAGCAGGTATCAACAACAGGCTATGCATCAGAATAGGATCATACAAAAAGCAGTAGCAGTTCTAATGCAAGCATAAGAGAGAAGAGAGTGGGCGATATCGGAATAATCAAGGGGGGTTGGCTTGCCTGGTTGCTCTGGCAAGAAGGAGGGGTCGTCGTCGGTGCAATCGATCACCGAGGTAGCATCAGTCTCGCGGTCTACCGGAGAGAAGAGGGGGAAGAAACAATAAATACAAAGCATACAGATGCAATACAGAAGCACGACATGTCAACACGCGGTGTTAGGGTGCTCTAACACGGTGCTACACGATACCGGCGAAGGGGGATAACATCCGGGAATGTTTTCCCAGTGTTAGGCATTTTCGGACAAGCGAACCGGAGGGGGATTGTTCCATGTTCGGTATGATAGAGGGGTGTGGTGGACGAACGGACCGCGTATTTGAATTCGTCTCGTCGTTCTGAGCAACTTTCATATATAAATTTTTTTCATCCAAGTTACGGATAATTTTCTAAAGATTAAATGATTTTCTGAAATTATTTAATTATTTAAAACTAACATTATCCAGAATAGTGTCTGCTGAGGTCAGCATGATGCAGTGCTGAGGTCATCAGTCAACAGTGCGGTTGACTGGGTCAAATCTGACCTGTGGGTCCCGGTTGTCATTGACTGTGAACTAATTAACAGTTTAATTAGTTAAAAAGTTAATTAGGTTAATTAACCGGATTTAACTAAGTTCATTAATTAATTAACATTTATTATTATTAATTTAAACTCTCCTATTTAAAAAAATAAGCCAGGGGGTGCGGGCCCCTGCTGTTAGTGGCCCATGAGGCCAGTGGAGCGGGTGTTTAACGGGCGCGGGTGGGGCGGACCCGCGTGGGCGCCGACCAGGGCGCAGCCCGCACGTGCGCCGTCCAGGGCGCCGCGACGCGGTGGGGCGCCGGCCAGGGCGCGGTGGGGCGCCGGTGAGGTTGGGTTGGGGCCGGAGGGGGCATGGCCAGGGCGCGACGGGCCCGCGGCGAGCGCGGCGGCCGACGGGGAGCGAGGCTAGGCGGCGGCGCGGGGGAAGGAGGGCGCGGCCAGGGGAACGCCTGGCTGGCGCAGTGGCCATGGCCAGGGTAGGGCAGCCCGAACGGGGGCGGGCAGGAGGTGCAGGGCGGGCGCGTGCGGTTGCGGGAGGTGGCACGGCCGGAGCGGGCCGAGGGTGCGCCGGGGCGACTCGGGCGGTGACCGCCGGGGGGGAAGCAGTGGAGGCGAGGCGAGCTCACTGGGGGAAGTTGGAGAGGCGGGCCGGCGAGCAGTTTGGCGCGGGGAGGCGCGGTGGCCGACGAGGGAGTGAGCCGGGGAGGCGGCTGAGGTGGTGCTGGTCGGGCGACGGTGCAGGGGCAGACCGGCGAGGTCCGGTGGTGGCCGGAGACGGCCGGGGCGTCATGGGGAGCTGGCGCGGGTGCCTCCGATCCCGATCCAGTTTTGGATCGGGGGAGGAGGAAAATCAGGGGGGGTTCTGTGGGGAGTGGTTGGGCTAGGTCAGCTGAGAGGGGGGGGCTAAGTAGGAGTAGTTAGATGGGCTTCGGCCCAGCTGGGTTAGTGGGCTGGGGGTTTTGTTTTACCATTTTAAGTTCTTGCTAAATTTTTGGTTTTATAAAATAGGACAACAGCACCTAAATTAGCATTAGTAAAAATGCCACTGCCACAAACGCTTTGGCACATTAATTGAGGTAGATTGTGTTTTGTTCAATATTTAGGAGCATTTAATTAATAGTTTGAGCACTGTTTTATTTATCATAATGCATTTAAATACTTTATAAAAGTGTGGTTTATACATGACAAATATCCAGAGATTATTTGCCACACATTGAACATTTTTATTTTGACATAAGAAAACTTTAAAGTTTGGTTTTGACTTAATTCGAATTTGACTTGTGTTTGAATCACGTGAGATTTATCAACAGTGATTGTAATGATGTGGCACCATTAGCATGGGATCACTATAGCTTAATTATCCGGGTGTCACAGTTAACCATAATGTAAGCAAGCAAGAATTTCAAGAGCAATAGGCTGCTCATGATTTTCCGAAGGTCGAATGATATTTCAGAGACTTGTGGAACACATGAATGGGGATGAGCAGATACTCGGTAAATGCGAGGAATTATCCATAAAGGTATTCATGTGGCAATGAACTGCAAAGCAGTGGCACAATCGATATACAGAATATAGGACGATGTTTTGGGGTACCTTCTAATAACAAGAGAAAAGGAGAATTGATTGTATGAATGACAAGTGTAAGTCGTTATCCATATGGATATAACGGTGCTTAGGAATTGCAAAAGGCGGAGGCCAAAAGAATCTCGGAAAACATCTAATATTATCTCAAGAATCTTCTGATGAAGCAGGCGACCATCTTGACTGAAGGGGCTCTCCGGGAGAAAGTATTTCCGAGAACCTAAAGTTAGATTTTAGCAAAATCATTTAACCCTAATAAAAGAGAGATCAGACTCCGAGGGTAAAGACGAGGAATAAAAGATCCTAACACCACCCAATGGCGACGTGGGCCCATAAGCCATACAACCATGTTAGTAAAAGTTTTGCAATGACTAGACTCGACTTCGGCCAAGGAGTTGGAAAGGGGGATTCCTACAGGCAGTCGGCTCTGATACCAACTTCTGACGCCCCCGATTTGACCGTACACTAATCATGCACGCAAATGTGTACGACCAAGATCAGGGAATCACTGAAAAATATCACAACACAACCCTAGACACAAATTAAAATAATACAAGCTTTATATTACAAGCTAGGGGCCTCGAGGGCTCGAATACACAAGAGTCAGCGGAAGCAATAATATATGAGTACAAACATAAGTTAAACAAGTATGCCTTAAGAAGGCTAGCACAAATGTAGAAACGATCGAAAAGGCAAGGCCTCCTGCCTAGGACCTCTTAACTACTCCTCGAAGCCAAACTCCACGTAGAAACATCCTTGGGATCCTCTGGCTCCTGGACTCCGTCATCTGGTTGCATCATCCGAGAAGAAAGGAAAAAAGGGGGAAAGGGGAGCAAGGCAACCGTGAGTAGTCATCCAAAGTACTCGCAAGCAAGGATCTACACTACATATGTAATGGTATCTATGTAAAGGGGTAATATATGTGGGCTAAACTTCAGAATGCCAGAATAAGAGGGGGATAGCTAATCCAATCAAAGACTACACTTCTCGCAGCCTCCATCTTGCAAGAGTAGAAGAGAGTAGCTGGAAAGTAACAAGTATCCTCGCTCATGGAGCCTCCGTCTTGAGTAGCTGTAAAGTTCACCAAGTAACATCGTATAGCATAATCCTACCCGGCGATCCTCCCCTCGTCGTCCTGTGGGAAAGCGATCACCGGGTTGTATCTGGCACTTGAAAGGGTGTGTTTTATTAAATATCTGATTCTAGTTGTCATGAGGTCGGAGCACAACTCCGGGTCATCCTTTTACTGAGGGACACGACTATTCAAATCGATAAACTTCCCTGCAGGGGTGCACCACATTTCCCAGCATGCTCGATCCCCTTTGGCCGGACACACTTTCCCGAGTCATGCCCGGCCTCGGAAGATCAACACATTGCAGCCCTACCTAAGCCCAACACAGAGGTCAGCACGCCGGTCTAAATCCTAAGCGTGCAGGGGTCTGGGCCCATCACCCACTGCACACCTGCACGTTGCGTACGCGGCCGGTGAGCAGACCTAGCAACCTCCATTACTAAGGAAGTTGCGTTACGCGGTCCAACTCGGCGCGCGCCGCTATGTCGCTGACGCAAGAAGGCTTCGGCTGATACCACGACGTCGAGAGCCCATAATTATTCCCATGTAACTGGTTAGTGCGTATAGGCCAGTGACCAGACTCAGATCAAATATCCAAACTCGTTAAGCGTGTTATTATGAAATCACCGCTGACAACAACCAGGGCCAGGCCACCTCTGAACTGGGTGTCTCAACCCGCCCTGTCGCTCCGCCATAAAGACTCACTCGGGGGCCGTCAGGAACCCAGGCCCACCGCTACCTGGGTGGATCCACCTGTTCTTTCAGCCCCCAGTCTGTGAATCACTTGCGGGTAATCTACGAGCCGACCAGACTTTAATCACAACATGTATCATGTATAGTATGCATATATATACCCGTGATCACCACCCGAAGTGATCACGGCCCGATGGTATAGCATGGCAGACGGACAAGAAGGTAGGGCCACTGATGGAATACTAGCATCCTATACTAAGCATGTAGAATAGCAGGTAAAGGTACCAACAGTGGTAGCAACAATGACAGGCTATGCAACAGAATAGGGGCTATCGAATCATTAACATCGGCAAATCTAATGCAAGAATAAGAGAGAAGAGAATGGGTGATATCTGGTGATCAAGGGCGGTTGGCTTGCTTGGTTGCTCTAGCAAGAAGGAGGGGTCGTCGTCGATGTAGCCGATCACGGGGGTATCAACGACGGTCTCGAGGTCTATCGGAAAGAAGTAATGGAGGGGGAACACAATAAATAACAGAGCAAACAGTAGCAGCACAAAGCATAACAAGGTAAAATGTTGTGCTAGGGGTGACCTAACGCAGCGCTAGGCGATATAGGTGAAGGGGGAAAACATCCAAGAATGTTTTCCCAAAGTTTGCCGTTTTCAGACAGATGACCCGGAGGTGAAATGTTGTAGGTTCGATATGCTAGGGACGTGTGGCTGACAAACGGATCGCGTATTCAGATTCGTCTCATCGTTCTGAGCAACTTTCATGTACAAAGTATTTTCATCCAAGTTACAGTTTATTTTATATGATTTTTCAAACTTTTATTCATTTTCTAAAATTATTAATATTTAATTAATTCAAAAAAAATTTACTGTGTCATCATGACATCATCGCGATGTCAGCGGTCGAAGTTGACCGCTGACCAGTCAACAAGTCTGTTGGGTCCCAAATGTCATTGTCTCTACACTAATTAATATATTAGATAGTTTAATTATCAGGTCAATTAGGTTTAATTAGTTAACTATTAGAATTAATTAACTTAATTATTTATTAAATTATTTATTTTAATTTTTTTCTTTTTAAAATGTCCTGTGGGGAGTGGGCCCCGGCTGTCATTGGCCCTCGGGCCTAACAGGCCTACGGGCACGCACGTGCGGGCGTAGCCGCTGTCGCTACCCGGTAGCGAGGCGAGGCCGAAGCGGGACCGAGCGGGCACGGCCAACGCAGCCGACCGGTGCGGGCGCCACCGGGTCGTGGTCAGCAGCAGGTAGCAGGCGATGCCGTGGTGACAAGCAGCGGCGCAGTGGTAATGCAGCAGGCAGGTGATGGGCCTCGAACCCCTCGTTCGTAACCCCAAGTGGAAGGTGTAAGATGCAGTATGTAGAAGTGTTTTCCCTTAGCAAAGATGCCAAGGATCGAATCCCCAGAGACTCCTAGGTTCAACAAGTAGGTGTCAACTGCTAACGGTGCAAATTAGCAATCAACGTCGACCTGAACACAGATACAAATAACTTTGCTCCCAACGAGTACAGAGAGGTTGTCAATCCCTCCGGCCTTGTAGTTCACAAAGGGTTAAAAGCAAATGATAGTAGTGATAGATAGTGTTTTGCAATAGTAAATAAATAGCGAAAAGTAAATAGCGGATGTGATCAATGATGGTAATATGGACCGGAGTCTCATGATGTTCACTAGTGATGTCTCTCTCCCAAAAGACGATAAAACAGCTATGTGAGGTAAACAAATTACAGCTGGGCAATTGACAGGACCACGAACGCAAACCAATGCTTATTACATTGCAGAAAGGTTGAGGTTCAAAGCATGGGCGGTACGCCAAAATAAGTAGACCGAAATCCATATATATCTACTACTAATCATCCACCTTGAGATATCTATCCAGAACATCTCGCTGGTATTAAGTTGCGAGTCCCACCCATAGTGTAAACTCAATGCAACAGACAACTGCATTAAAAGAACTTTGCGTAAAGTAAACAATCCTTGCACCCGCGGGCAAAAGCACCGTTGTTTTCCCCCTTGTGGCAACAGCACATCCCCTAGACTCATGTTTCTGTCACTCAAGCTAGTCATCGAGGGGCATGAACCCACAATCGAGCATAACGTTCCCTCTTGGAGTCACTACGTATTACTTGGCCAAAGCAATAAATAACAACGGAGAACATGCAAGAATTACTTATGAACATAAATATAAAAGAGGTAGATCAAATATATTACTCAAGAACAATCTGAACATAATCTCATAATCCATCGGATAACAGCAAACTCATCATAGCAACAGCATAAGGATTACATATGTGCCTCGATCATGTAGGGCAGCTCACGAGGACTAATTAGTGAAGCACAAGAACGGGAGGAGAACATCACATAGCTACTGGTCATGGACTCATGGTCCAAGGGAGACTACTCACGAGTCATCCGGGAGGCGTCCATGGTGGTGGAGAAGCTCCCGGTGGTGATCCTCCCCTCTGGCAGGGTGCCGGGAAGAGTTCTCCTGGTGCTCCCGATCTTGGAAGCGGCGGCGGCGGCGGAACAGAGATGGGATCGCGAAAAGAGTTCCTATTTTGAGGGTTTCGGAGGACGCTTTAAATATATGCCAAAGGGGAGCATCGGGGAAGCTTCGGGGGGCCCAGGCGCCCCCCCGGCGCGGCCCAGGGGGGGCGCGCCGCCAGGGCGCCTGTAGCCCTGGTGCAC
>LR738715.1:535058779-535075550 GCA_902687465.1 Secale cereale
ACGCAAGGTTGTTTCCGGAACGCTGATTTTTTATATAATTTTTCTGGATTTTTCCTGGCAGTTCTCGTAACGTGAAAACCTGAAATACAAAAACAGCCGAAAACAGAAACTGGCACTGGGGTGCACTGGATTAGTAAGTTAGTCCAAATATGATCAAAAGTGTATGGAAGTGTATGAATATCATAGCAATATCACCCAAAAGTGGCATGGAGCAAGCAGAAATTATAGATACGTTTTGGACGTATCAGCAGGCGGCCAGGAGCGCGGCGACCGCACAACAGCTAGCAGACAGCAAAAGCGGCGGCAGAGAGCAGGGGGTGGCGGCGCGGGAGGTGAGCTCAGGCGAGCGGCGGAGGCGGCCAGTAGTGGCTGCGGGAGCCTTGTGGCAGCAACGGTGCGACAGGGCGAGGCGAAGTGAGGCGAGGACCGCGGCAGGGGGAGGCCCGGGCGCGCGAGGCCGTCGGGGCACGAGCGAGCGCGCACGCCGAGCGCGGCCGGAGCACGGGCAGGGGGAGGAGGTGGTGAGCTTAGTGAGCACGTGCAGGGCGCGGCCATGAGTGCGATGGGGACTATGTACGTAGTGAGAGGGAGGGGGGCGACGGCTCACATGGGGTCGAACGGGGAGTGCAGCGGGCTCGGGGTGGCCGGGGCGGATGGCGAGGCAAGGAGGCGAAGTCGAGGTTGACGCGGCGGTTGGGCGATGCCGGCGGGTGAGGTCCGGTGACGGGGAGGCCTGCGGGCGGCGGGCGACGTCGGTAGGGTGACGGCGCCGAGGTGGCGGGGCGCCGACACGGGGTGGGCGTGGTCGTCAAGGTCCGGGGGGCGCGCGCCCCCGATCCAGATCGTGGGGAGGAGAGGGGGGTCGTGGGGAGTAGGGATCTAGGGTTTCGGGGGGAGTGGGGTTATAGGCCCAGGGGCGGCTAGGCAGGCAACTGGGCCTTGCTGCTTGGGAGGGGCCCTTTTCATTTGTTTTTATTTTTCATTTTTAATAGTTTCTGTTTTTCTTTTATTTCTTTACTATTTTCTTCTTAGTTTTAGCTTGTTTAAGTTTTATAAACAATAATTTTAGCACCTAAATTAGTGGTAATAATTAGGCCACTGCCAGAAAAGTTTATCACTCTACCACCATCGGCTTATATATTTTTATTATTTAAAAGCATTTAACAATTATTTTTAGCCACTGTTTTATTTAGTTTAGGGCATCTAAACACCATACAAAAATGTTGGGTCACCACCAAATTTTGTTATGGAATATTTTTCACAATTTGAACGTTTCAGTCTTCATGTTTGAGAAATTTGAATCTTGGACTTAAATTTGAATTATGATTTGGATCAAGTGAGGATTAGCAACAGTAATGTGATGGCATGACATCATTAACGGGGAATTACTGTAGCTTAATTACCCAGGCGTCACACCTCGGGTCTATTTTCTATCATATATTAAAACCAAAAATACCTTGCTGTAATTTCTTTTTTTCGTATTTTAGTTAAATCTATTTATCTAAACTCATACAATTTAATCTTGCTCATAACCGTTGAGGGATTGGCAACCCCGCTACGCGTTGGGTTGCAAGTATTTATTGTTTGTGTGTAGGTGATGTTTACACAATGTTGCTTGGTTCTCCTACTGAATTGATAACCTTGGTTTCTTAATTGTGGGAAATACTTATCTCTACTATACTGCATAATCCCCTCCTCTTTGGGGAATTCCCAATGCAGCTCACAATTAGCAACCCCCCCGGTGCCCCTTGAGGGTGTCAGCCGTGACTGGTGGTGGAGGGTGGATTCGCTAAAGGGAAGAGGAGCGGGATCAGATATGAGCGTTGGAGCTTGGTGAGGCAGTAGATGGTGAGAATGAGAGCATAGTAGACTGCACTGTTTGCCCCTTGCCCTTATAGGCCGACGAAAGGCCAAGAGTCCCTTTACTGCCCCAATAAAATTGTCACTCCCCAAAGATGCCGTTAAGCTTATAGAAAAAAATCATAATGATATCCATGAGAAAATGGGCATGATCGCCACCTTGAAGGGACGTGACAGTAAAAAGTGTTGGGAACGTAGCAGAATTCAAAAAAATTCCTACGCTTCACCAAGATCAATCTAAGGAGTCATCTAGCAACGAGCATAAAGGAGTGCATCTACATACCCTTTGTAGATTGCGTGCAGAAGCGTCCGAAGGAACGTGGATGATGGAGTCTTACTCTTTGTGATCCTCGTCACCGATGATCCCAGCGCCGAACGGATGGCACATCCGCGTTCAACACACGTACGGTACAGCGATGTCTCCTCCTTCTTGATCCAGCAAGGGGGGAGGAGAGGTTGACGGAGATCCAGCAGCACGACGGCGTGGTGGTGGATGCAACGGGAAAAGCTGCAGGGCTTCGCCGGCGCCCTGCGAGAGGAGTTGGAGGTGTGACGGGGGGGAGAGGCGCCAGAGGCTTGGGGTGCGGCTGCCCTCTCCCCCCCACTATATATAGGGGGCCAAGGGGGGCGCCGGCCCTAGGAGATCCAATCTCCTAGGGGGCGGCGGCCAGGGGGGGAGAACTTGCCCCCCAAGGCATAGGGGGCGCCCCCACCCCCTAGGGTTTCAACCCTAGGCGCATGAAGGGGGGCCCATGTGGGTGCGCCAGCCCACTAGGGGCTGGCCCCCTTCCCCCTACGGCCCACGGGGCTCTCCGGGATGGGTGGGCCCACCCAGTGGACCCCCGGGACCCTTCCGGTGGTCCCGGGACACTCCCGATGACCTCTGGAATTCTTCTGATGGCCGAAACTGGACTTCCTATATATCATTCTTTACCTCCGGACCATTCCGGAACTCCTCGTGATGTCCGAGATCTCATCCGGGACTTCGAACAACATTCGGGTTTCCGTGTGCATGTATCTCTACAACCCTAGCGTCACCGAACCTTAAGTGTGTAGACCCTACGGGTTCGGGAGACACGCAGACATGACCGAGACGACTCTCCTGTCAATAACTAACAGCGGGATCTGGATACCCATGTTGGTTCCTACGTGTTCCTCGATGATCTCATCGGATGAACCACGGTGTCAAGGATTCACTCAAACCCGTATGTTATTCCCTTTGTCTATCGGTACGGTACTTGCCCGAGATTCGATCGTCGGTATGCCCGATACCTTGTTCAATCTCGTCATGGCAAGTCTCTTTACTCGTTCCGTAACCCATCATCCCGTGACTAACTCCTTAGTCACTTTGAGCTCATTATGATGATGACTTACCGAGTGGGCCCAGAGATACCTCTCCGTCATACGGAGTGACAATATCCCAGTCTCGGTTCGTACCAACTCAACAGACACTTTCGGAGATACCTGTTGCGTACCTTTATAGCCACCCAGTTACGTTGTGACGTTTGGCACACCCAAAGTATTCCTACGGTATCCGGGAGTTGCACAACCTCATGGTCTAAGGAACAAATACTTGACACTGGAACAGCTTAAGCATTACGAACTATACGATCTCGTGCTAGGCTTAGGATTGAGTCTTGTCCATCACATCATTCTCCTAATGATGTGATCCCGTTATCAATGGCATCCTATGTCCATGGTCAGGAAACCGTGACCATCTGTTGATCAACGAGCCAGTAACTAGAGGCTTACCAGGGACACATTGTGGTCTGTGTATTCACACATGTATCTGTTGGAAATATGCCCTAGAGGAAATAATAAATTGGTTATTATTATATTTCCTTGTTCATGATAATCGTTTATTATCCATGCTAGAATTATATTGATAGGAAACTCATATACATGTGTGGATACATAGACAAACACCATGTCCCTAGTAAGCCTCTAGTTGACTAGCTCGTTGATCAACAGATGGTCACGGTTTCCTGACCATGGACATTGGATGTCGTTGATAACGGGATCACATCATTAGGAGAATGATATGATGGACCAGACCCAATCCTAAGCCTAGCACAGATCGTGTAGTTCGTATGCTAAAGCTTTTCTATATGTCAAGTATCTTTTCCTTAGACCATGAGATTGTGCAACTCCCGGATACCGTAGGAATGCTTTGGGTGTACCAAACGTCACAACGTAACTGGGTGGCTATAAAGGTGCACTACAGGTATCTCCGAAAGTGTCTGTTGGGTTGGCACGAATCGAGACTGGGATTTGTCACTCCGTATGACGGAGAGGTATCTCTGGGCCCACTCGGTAGGACATCATCATAATGTGCACAATGTGATCAAGGAGTTGATCACGGGATGATGTGTTACAGAACGAGTAAATAGACTTGCCGGTAACGAGATTGAACGAGGTATCGGTATACCGACGATCGAATCTCGGGCAAGTACTATGCCGATAGACAAAGGGAATTGTATACGGGATTGATTGAATCCTTGACATCGTGGTTCAGCCGATGAGATCATCGTGGAGCATGTGGGAGCCAACATGGGTATCCAGATCCCGCTGTTGGTTATTGACCGGAGAGTTGTCTCAGCCATGTCTACATGACTCCCGAGCCCGTAGGGTCTACACACTTAAGGTTCGATGACGCTAGAGTTATAGGGAAAGTATGTACGTGGTTACCGAATGTTGTTCGGAGTCCCGGATGAGATCCAGGACGTCACGAGGAGTTCCGGAATGGTCCGGAGGTAAAGATTCATATATGGGAAGTCCCGTTTTGGTCACCGGAAAAATTTCGGGCGCTATCGGTAGCGTACCGGGACCACCGGGAGGGTCCCGGGGGTCCACCGGGTGGGGCCACCGGCCCCAGAAGGCTGTGTGGGCCAAGTGTGGGAGGGGACCAGCCCCAGGTGGGCTGGTGCCCCCCCCCACCAGGGCCCAAGGCGCCTCCAAGAGGGGAAGGGGGCAAACCCTAGGGCAGATGGGCCCTAGGGCCCAATCTGGTGCGCCCCCCTCTCCCTCTCCCCCTCTGGCCGCCACCCTCAGATGGGATCTGGGGTGGCCGCACCCCTAGGGGTGGGAAACCCTAGAGGGGGCGCCGCCCCTCCCTTCCCCCTATATATATGTGAATTTTGGGGCTGCCCATAACACGGTTTTTGACCTCTGTCGCTTGGCGCAGCCCTACCTCTCTCCCTCCTTGTCTCTCGCAGTGCTTGGCGAAGCCCTGCTGGAGTCCCGCGCTCCTCCACCACCACCACGCCGTCGTGCTGCTGTTGGATGGAGTCTTCCCCAACCTCTCCATCTCTCCTTGCTGGATCAAGGCGTGGGAGACGTCATCGGGCTGCACATGTGTTGAACGCGGAGGCGCCGTTGTTCGGCGCTTAGATCGGAATCAACCGCGATCTGAATCGCAGCGAGTACGACTCCTTCATCCGTGTTCTTGCAACGCTTCCGCATCGCGATCTACAAGGGTATGTAGATGCACTCCCCTCTCCCTCGTTGCTAGATTACACCATAGATAGATCTTGGTGATGCGTAGGAAAATTTTTGATATTCTGCTACGATCCCCAACAGTGGCATCATGAGCTAGGTCTATGCGTAGTATCTTGCACGAGTAGAACACAAAGTAGTTGTGGGCGTGGATTTGTCAATTTACTTGCCGTTACTAGTCTTATCTTGATTCGGCGGCATCCTGGGATGAAGCGGCCCGGACCGACCTTACACATACTCTTACGTGAGACTGGTTCCACCGACTGACATGCACTAGTTGCATAAGGTGGCTAGCGGGTGTCTGTCTCTCCCACTTTAGTCGGATCGGATTCGATGAAAAGGGTCCTTATGAAGGGTAAATAGAAATTGGCATATCACGTTGTGGTTTTGGCGTAGGTAAGAAACGTTCTTGCTAGAAACCTATAGCATCCACGTAAAACTTGCAACAACAATTAGAGGACGTCTAACTTGTTCTTGCAGCATGTGCCGCGTGATGTGATATGGCCAAAAGGATGTGATGAATGATATATATGTGATGTATGAGATTGATCATGTTCTTGTAATAGGAATCACGACTTGCATGTCGATGAGAATGACAACCGGCAGGAGCCATAGGAGTTGTCTTATTTATTGTATGACCTGCGTGTCACTGAATAACGCCATGTAATTACTTTACTTTATTGCTAAACGTTAGCCATAGTAGTAGAAGTAATGTTTGGCGAGACGACTTCATGAAGACACGATGATGGAGATCATGATGATGGAGATCATGGTGTCATGCCGGTGACGATGATGATCATGGAGCCCCGAAGATGAAGATCAAAGGAGCAAGATGATATTGGCCATATCATGTCACTATTTGATTGCATGTGATGTTTATCATGTTTTACATCTTATTTGCTTAGAACGACGGTAGTGAATAATATGATCTCTCACTAAAATTTCAAGAATTGTGTTCCCCCTAATTGTGCACCGTTGCTAAGGTTCGTTGTTCCGAAGCACCACGTGATGATCGGGTGTGATAGGTTCTAACGTTCGCATACAACGGGTGTAAGCCAGATTTACACACGCGATACACTTAGGGTTGACTTGATGAGCCTAGCATGTACAGACATGGCCTCGGAACACGGAAGACCGAAAGGTCGAATATGAGTCGTATAGAAGATACGATCAACATGAAGATGTTCACCGTTGATGACTAGTCCGTCTCACGTGATGATCGGACACGGCCTAGTTGATTCGGATCATGTATCACTTAGATGACTAGAGAGATGTCTATCTGAGTGGGAGTTCATTAGATGAACTTAATTGTCATGAACAATAGTCTAAGTTGTCTTCACAAATTATGTTGTAGACCAATAACTGCGTTGTAGCTCACTGTTTAATACGATCCTAGAGAAAGACTAAGTTGAAAGATAATGTAAGCAATGATACATACTGGGTTCGTAGTCCGAGGAGTGTCCTCACTGCTACACAGAAAGCTTACGTCTTTGATGCACCGCTCGATGTGCAAACCCCTACAACGTTGTCTGTGGATGTTGTGAACACCTGACAGACACGTCCTAATGACTACTTGATAGTTTAGTGCACCATACTTTACGGCTTAGAATCGGGATTCCAATGACGTTTTGAACGCCATAGAACATATGAGATGTTCTAAGAGCTGAAATTGGGATTTCAGGCTCATGCCCGTGTTGAGAGGTATGAGACCTCTGACAAGTTCTTTTGACAAAAGGATGGAGGAGAATAGCTCAACTAGTGAGCATGTGCTCAGAATGTCTGGGTGCTAAAATCACTTGAACCAAGTGGGAGTTAATCTTCCAGATGAGATAGTGGTTGACGGAATTCTCTAGACACTATCACCAAGCTACTAGAACTTGGTGATGAACTATGACATGCAAAGGATGGAGATGATCCTGGAGCTATTAGCGGTGCTTAAGACCGCAAAAGTAGAAATCAAGAAGGAGCATCAAGTGTTGATGGTTTATCAAGACCACTGGTTTCAAAAGGGGCAAGGGCTAGAAGGGAAACTTCATGAATAGCAAACCAGTTGTCGCTCTAATGAAGGAACCCAAGGTTGAACCCAAACCTCGAGACTAAGTGCTTCGATTGTAAGGGGAATGGTCACATGGTAGCGGAACTACCCCAAATACATGGTAGATAAGAAAGCTGGCAGCTTCAACAAAGTATATTTGATATACATGTTATTGATTTGTACCTTACTAGTACTCCTTGTAGCACCTGGGTATTGGATACCGGTTTGGTTGCTATTATTAGTGACTTGAAGCAAAAGCTATGGTATGAACGGAGACTAGCTAAGGGCGAGGTGACGATGTGTGTTGGAAGTGTTTCCAAGGTAGATAAGATCACCATCGCACGCTCCCTCTACCTTCGGGATTAGTGTTGAACCTAGATAAATGTTATCAGGTGTCTACGTTGAGCATAAATGTGATTAGATCATGTTCATTGCAATACGGTTATTCATTTAAGTTAGAGAATAATGGTTATTCTGTTTACATGAATAATACCTTTATGGTCATGCACCCAATGGTTTATTGAATCTCGATCATAGTAATACACATGATAATAATATTAACGCCAAAAGATGTAGAGTTAATAATGATAGTACCACTTTCTTGTGGCACTGCCGCTTAGGTCATTTTGGCATAAAATGCATGAAGAAACTCCATGCTGATGGATGTTTGGAGTCACTTGATTTTGAATCGCTTGACATATGCGAGCCATGCCTCATGGGCAGGATGACTAAGATCCCGTGTTCATGTACAATGAAACGGGCAAGTGACTTGTTGGAAATCATACATGCTGATGTGTGTGATCCAATGAGAATTAAGGTGCGTGGTGGATATCGTTATTTTCTCATCTTCACTGACGATTTGAGTAGATATGGGCATATTTACTTAATGAAGCAAAAGTCTGAAACGTTTGAAAAGTTCAAGCAATTTCAGAGTGAAGATTAAGAATCATCATAACAAGAAGATCATGTTCCTACAATCTGGTCAAGGGGAGATTTTCTGAATTATGAGTTTGGCAATCACTTAAGACATTGTGGAATTGTTTCGCAGTTGAAGCCACCTGGAACACCACAGCGTAATGGTGTGTCCGGACGTCGTAATCGAACCTTATGAGATATGGTGCGATCTATGATGTCTCTTACCGATCTACCGCTATTATTTTGAGGTTATGCATTAGAGACAACTGCATTCACTTTAGATAGGCATCATCTAAGTCCGTTGAGATGACGCCGTATGAACTATGGTTTGGCAAGAAACCAAAGTTGTCATTTCTTAATGTTTGGGGCTGCGATGCTTATGGCTTTAGTCGGAAAAAGCTCGGACCCAAAGCGGAGAAATACATCTTCATAGAATACCCAAAGGTAACATTTGGTATACCTTCTATCTCAGATCCAAGGGCAAAAATGTTTGTCGCTAAGAACGGGTCCTTTCTTGAGAAGGAGTTTCTCTTGAAAGAATTGAGTGGGAGGAAGATATAACTTGACGAGGTTATCGAACCCTCACTTCAACCGGAGAGTAGTGCAACACAGAAAGATGTTTCTGTGGAACCTACGACTGTTGAAGAGGAAACTAATGATAGTGATCATGAAGCTTCATATCAAGTTGCTATCGAACCTCGTAGGTCGACAAGGATATGTACAACTCCTGAGTGGTACGGTGATCCTGTCTTAAAGGTCATGTTGTTGGACAACAATAAACCTACGAACTATGGAGAAGCGATGGTGGGCCCATATTCCGACAAATGGTTAGAAGCCGAGAAATCCGAGATAGGATCCATGTATCAAAACAAAGTATGGACTTTGGTGGACTTGCCCGATGATCGGCAAGCCATTGAGATAAATGGATCTCCAAGAAGAAGACGGACGTGGACGGTAATGTCACCGTCTATAAAGCTCGACTTGTGGCGAAAAGTTTTTCACAAGTTCAAGGAGTTGACTACGATGAGATTTTCTCACCCGTAGCGATGCTTAAGTCCGTCGGAATCATGTTAGCATTAGCTGCATTTATGAAATCTGGCAGATGGATGTCAAAACAAGTTTCCTTACCAGTTTTCGTAAGGAAAGGTTGTATGTGATACAATTAGAAAGGTTTTATCGATCCTAAGGATGCTAAAAGGTATGCTAGCTCCAGCGATCCTTCCATGGACTCGAGCAAACATCTCGGAGTCGGAATATACGCTTTGATGGAGTGATAAAAGTTTTTGGGTTTATACTAAGTTTGTTAGAAACTTGTATTTACAATAAAGTGAGTGGGAGCACTACAACATTTCTAATAAGTATATGTGAATGACATATTGTTGATCCGAAATGATGTAGAATTTCTGGAAAGCGTAAAGGGTTGTTTGAAAGGAGTTTTTTCAAAGGAAGACTTGGATAAAGCTGCTTACATAATTGGGCATCAAGATCTATAGAGATAGATCAAGATGCCTAATGATACTTTCAAAAAGAACACACACCTTTGACATGATTTTGAAGGAGTTCAAAATAGATCAGTCAAAGAAGGAGTTCTTACCTGAGTTGTAAGGTGTGAAGTTGAGTAAGACTCAAAGCTTGACTGCGGCAGAAGGAAGAGGAAGGGCGAAGGTCGTCCCCTATGCTTTTGTAATAGGCTCTATACGGTATGCCATGCTGAGTACTGCACCTGATGTGTGCCTTGCCAAATGTCTGGCAAGAGGGTACAAAGGTAATCCAGGAGTGGATCACTAGATAGCGGTCAAAATTATCCTTAGAGGAATAAGGAAATGTTTCTCGGTTGTGGAGGTGATAAAGAGTTCGACGTAAAGAGTTACGTCGATGCAAGCTTAACACCTATCCGGATAACTCTAAGTAGAGATACCAGATACGTATAATGGAGCAACAGTTTGGAATAGCTCCAAGTGGAACGTGGTAGCATCATCTACGATATGACATAAAGTTTTGCGAAGTACATAGGGATCTGAATGTTGCAGACCCGTTGACTACAACCTCTCTCACAAGCATAACATGATCAAACCCAGAACTCATTGAGTGTTAATCACATATTGATGTGAACTAGGTTACTAACTCTAGTAAACTCTTTGGATGTTGGTCACATGGCGATGTGACCTGTGAGTGTTAACCACATGGCGATGTGAACTAGATTATTGACTCTAGTGCAAGTGGGAGACTGTTGGAAATATGCCCTAGAGGCAATAATAAATTCGTTATTATTATATTTCCTTCTTCATGATAATCGTTTATTATCCATGCTAGAATTGTATTGATAGGAAACTCAGATACATGTGTGGATACATAGACAAACACCATGTCCCTAGTAAGCCTCTAGTTGACTAGCTCGTTGATCAACAGATGGTCACGGTTTCCTGACCATGGACATTGGATGTCGTTGATAACGGGATCACATCATTAGGAGAATGATGTGATGGACCAGACCCAATCCTAAGCCTAGCACAGATCGTGTAGTTCGTATGCTAAAGCTTTTCTATATGTCAAGTATCTTTTCCTTAGACCATGAGATTGTGCAACTCCCGGATACCGTAGGAATGCTTTGGGTGTACCAAACGTCACAACGTAACTGGGTGGCTATAAAGGTGCACTACAGGTATCTCCGAAAGTGTCTGTTGGGTTGGCACGAATCGAGACTGGGATTTGTCACTCCATATGACGGAGAGGTATCTCTGGGCCCACTCGGTAGGACATCATCATAATGTGCACAATGTGATCAAGGAGTTGATCACGGGATGATGTGTTACAGAACGAGTAAATAGACTTGCCGGTAACGAGATTGAACGAGGTATCGGTATACCGACGATCGAATCTCGGGCAAGTATTATGCCGATAGACAAAGGGAATTGTATACGGGATTGATTGAATCCTTGACATCGTGGTTCAGCCGATGAGATCATCGTGGAGCATGTGGGAGCCAACATGGGTATCCAGATCCCGCTGTTCGTTATTGACCGGAGAGTTGTCTCGGCCATGTCTGCATGACTCCCGAGCCCGTAGGGTCTACACACTTAAGGTTCGATGACGCTAGAGTTATAGGGAAAGTATGTACGTGGTTACCGAATGTTGTTCAGAGTCCCGGATGAGATCCCGGACGTCACGAGGAGTTCCAGAATGGTCCGGAGGTAAAGATTCATATATGGGAAGTCCCGTTTTGGTCACCGGAAAAGTTTCGGGCGCTATCGTTAGCGTACCGGGACCACCGGGAGGGTCCCGGGGGTCCACCGGGTGGGGCCACCAGCCCCAGAAGGCTGTGTGGGCCAAGTGTGGGAGGGGACCAGCCCCAGGTGGGCTGGTGCCCCCCCCCCCCACCAGGGCCCAAGGCGCCTCCAAGAGGGGAAGGGGGCAAACCCTAGGGCAGATGGGCCCTAGGGCCCAATCTGGTGCGCCCCCCTCTCCCTCTCCCCCTCTGGCCGCCACCCTCAGATGGGATCTGGGGTGGCCACACCCCTAGGGGTGGGAAACCCTAGAGGGGGCGCAGCCCCTCCCTTCCCCCTATATATATGTGAGTTTTGGGGCTGCCCATAACACGGTTTTTGACCTCTGTCGCTTGGCGCAGCCCTACCTCTCTCCCTCCTTGTCTCTCGCAGTGCTTGGCGAAGCCATGCTGGAGTCCCGCGCTCCTCCACCACCACCACGCCGTCGTGCTGCTGTTGGATGGAGTCTTCCCCAACCTCTCCATCTCTCCTTGCTGGATCAAGGCGTGGGAGACGTCATCAGGCTGCACGTGTGTTGAACGCGGAGGCGTCGTTGTTCGCCGCTTAGATCGGAATCAACCGCGATCTGAATCGCAGCGAGTACGACTCCTTCATCTGTGTTCTTGCAACGCTTCCACATCGCGTTCTACAAGGGTATGTAGATGCACTCCCCTCTCCCTCGTTGCTAGATTACTCCATAGATAGATCTTGGTGATGCGTAGGAAATTTTTTGATATTCTGCTACGATCCCCAACAGTATCGCTGTTTCCGTACAATACAATTCAAGCATGAATAACAGACAATTATCATGAACAATTATCATGATAAAATTGTCACTCCCCAAAGATGCCGTTAAGCTTATAGAAAAAAATCATAATGATATCCATGAGAAAATGGGCATGATCGCCACCTTGAAGGGACGTGACAGTAAAAAGTTGCCTCGAACCGCGATTTATGGGAGCAGTAACTGCCAGACCTGTCGTGGGGTGTGCCGCTTCGATAAAGTTGTCGGATCTGATTGAACCATTCATACCTATATGGGTGGCCTTCGAGGCTAAGGTATTTGCCCTCTTCGGGCAGGGTACTAGTTCGGATGGGTGTCGGATGGCATTAATACTATTAAAATAATAAATCATGAAGGGGAACTCGTGTGTCGAGCCAAAGACTCCGAATCCGATATGGTGTTTATCGCCCTCGACATAGAAGACCAGTTCGAGGGCTACTGGCGGTGTCTTGAATTAGGGGTGCTAACCTAGTCGGCCCGTCTCTTCGGGTGGGCCGATGGGCTCTCATACGTGATCAAGGTGGACTCCGGAGGCCGTGTATAGGAGACGTGATCAAGACTTGGCGTATACTATAAGATCTCCTGCCGCCTTGCTCCTAGATACCGACCTTATAACCCTAGAGCCTCTCCTTGGCGTGTATATAAGCCAGAGGGTTTAGTCCGTATCGGCGACATCAATGCGATATCATTTACCTAGTCTCAGGGTTAGACCACACGTTACGATCTTGAGGTAGACCAACTCTGTATTCGATACATCAATTTAAATAAGAGTATGACATAGGGTTTTACCTCCATCAAGAGGGTCTGAACCTGGTAAACATCATCTTCCTTATCTGTGTTACCATTGATTCGAGATCCGTAGCTTGGAATCCCCTATTTTTTGCATAGTAATATGTGTCTCATTCATATCATAAAAATCAAATTACAAGTCATGTAAAGACTGACATGGCAAAACTGAAAAGATAGTAAAACACCGCTAAGCTTGACATCAACGTATGTCACCTGCCTCTGGCACCAGCACAGCAGCAACCAAAGAAAAAAGTGACGGGTCACCTCCTCACCCGGGCTCGACGCGGCTCCATCGCTGATAAGCAGCTTTGCGGACCTTCAAGGTGGCTCACCAAAGATGAAGCCAATTGTCGTTGAACGAATCAGACCGGGGCAACACCCCGGACACGCCATTGAACTCCAGATCTGATAACCCACCACGACCAATACGCCGAAGTAGGAAACCATACCTGTCATCCATCAACCACGAACCCGGCACATGTTCCGTCTTCCAGATGTCGTCGATGCAAGCCACAATCTGCATCCGCTCCCGAACTACCTCCCAAACTCCGCGCCGACGCTGGAGCAGACACCGTCGCAACGGCGGAGCCCGAGGACACAAGTCCACCACAAGGATGCCGTCGCCGCCACGATATCCCCGCTTGAACAGGCTGGTTCCCAAATCCATCACCGACCATAGAGACGATAGCCTCTTCGGAGAAGAATTCGGAGCTTCTTTATTCAGCATCGCCGCCGCTGCCGCTGAAGCCTAGACGTCGGACGATCCAAAAACCTAAGTTATTAGGGCTCTAAACCAAAAGTAAAAACAATCCGCACGCGCGGGATCCGGCGACCCCCCTCACGACCGACGACATGGTCGTCGGCGGAGGAGAGCCGCCGGAAAACGACGCCAGAAAGTTGTCTCTCTTGACGACGGCTAGGGTTTTGCTAGCTAGCCAAACCCGCCCTGAAATCCTCTATCTAAAGTCTGCCGGTTTTAACATCCACACACACCATTTGAGGTAGTACGTTGGAGCTGCCCTTACCCCCCGTAGTAGTCTACGTAGTCGACTTATGCCGGATGCCCTCCGGAATCATGTGCCGACATCCATGGTGGATCGGAGGATTCTAGGGAGCGCGAGACCTGACAGGCACGTCGGTAAAATGGGCAGAGCTCACGGGCACGGGGATCCACAACCTCCACGCATTCCCTCCCTCTCTTCCTCGTTCGCTGGCTGGGCCCCATTTCCCCTACACGCGGTACGCGGACACGACCTTCCGTCGCAAGCCCCACACCTTTCCGTCCCGCCGGCCCATCGCCCGCCGCCTCCCTGCGCACCCAGCCGAGGAGACTGCTATGATGGCGGCCGTCTCAGGCTCAGTCGAAGAGGAGGGAGGACTGAGGGCAGAGGAGTCCCCATCCGGCGGCGTCGACGTCTGGAGCGACGCCGTCTCCTCCCACGCCCCGGAGCACCTCCTCGTCATGGTCCACGGCATCCTCGGCAGGTGCGTGCGCCGTCCCCCCCGCCCGCGTGTGTTTTGCGCGTAGTGTCGGCTCACGAATTTGATCCAACATCCCGTACTCGTAGCCAGGCTACAAATCTTTTTCTCCCGGCAGCGGCAGGGCGCCGGCGCGGAATGGACCTGTCGCAGAATGGAATCCGTAAGTAATGCGGGGCATTGCTTGTGCCATCGGGCATGCTAGAGTGGGTAAACATGGGATTCGGCGGAGTCTGTTGCGGCTCAACCACTACTTACTGCAAAACAAGAACTACTACTTTACTAGTTACTGCGATTTGTCAAACTGGATGGTCAAGTGTGTGGGTGTGGTGATGCCCTTTGAGTTGTTCAGTGCTTTTCGGTGAGTATGATACGGCACGTTCGGTAGAATTTGTTTCAAGCACCTGATGATCTGTTTGGAATAGGACGGCGCCAAATTATCTTTGTTCCTGCAGGATTTTATGGACAACATGGTTTGTTACTGAAAGAAGAAGCCCTATGCTCGATAATCTGCCAATAGAAAAGATCAGTATCCGCCCATTCAGCTCAGTCAATCACCCGCTGTGTGTTCGTTATGTTAGGCCCACACCTCTTGAAGTTACCATTATGGCTTATTTGAATTGTTCTTTAACCCTTGGAATAGCCAAGCAAAAGCTACTCCCTCTGAAAAGAAATATAAAATCGTTTAGACACACTAAACGATTTTATATTTCTTTACAGAGGGAGTACTGGGTTATAAATAAGATTGTTTGCATGCTCTGTTCAGACGAGGTCCAGTTCTTAGTTACAGCTGATCAGTGATCTTTTCATTTCTCAAAAATGGCATCTAGATGTGCTTCTTTACAAGTGCTTGCCAAGTTTGTGTTTTCATTTCTGAACTGATAACCCCTTTCTGCTCAAATCTTCTCTTATTGATCAGTTTCTTTATCTTTTCCTTTGAGCAGTACCAATGACTGGCAATACGCAGCCAACGAATTTGTAAAGCAGCTTCCTGATGATGTAATTGTGCATTGTAAGTTACTGGATTTTGTGCTTTAACCAACTACATTGTTACTTTGCCTAATTTTCATGCTTTATTATTTTAATCGTCCATGCCATTGTTTCATTCTATAAATTAATTTGATAATTATCAACGAAATTGTATGTCTGTTTGACAAAAAGTAAATAAGAAACCATTGGGCAGTTTGTTCATTATTTATTTCACATACCTAAAACTTAAGTGGAACCGCCTCTTTTATATCGATGAGTATATTTCTATTTTTTCTTGACATGTCACTGTCACAATGATGTTTAGTCATAGATCTGTCAGAGTTGCTCCATTTTGAACTATGGATAAGGATATTAGGATACTCACCCAGAAATGGTTTAACATAATGTCAGTTGGTAAGCTGTGTGGCGCGTGCACATGTGTGTATCTGGATATTAATTAGTAGTCAATTGCAGGGATGTTCTTGACAAGGCTGTATTAAAAATGTATATTTCAAACTAAATATATCGCTATAAACATGATTTTTTTTTATGGGAGAACTAACACCATGGTCTAGATAGAACTAATATTTTGGCATGTTTCAACTATAACGTTGTACCTGTTGTACCATGGTTGAAATGCAAACTTGGAACCCTTTCTGAATTTGTAACTTCGAGGGAAACATGGGTAGTCTATAAGTTTACTCATCTAGATTTTGTTATTTAGACTTGTTTGTTTGACTTTGCAGGCAGTGAGAAAAACATGAACACATTGACTCTAGACGGTGTCGATGTTATGGGAGAACGCTTAGCAGATGAGGTAATTGCCGTATGCAACAGATGATTTGTACTTGAGGGGCTAAATACATAGAGGCTAGCTGATTCACCATACTGATTTTTTCTATTGAAAGGTTTCTGCGATTCAAAACAGCATACTGATTTTTCTATTGAAACATGCTATTGTTCTCTTCTTACTCAGGTTCTTGATGTAATTAGTCGAAAGCCAGAGCTCACCAAAATTTCTTTTCTTGCACACTCCGTTGGAGGCTTAGTAGCAAGATATGCAATTGCAAAACTTTATAGACATCCAAATAGCACGTTTGACAGCAAAGCTGAAGGAACCATATGCGGGTTGGAAGCGGTGAACTTTATAACCGTAGCAACGCCTCACCTCGGTTCTCGAGG
>LR738715.1:535083204-535101284 GCA_902687465.1 Secale cereale
TTCTCGCCGGATCCGGAGGGGCGGTGCAGCGGCTCAGCGCGGGAGGGTGTGTGGCGGCCCCGCGGAGCGATTCCGCCCAAAGATATGGCCAGAATCGCCGGCGGCGGGCGGGCGAAAGCAAGGGCGGGCGGCGGCGGAAGGAGGGGGAAAAGAGCGCGGGGCTGAAATGTCCCTCCCGCCAATTGCTTCTCTGTGATGCAGGGCACCGCAGCCGCGAGGGTGAAACCCGCGTTTTTCCGGGTTGGGGTCGGGAATTTGCCGCGCCCCCTAAAAAATTTTGCAGGCCAGGGCGGGATGCCGTGTCTGGTCGGGCAGGCTTTCCGGCCCGTACCTATTTTAGCGGTTATTTTGCGGATCGAGGACGGATACGGGGTGTGAGTAGTAAGAAATTTAAATTGTTCAGCTAGAGGATGTTGTGCGCTTGTAGTGTTGTGACTGGCCTACCAAAATGGTCAAAACGACAGATTTACGCACTTACTACGTGGCCGCCGAAATGTGCCGCGGGCAGGGGTTCATCGCCGTGTGTGTGTGACGCCGAAGTCCGTGCAGTGCAGGAGCAGCTTTGGAGGAACAGGGGGAAGCGAGCGGCAGAAAGGAAAGCTGATTGCTTTCGTACGTACACACACGGCTCGTTTCGCTTGGCTACCTTTTTGGTTGGTTCGCGTCGTCGGCAGTCGGCACGGCAAGCACATCTTCCCCTGCTTCGCTTTCCTGGACGGAAACAGCGATAAAAAAGACGAGGCAACCTGGACAGGGGCAGGCAGTCGGTACGCCGCGCGCCTACAAGACCATGCTCCCTTTCTTTTCCGAGGCCACCTTCACGGTGCGATCCCAAACGAACGTCCGCTTTGTCAGAATTCTGTCCGTTTGGGTAGTACAATGGGGTCGTGTGCGGGCCTGTCCTGGGTGCGCCCAGCGCGCGGCCGTATCCGTTGGCTTCAACCTGTCCACCTCCATTTTAAAAACAACAACGTTCTAGTTCAGGCCAGCAGCCCTATATTCACGCCGGCAACAGAGCCAGCGGCCTACACGTCCTCGCCGGTAACACAGCCAGCGGCTGGCAACACATCTAGCCTCCATAATGAACAGGTTTCTTGCCGGGCACACAGTCAGCGGCCGGCACCCATGCCACGGCCGATCGGACGATCTAGTTCAGTCCGTCGACGTCGAACATCTCCTTCTGCCTGGCCTCGAAGCAGCTCCTCGTCTTCTCGTTCATCTTTGTCAAGTCCGTGCTCATAATCGCTTGGGCCACCTCCCTGGCTTTGGTTTTAGCATTGGCGGCCTCGATGTCGAGCTGCCTCTGTCTGGCCTTGGCATTGGCGTCCTCGATGTCGAGTTGCCTTTGCCGGGACGACTCCTCCATGTCGAGCTGCCTTTGTCGGGCCGCCTTCTCCGTGTCGAACTTCCTCTTCTTGGTCGTCTCCTCCATCTCAAGCTTCATCTTTTGACGCTCTAGGTATTGCTTCATTTGCTCGTCCTTACTTTGCCGCTTCTTCTCGTTCCTCATATCCTTTTGGGACATCATGCCATGCAAAGTGTCATGCAAGGTCATGGATGAGGCATCACGTATGTCGTCCACCTTGGAGTTGGTCTTGCCCCTCGGTCTTTTCAACGCCTCGCCATCTCCACCTCCGACGAACTTGGCCGTCTTCTTGCCTCTCTTCCTTTGAAGTTCACGGTATTGATCCTTGAACTTAGGGCAATTGTTGATGATCGTCCAACAATGTGTGAGAGTGAATGCATTGTGGTTGTGCCGGGCCTTGAATGCCTCCAAAGATTGAAATGCATACACCACATGATCAACAACAATTGAACATGCAAACATATACAAGGCCCTGGCCGTAGCATGGAAAGGACTAGGATGAGAAGAGCATACCATGTCCCCAATGCCGAGACCACTCACGGGCCATGCTTCAACGGTCTCTAATGCGGCGCAATACTTGTTGCACTCATGTTGAATGAACAATCACCTCTTTTGAATCGAGGTGATGCCACGGTTGCTTGTAATTTGGTGGGCTCAAACATCTTCCTTTCATGAAATATTTTGTGGACTCTCGTCCAAAATATAAGGCCCTTTTGTTGCACACCGGTCCTCGGATCTTGGCTAGTCTCCATCCAACATTGGCAAATCAACTTGTCTTTATCTTGGGTATATGAACCCGTGCAAATGCTCTTCCTTCTCTTTTGTGCTTCCGCTCTTTGGGTGAGCTCGTCGATGATCAATGGCTCGCCCGAAATATCAATATCAATGACTTCTTCTTCATCACCATCACCTTCGTCGTAGATGTCATCGTCTTCATGCCACGAATCACCATGGTCGTAGTCAGCATGGTCGTCGGCCTCTTCTTCGGGAACGAACTGGGCGCGACCATCCTGACTTTGGGTCTCGTCGGGGTCGTAGGAACGGCCCTGCCCACCTTCGTAGATCACATCCTCCATGAACCGGTTGTAGAAGGGGTCGTCGACCGGTGGCGCTGGTTTTGGCATTCCATCAAACAAGACGCGGGGGGATGGCATGGTGCCCGTAAATGCTGCCCGTGCTTGCTTTCTTTGCATCTCCACGGATGGCCGGCCGTCCCTGCTGGACCCAGGCGTGACGTTGAGGTCGATGACAGCCGAGGTGCGCGGGCTGGACGACGCCATCACGCCAACGTTCGACGAGAAACGGGTCTGCCTGTCGTGCCTTGGCGGGAGAAAGCCGGGCGACATAGGCGTCGTCCGCGACTGGCAGTGCGGAGGTCGGGCGACCGACGAGCTTGTGCTCGCCGGGTCGACTGCCGGTGTAGGGAAACCGGCCAGACGGTAAAGGCCAAGCATGAGAAGGGCGTGCACTTTGTTGACGATGTCCTCCTTTTCGGCGGCGAACTTGGCCGCGGCGGCATTACCCTTGACGACCACCCTCGGTTCCTCCTCTTCGTCAATTTCGCGTCCAACGACGATCTCCTCCGGCGTGTACTCCGACCGCGGCTTCCTTGGCACCTTGGCCTTCTTCTTCTTCACTTTTGGGGGCGGGTCAACGGTCAGGCCGTCGGAATTCGGCTGGGCGTCGGCCATGGACGGGGGAGGCGGGGGCGGCGGGAGGGGCGCGGGAAATGGCGTCAAAAGGGGCGCGTTTTTTTTTTTTTGCTGTGTGCGACGGACAGGCGGGCTAGGGGAGGACAAGCGCGCGTCCCGCCTGTCCGCGCGCTGTCATTTTTACCCCAAAATCGGCGCATACTTGAGCCGGGATATGTCGAAAGCGGACAGAAAATGAACAAACGTCCGTTTGCTCCCGCGCGCTGAACCGCCTCATTTGTCCGTTTTATCTCAAATGGACAGGGCGCACAGAATGGGATCGCGTGGTGAAGTTGGCGAGATGACTTTATCTCCCCGTATTGTACACGATGAACCCAGTTGGGGACGTGAGCATCGGAAATGACGCCCAGACGATGGGAGTGGGGCCAGGCGGTTGGTGCGCGCGACTCACGGGACACGCAGCCGCTGCACGGACGTCGCGTACGTGTGCCTGCCTGGGTGGCACGTGTGTACGTACTACGTGCGCGCGGCACGGCCAGTTGTGTGGTGGGGGTGTATGGTCAAGTCAAGCGGGATAAACATCTGCCTCCGTTTCTTCACCGTTGACGATCGGCCCCTTGCCGGTGCGGCGGCACTTGGCACTTGTGAACTCCCTGCCTTCCATTTCATGCTATGCTAACCAGACATCTTGTTTCCCTTTGTTTATATGCATTATACTGATACTGATTCATCGTATAGACGCGTTCCGGTACTTGAAATTTCGCGGATGGGAACTGTACCCGTCGCCTGGGTGCTGGTCAGGAGCAAGCACCAGCAACATTGTGTCTAGCTTGGCCGGCAAGCTGGCCTCTTGCAACCAGACAGATTGATGCGGTTCTCGGCCGGGGAGGATTGCGAATGGTCCACGTATATCCGGTAAATCGTTGTCGTCGGTGGCCAACCGATGGTTTCTAACTTTGCAGGAGTCTTTGCCTTGACAAGGCATCTCCAACGGTCACCCGCAACTTTCACCCATATTGGTTAGCGGTCTGGAACCAGTCCGAGGACACGAATGTAGGAGATCATTATTCAATGATGTCATGTATATGTTCGTCAATAAAGGACAATTTAAACATTTAAATTTAGTATGATCAACACAACACGTCAGATCCCACCATCGTCCATAAAGAAACATCAATCTGACATTCCGTGCAATTTTCCGCCCCACGAGACCGGCAACCCCAGCCATGTGCTCCCCGATCAAGGTGCCATCGCCGCCGCGCAATGCAGCCTCCGCCTCCACTGCGTCTTCATTGTCCGCTGCTATCAACTCATCTTTCTATAGTTACAGTATCTGGTGCGGACGGACTGCAAGATCATTCTCGTGGCATCATTCAAAGAGGCCACATTCAAGGACAACATCATGGCGTCCTCCGCATTGGCGGTGATCTGCAGCTTCTTTTCCTCAACTCGACCTTCCTCTCTTCAATCATGGTCCTCCTCTCTTCGAGGTTGAGCTTCTTGTTCGTCGCCTCCATTAACAATATGAACCTCTTCGCTTTCTTCTCCTCCTTGAGGTCCGAGCGCTTCGCGCATGCCTCTTCCTTCTTCGACAAGATGTCTTCGAGTCTCTCCATCACCTTGGCCACCGCACCTTCTCGCTTCGCCCTCCCCTCCTCCCATTTCTTCCCCCATAAAAATATTCTAACCTTCTTTGGCGATTCTTGGGTTCGGTCGTAGGGTCACCGGTTTCTTCCTCGTTTGCTTGGGCGGTGGTTTTGGCTATGAAAATGTTCCACTTCGATTGTCCATTCAACTTCAACCAACAATGCATGATGGTGAAGTTTTTCTTCTCCAACTTCTTGTACACCAAAGAAGCACGGGAAGTCTACAAAGGGGAACATTGTCAACAATGCATATCCGGCTAGTGATCAACAAAACTTGCATATCCGGTTAGTGATCAACAAAAGTTAGCATATCTGGCTAATGATCAACAAAACTAAGCATCCAGCTAGAGATCAACAAAACTAAGCACGGTCAACATAACTTAGCACCTGGCTCGAGATCAACAAAGCTTAGCATATCCTGCTAGAGATCAACTTACTTGCTCGGTAATGCACCACCAGGCCACCATACGATGAGATGCTTCAAGTGCCTGCAATACTTTGACATGGCCTCTTGGATGGTGTACCATCGATGAGTGAGTGACTCCGTTCACGGTTGCGGATGACCGCGTCGGTGTAGGGGGCAAAATTCTTGTGTTCGTGGAACCAAAGAATGTTGTTCCCAAATGTTGTGCCCTTTTGTTCCGTGCCATGTATCGGTTCAAGGCTAGTGGCCAACCATACATCGCACAACAGCTCGTCCTCCCACATGTTGAAGCTTTCTCCTCTAACTTTTTTCTTCGGATCACCGGTTATTGTTGAGGAACGTAGTATTTCAAAATTTTCCTACGATCACGTAAGATCTATCTACTAGAAGCATAACAACGAGAGGGGAGAGTGTGTCTACGTACCCTCGTAGACGGAAAGCGGAAACGTCTAGTGACGCGGTTGATGTAGTCGAACATCTTCGCGATCCAACCGATCCAAGCACCGAATGTACGGCACCTCCGAGTTCAGCACACGTTCAGCTCGATGACATCCCACGAGCTCTTGATCTAGTTGAGCGTCACGGGAGAGTTTCGTCAGCACGACGGCGTGGTGACGGTGATGATGAAGCTACCGGCGTAGGGCTTTGCCTAAGCACTGCAACGATATGACCGAGGTGTGCAACTGTGGAGAGGGCCAGCGCACACGGCTAAGACAAATCTTGTAGTGCCTTTGGGGTGCCCCCTGCCCACGTATATAAAGGAGGGAGGAGGAGGAGGCCAGCCTTAGAGGGGGTGCGCCAAGCGTGGGGAGTCCTACTAGGACTCCCTAGTCCTAGTAGGATTCCTCCTCCCACATGGAATAGGAAAAGGGGAAGGGAGAAAGAGAAGGAAGGAAGGGGTCGCCCCCTTTCCCTAGCCCAATTCGGACCGGTCCATGGGGAAGGGGCGCGGCCACCCTTGAGGCCTTTCTCTCCTTTCCCGTATGGCCCATTAAGGCCCAATACGAATTCCCGTAACTCTCCAGTACTCCAAAAAATACCCGAATCACTCGGAACCTTTTCGATGTCCGAATATAGCCCTCCAATATATCGATCTTTACGTCTCGACTATTTCGAGACTGTTCGTCATGTCCGTGATCTCATCTGGGACTCCGAACAAACTTCGGTCATCAAATCACATAACTCATAATACAAATCATCGAATGTTAAGCGTGCGACCCTACGGATTCGAGAACTATGTAGACATAACCGAGACACATCTTCGGTCAATAACCAATAGCGGAACCTGGATGCTCATATTGGCTCCTACATATTCTACGAAGATCTTTATCGGTCAAACCGCATAACAACATACGTTGTTCCCTTTGTCATCGGTATGTTACTTGCCCGAGATTCGATCGTTGGTATCATCATACCTAGTTCAATCTTGTTACCGGCAAGTCTCTTTACTCGTTGCGTAATACATCATCTCATGACTAACTCATTAGTCATTTTCTTGCATGGCTTATTATGATGAGTATTACCGAGAGGGCCCAGAGATACCTCTCCGACACTCGGAGTGACAAATCCTATTCTCGATCTATGCCAACACCACAAACACCTTCGGAAAACACCTGTAGAGAATCTTTATAATCACCCAGTTACATTGTGACGTTTGATAGCATACAAGGTGTTCCTCCGGTATTCGGGAGTTGCATAATCTCATAGTCAGAGGAACATGTATAAGTCATGAAGAAAGCAATAACAATAAAACTAAACGATCATAGTGCTAAGCTAACAGATGGCTCTTGTCCATCACATCATTCTCCTAATGATGTGATCCCATTCATCAAATGACAACACATGTCTATGGTTAGGAAACATAACCATGTTTGATTAACGAGCTAGTCTAGTAGAGGCATACTAGGGACACTCTGTTTTGTCTATGTATTCACACATGTACTAAGTTTCCGGTTAATACAATTCTAGCATGAATAATAAACATTTCTCATGATATAAGGAAATACAAATAACAACTTTATTATTGCCTCTAGGGCATATTTCCTTCAGTCTCCCACTTGCACTAGAGTCAATAATCTAGTTCACATCGCCATGTGATTTAATACTGATAATTCACATCGTTATGTGAATAACACCCATAGTTCGCATCGCTATGTGATCAACACCCAAAGGGTTTACTAGAGTCAATAATCTAGTTCACATCGCCATGTGATTAACACCCAAAGAATACTAAGGTGTGATCATGTTTTGCTTCGTGAGAGAAGTTTAGTCAGCGGGTCTGTTACATTCAGATCCGTATGTATTTTGCAAATTTCTATGTCTACAATGCTCTGCATGGAGCTACTCTAGCTAATTTCTCCCACTTTCAGTACGCATCCAGATTGATACTTAGAGTCATCTGGATTAGTGTCAAAGCTTGCATCGGCGTAACTCTTTACGACGAACTCTTTATCACCTCCATAATCGAGAAACATTTCCTTAGTCATCCAACAACTAATGATAATTTTGACCCCTGTCCAGTGATCTACTCCTGGATCACTATTGTACCTCCTTGCCAAACTCATGGCAAGGTACACAACAGGTTTGGCACACAGTATGGCATTCTTTATAGAACCTATGGCTAAGGCATTGGAAATGACTTTCATTCTTTCTTTATCTTCAGCCGTGGTCGGATTTTGAGTCTTACTCAACTACACACCTTATAACTCAGGCAAGGACTCCTTCTTTGACTGATCCATTTTGAACTACTTCAAAATCTTTATTAAGGTATGTAGTAATCAAAAAACTTATCAAGCGTCATGATCTATCTCTATAGATCTAGGTGCCTAATATGTAAGCAGCTTTACCGAGGTCTTTTATTGAAAAACTCCTTTTAAACAATCCTTTATGCTTTCCAGAAAGTTCTACATCATTTCCGATCGACAATATGTCATTCACATATACTTATCAAAAATGTTGTAGTGCTCCCACACAATTTCTTGTAAATATGGGCTTCTCCAAAAAGTCTGTATAAAACCATATGCTTTGATCACCTCATCAAAGCATATATTCTAACTCCGAGATGCTTGCACCAGTCCATAGATGGATCGCTGGAGCTTGCACACTTTGTTAGTACCTTTAGGATAGACAAAACCTTCTGGATGCATCATATACAACTCTTCTTTAAGGAATCCATAAGGAATGCAGTTTTGACATCCATTTACATGATTTCATAAAATGCGACAATTGCTAACATGATTCAGACAGACTTTAAGCATCGCTACGAGTGAGAAAATCTCATCGTAGTGAACACTTTGAACTTGGCAAAAACCTTTCGGCAAGTCAACCAAAGTCCACGCTTTGTTCTCATGCATGGATCCCATCTCAGATTTCATGGCCTCAAGCCATTTTGCGGAATATGGGCTCATCATCATTTCCTCATAGTTCGTAGGTTCATCATGGTCTAGTAATATGACTTCTAGAACCGGGTTATTGTACTACTCTGGCGCGGAATGCACTTTGGTTGACCTACGAGGTTCAGTAGTAACTTGATCTAAAGTTTCATGATCACCATCATTAGCTTTCTCGCTGATTGGTGTAGGAATCACTAGAACTAGTTTCTGTGATGTACTACTTTCCAATTCGGGAGAAGGTACAATTACCTCATTAAGTTCCACTTTCCTTCACTTCTTTCGAGAAAAACTCCTTCTCTAGAAAGTATCCATTTTTAGCAACGAATATCTTGCCATTGGATCTGTGATAGAAGGTGTACCCAACAGTTTCCTTTGGGTATCCTATGAAGACACATTTCTCTGATTTGGGTTCGAGCTTATCAGGTTGAAACTTTTTCACATAAGCATCGCTGCCCCAAACTTTAAGAAAGGACAGCTTAGGTTTCTTGCCAAACCACGGTTCATACGGTGTCGTCTCAATGGATTTAGATGATGCCCTATTTAACATGAATGCAACTGTCTCTAATGCATAGCCCCAAAACGATAGTGGTAAATCGGTAAGAGACATCATAGATGTGACGCCCGAAGACCGACGTCCCAGAAGATTCCAGATGTTCCGGGTTCTCCCGTGTGTTTCTTTTGTGCTTGTGTTATTTATTTTACATTGCATCATGTCATCATGCCATCATGACTTTAATTCTGCATCTCAACTAAATAAATTGTGTGGACCTTCGGTCCATTTAAATCGAGGGAAGGATGACTTCTCTTTATAACATATCCTCCTAATATTATGGAGCTATTATAAATAATTATTCCATTTGTTTGGAATTCACCATAACACACTTGCATATTTTTTCCCCATGCCTTCTCTTTCGCAATTCCTTGCCTCAAACCTTGTCTATAATTCTTATCCGTTTTATTGAGGCTCCTCCAAAAATCCGAGCATTTTTGAACTCTTCAAAGACTAGCCCTTGTTCAAACCATTTGAATTTAAACCTTGCAAATGGCCATTTCTATTTTTCTCGGATCAAGCTCATTTTTATGAGCCCGAGAAAAATAACCTCATGTGCAACTCTTTCCCTAACCCCCCCTCTTTCTTTTCTTCTCTTTATTTGTTTTCTTCTATAAAAGAGAAAAGGAAGGAGGGGCCCAGCCGCAGCCAGGCCCCTGGTCGTTTCCCTCGCGCCGGACTGGCCCATCAAGCCCAGCCAGCCGCAACCCACTTCACCCTCTAACCTAGCCCACTCTCATCCCTCTCCCTCTCGACCCTTTCCCACGCCACCGCCGCACACAGGATCGACGATCCCGTGCCACTTCCTCCCCCCGCTTCGATCTCTCCCTTCCCCGATCCCCTTTGTCCTCCCTTCTTCTATCGCTCCACCTGACCCCTGGGAGCCGATCCCCATCGCCACCGGCTTCCCTCGACCGCCGCCACCCAGCTTCGACCTCGCCTTCCCCATGACCGCGCCTTCATCTCCCTCGCCTTCCGCTGTTCTCCTTCGTCGCGAGTCCGAGCGCCGGCCTCGCCTCCTCCAGGGCCACCCCGTGCCTGGACTCCATGGACGCGTCCGCGCCCGTCTGCTCGGACGTCCCGTCGCGTCTCCAGGGCCGCCGGGCACTGCCGCCGCCACCAGCGCCGGGCCGCCGCCTTCTCCCGCCTTCTCCGCCGCCCATCGGTGCCGCCCTGCACCTCTGCCGCGAGCCCGTTGTCGCTCCGGATCCAGGACCCATGCTGGGACCCCGTCGAAGGAGCCATCGGAGCAGCGTCCTCGTCTTCCTGCCGTGGCCGCAGCTCTCCGGGAGGTCCTCGTCCCCGAGCTCCTGCTGCTCCAGCGTCGCCGCTGGCCGCCCCTTGTCTCCAACTCCGCCCGTGCTTCGCTGCTGCTTCGCCCGACGCCTTCCTCCCTTGGCGCTGCGATTTCCTGGCTGCAGCTCGCCGGGGCCGACCCCGAGGTGCCTTTGCCGTCGCCGGGCTTCGTGCTTCCGTTTTTGTTGTTGTTTTTTTTTTGTTGATGCCAAAGCCTCGGTTACAAGATCTGTGCCCGGATCACCATGTTCGTGTCCGTGTGTTTGCCAAGTTCCTTGAAGCTGAACGTGTACGACTACATGTTTGACCACCGAGACTGATGCCCCAAGGACGCTGAGAACGACTACACGGCGACACTTTCGAGTACCTCTTCTACCATCTATGAAATCGCCAAGTTCGACCACATGAAGATACTTCAAGTACCACTATGTCCGATGCCGTGACAAGTACCTCTACGGAAACATGAACATCTACGGAACGTGTACGACGACCGTGAACGAAGACGCCACCGTGTACCACTACCGTCGCTCCGGAAACGATGGATTCATCAAGTACCTCTCCGAAACGGAACGAGTACCTCTACGTCAACGACGACCCCGACGCCCTGTGTATGACTACGAACGGAACGACTACTTTCCTCTACGAACGTGTACCACGACCCGCGAGTACCACTACTTCCTCTACGACCTCGAACCGCCCCGAAACGAACGCTTCAAAGGTATTACCCTGAGACGATGACCCGTGGACGAATGCTTGTTGTGTTGTATGAGATGTATCTAATGTTTGCATCGTGTCCGTTGTGACCCTCGTTTGCCCTGTCGTTGTCAAGTGGGAACCCGGTGACGGGATCATCCCACCTTTCATCTTGTTCGACTCGCTCACGCCACCTTTTCTTTTGCTCCGGTCTCTCAACGAGTTACCGGAACCGAGATGTTGCCGTTGCATCATTTTCGGATCGTTGCCGTGGCACCCTTTCCTTCCACCACGGTGACAATACTTCATATCTCTTCATGTTAACTTTTACTAAAATTGCATAAAACTTGATCATGTCATCCGCATCATGTTAACAACATTAAAATGTGTGAATTGTTGTTTGCTTAGAATTGCTAAACATGCATATGGTGATTTTCCGGAATTGTTGTTGTAGTTTCCGGCCTCATTTAAACTTGTTGCTTGTGTTGTTTTTCTGTGCTTTCTACCTTGCCATGTATTGCTTCCTGTATTGACTTGTCATGCATCATACCTTGCCATGTATTGCATCATATAGACTTCTGTTGTTTTTCTGTGCTTCCTACCTTGCCATGTATTGCTTCCTGTATAGACTTGTCATGCATCATACCTTGCCATGTATTGCATCTTATATAGACTAATGTTGTTTTACTGTGCTTCCTACCTTGCCATGTTTTGCTTCCTGTATAGACTTGTTGTGCATCCTGCGTAGACTTGTTTTGCATCATACTTGATTGTGCATATTGTCATGTCTCGTGTGGTGTGTTTAACGTGTTGCTTGTTTCTTTCCGGTTTGCTTCCCTCGTTAGCTTCGGGTTCGTTCCGGAGTTGTGAGGTTCTGTTCGACTACTTCATGGAACCGTTCTTCTTCCTTGCGGGATCTCAGGCAAGATGATCATACCCCTGGATACCTTTACTACCATTGCCATGCTTAGTTGTCTCGATGGTATCGTTATATGTCGCGCTACCCATCTTTATTGTCAGCCCTTCTCCTTGTTGCCATGAAACCTCTAACCTTTGAAACCTTCCTAGCAAAACCATTGTTTGGCTATGTTACCCGCTTGCTCAACCCCTCTTATAGCGTTGTTAGTTGCAGGTGAAGATGAAGATCGTTCCAGGTGGGAACTTGTTGTTGGATTATCACAATATGTTATATATATAATAACACACCTATATACTGGGCATGGGTGGAAGGCTTGGCCTTTTGCTCGGTGTTTTGTTCCACTCATGCGACCTTAGTCGCCTATAAACCGGCATTATGTTCCTTGATTTTGTGTTCCTTACACGATGGGTATATGGGTACCCCTTGACACTTCGTCTTTGAATAAAACTCCTCCAGCAAGGCCCAACATTGGTTTTAATTTGCCTCATAACAACTTAATTAATTAATTAAATTGCATAAGGGGGACGCTCCTTGGAGATTCTTTTCTACATAGCACGGGGGCCAGTGCTGATGGTGTTGGTCCCAAACGGGGGTCCTGCGGGGCCACCACGGGGAAACTCGAGGTTTGGTTTTACCTGTAGCATCGCCCATCCGGACGTGGCCTGAGACAAGATACGCGCGGCTACTATCAGGGTGTCGGCACGCCGGGAGGTCTTGATGGACTTGTTTTACCATTGTCGAAATGTCTTGTGCACCGGGATGCCGAGCCTGATCGGATTTCCCTAAGATAAGGGGTGATGATATGTTATCACTTCAGCTGATCGTGAGAGCTTGTGATGGGCTAAGTTGGGACACCCCTGCAGGGTTATGAACTTTCGAAAGCCGTGCCCGCGGTTATGTGGCAGATGGGAATTTGTTAATGTCCGGTTGTAGAAAACTTGACAGAGGATCCGAGATAAAACACACAACTGTGTGAGTAACCGTGACTGTCTCTTTTCACTTTGAGAAGAGAACACGGTGGGGTTATGTTTGACTCGTAGGTAGTTTAGGATCTTTAGCGATCACTACTAGTTTGCGATCGTTTGCGTAGATGCTCATCTTATTCTTGTACTCGTAAGTTAGCCACCATATTATGCTTAGCCGCTGCTGCAACCTCACCACTTTACCTCTTCCTACCCATAAAGCTTTGCTAGTCTTGTTACCCATGGTTATGGTATTGCTGAGTCCTCGTGGCTCACAGTTACTACAACACCAGATGCAGGTTCAGCCGAGAATGATGCAGGAGCTGGGTCAAGTACTTCACTGAGAGTTCGATGAAGAGTGTAGTCGTATGTTTGTGACGTTGTTCGACGATCAGTAGTGGTTTCTACTAGGGGCAATTCGGACCTGTGGCTTTATGTTTTTGGTATCTTTCTTTTGGATCTTCGCCCGTAGTCGGGTTGTGATGTTTTGAATGATGTTTTGCTTATGTAATGTATTGTGTGACGTGGCGAGTGTAAGACAACTATCCTTTTGCAATTTCATCCCTATTTTTACATGAGTCGTGCAAAGATACCAAACTTGAGATCATTCCAGAATGGGCTTATACCTTTAAGTCGTGCCTCGACACGTAGGAGGTATAGTCCCATCCTGGGCATTACAAGTTGGTAATCAGAGCCTTCTCCGACCTAGGAGCCCCCAATGATTGATCGAATCGTTGACGGTTGAGTCTAGGCACACACTTAAAATGTTTTGAGTCCTATATATATATATCGGAGAGTAGGATTTCTTTTGCTTCTCATCTCTTTTCACTCTGGTGAGGACTCCTGACGATTACTTTTATCTCTTCTACTCTCAAAAATTCACCAATTTTTTTAGGATCACGCGAGTATTGTTTGGATTGTTCCGATGTCTTTGTGACGAGAACATTGTTCTCGATGCCTCCTGTCATTTAGGGGTTGTGGCAGTGTCCCGGGGAGTTGAGCTCCGAGGTGTTGTCGTCACAAATATATCACGGCAGTTCTGGAATACTTAAGACGTCCGACATCGAAAACTCTCCTATGCGGTTAGTGGCAAGATAACCCCGACATCACCCAGTACTGGGGAGGTAGTTCGGGAGTATTGCCATAGCTTGTATAGTAGATGCGTTTCGAAGGTCCGAGGTAAACGGTTTCCGGAAATAACTGGTTATGTGTTGAAGGATGGATACAGCTGGATGTAGGATTAGAGTTGAGTGCGAGGTGCTTCCCCTGTATCCCCAACACCTGATCGCATAACTGGAAACTTTCAGAAATTAATAGGTGGGTTCATCTAGTAGCTCGTAGGCATTCTTTCAACGAGTGCATGATATGGAGTTCGGGGTTCTACATTGAGTGAAGTAGTTTTATGGACGTTGTTCCGATCGGGAGTTGCATCTTAAAGGGTCCTTGGCTATGCTGATCCGGGGATTGCAAAACCCTTTTGTAACACGCTCCATGAGCTTTCAGCACGAATATGTGGGACGAAGCTTCTATCTTGTATTTGTTATATCTACTCCTTGTTGCTTTTATTTACCTTTTCTTCTCCCAAGTGGCTTCTCGACAAGTTGATGTACCTGTGGAATTCATTCGTTCAATTCTCTGTTCGGATGATATTGTGAAGATTATGTTGCAACATATCTATCCTTTGTTTTGATTTGATTCTGGTATTCGAGTTGCTTCGATGTCAAATGTTGATTCCATACCTTTCTTAATCGGTGTTCTCATATTTCTATGGGAGTGCTAATTCTTCTTGACCATCAAGATCTTCATGTTAATCCTTTTCAACCGATGTGCCTTCTCTTCAAGTTATTCCATATGGTCGCCGTTGAGAAATCTGACGATTTGTCTGTTTCATTCATCCCAAGTTGTCTTTGTTTCCCCGCCCTCCCTCCCTTCTTCTTCTCGGAGCCAGAAATCTCAAATCAAGTATCCATTTTATTCATGTGAGGTTTCTTCATTCATTTCCTTCAATGTTCTTATTCAGTGAATTATCGTGAAAATGCTCAAGAGTTTCAAGTTCATCATTCTTAATTCTAAATATTCTTCTCCGGTGGACTAAATCCAAGCTTCCGTATTGATCATATCTGTGCCTCTTCTTTCACATGTTTTCCAATGTGGGAATTTCTTATCCGAAGGCTCTCTTATTCATTCAACTCTCCTATCCATATCCGGCGTGTACAAGGTATCTCAGAAGATTCGTGTTTCCATACTTAATCCGTTCAAGCTATTTTGAGGATTATCATCTTATTCAAGCCATTTAATTCAACAGGTGCAATATCTCTTCAGCAATCTTTTTCAACGGTGATTTCTTTAGTGGGCCCTAACCCACAGGTCTTTTTTCCAGGATCTTACCTGACTCTTTTAATTTTTCTGGAGTTATACTCAAATTCTTTTCAAAGTGTGACGTAAGTATGAATTCCATCAGTCAGATGCCTTCTCCAAGATCGCATTCAATTCTTTTCACCATTGTTTCAACCTTTTAATTCTTCATTCTGGAGTGCCTCAACAATTCATGGTGGTGTATCTCATCGCCTTCTCATATTTTGAAGACCCGAAGACGAGTTCCTCTTGAATCCTTACCCGGTCTTCTAAAGATTCGTGGTTCTAGCTTCATGTCATCCTCATAATTGTTTCGATTGTGAGGAATTGTTTTATACCCATCCGAAGCATTTCATGAATTCTTTTCTTTGTGTTCCTCCGAAGGCCATCAATTCAGAATATTTCTTTGTTCTCAGTTTGCAACTTCGTCCTCCAAATATTCTTCATCGATGTCTTTTCTTTCGTCTCCATATTCTTACGGTGGTTCTTTCAAGATTACTCTTCCGTTGTTATCGTATTAATTCATTTGTTCTTTTCATAATCCTACCGGTGAGTCGTTCAAGATTATTCTCAAGTTTGGCTATATCTCTCTCCAATGCTTTTCAAGAAGAATAAGTTGTAGGCCAAATCCGTTGCTGGTCATCAATTTATTTTGATCAAGGATAAGCATACAGTAAATCTTATTCTTATTTCCTCGAAGTGATTCATCCCTTCCTTCGGAACTTGTTCATCATATCATATTCTCGGTTCTAAGTTGTTCATCTTGTTTTCCGGAGCTCCAAGTTATTTCAATTATCATTTCGAAGCTTCATCTAATTCATCGCAGGCCTTGAATCTTATTCTTTTCATCTTTCACTTCTCTTGCTTTCATTACCGGAGTTCTCATGGTGGTTCATCATGTTTTAATTCATCCTCGAAGTCTTCATCAAGATTCTTGTTGGAGCTCAAGCATTCTTCATCATGCTTTCCAATTGCAATCCTTTCTACCTTATCTTTCAGATGGTGTTATGTCATTCTTCACAATTCCTTCATGAATTATGATCCACGAGTTATCACGAATGAGATATTTAAAACCATCATTTTCCTTGTTCAGGAGATGTTTTCAACCCTTCAATTATTCGTTGGAGTTATCTTGGGTTGTATTTCACCTAAAAGCTTTCCCTAAGGATTGTTGCTAATTATGGTGCTTATAAATGACCCAAGTTCTTCATTTATCATTCCGGTGAATTAAGTTTATCGTCTCCTTGTTGATCTCAATCCAATTAAATGTTTCCGTTAGTGGCTGGTTGTCACCTCTTAATTTTGAGATGTTTTCCATAAGCTCACATCAAGCTTATTCTTTTCGTTGTTGAATTCCAACAACTCTGTTCAACCCATCTTGGTAAAGATGCTCTTTCAAATTCATTTGTGGGAGAAGTTCTCATTTTCTTCTCCGTTCTTTTCTTTCCAACGACCTAGCATATATTGTTTCATTCCGGAGGCATTGTGATGTTGATCTCTCCAAACCATCATCTCGTTTTATCGAGATCATGTTCTTTCCTTGTTTATCTATTTATCCGGAGCGTTGTATTCTCCATTCTAATTCTCTCATCTCATCAAGTTTTGCCTATCTTTTTTACCGGAGTGCTGTCTGAAATCTTTCTTACCCTCGTGCCATTCTTTCAATTGTTCCGGAGGCAGTGTGTTATTGCCCATCTTCTCAAGCTCATGTTAATTCCTTCCATTTTTCAGACGGAGTGCTGTCCAAATCATGTCATTCTTATTCCTTGGCTATACCATTGCGGTTTCATATTCTTTTGGTTCGTAAGTTCTTGTTTCATGTCTTCAACCTACAAGGTTCTCGTGGTGTTCCTTGTTACTCATTTTACCGGAGTGCTCTTAACTTCGTTCATCTCCGTTGCATTCTTTCTTTCAAGATTGTTCAACCTCTCAAGGTTCGTGGTTACACTCGTTTGTCGAAGAAGCAACTTTGTTTTACCTCTTCCTCTTCCGTTTTTTCTTACCCGGTGCCATCTCTAGGATCTCGGGTCGAGATCCTCTGTTAGTGTGGGAGAGTTGTGACGCCCGAAGACCGACGTCCCAGAAGATTCCAGATGTTCCGGGTTCTCCCGTGTGTTTCTTTTGTGCTTGTGTTATTTATTTTGCATTGCATCATGTCATCATGCCATCATGACTTTAATTCTGCATCTCAACTAAATAAATTGTGTGGACCTTCGGTCCATTTAAATCGAGGGAAGGATGACTTCTCTTTATAACATATCCTCCTAATATTATGGAGCTATTATAAATAATTATTCCATTTGTTCGGAATTCACCATAACACACTTGCATATTTTTCCCCATGCCTTCTCTTTCGCAATTCCCTGCCTCAAACCTTGTCTATAATTCTTATCCGTTTTATTGAGGCTCCTCCAAAAATCCGAGCATTTTTGAACTCTTCAAAGCCTAACCCTTGTTCAAACCATTTGAATTAAATTCAAATGAATTTGAATTTAAACCTTGCAAATGGCCATTTCTATTTTTCTCGGATCAAGCTCATTTTTATGAGCCCGAGAAAAATAACCTCATATGCAACTCTTTCCCTAACCCCCCCTCTTTCTTTTCTTCTCTTTATTTGTTTTCTTCTATAAAAGAGAAAAGGAAGGAGGGGCCCAGCCGCAGCCAGGCCCCTGGTCGTTTCCCTCGCGCCGGACTGGCCCATCAAGCCCAGCCAGCCGCAGCCCACTTCACCCTCTAACCTAGCCCACTCTCATCCCTCTCCCTCTCGACCCTTTCCCACGCCGCCGCCGCACACATGATCGACGATCCCGTGCCACTTCCCCCCC
>LR738715.1:535106218-535163032 GCA_902687465.1 Secale cereale
GTTTCTTCATGCGCTTTACACCAATATGACCTAAACGGCAGTGCCACAAATAAGTTGCACTATCATTATTCACTTTGCATCTTTTGGCTTCAATAGTATGAATATGTGTATCACTACGATCGAGATCCAACAAACCATTTTCATTGGGTGTATGACCATAGAAGGTTTTATTCATGTAAACAAAAGAACAAATATTCTTTAACTTAAATGAATAACTGTATTGCAATAGACATGATCAAATCATATGCATGCTCAACGCAAACACCAAATAACATTTATTAGGTTCAACACTAATCCCGAAAGTATAGGTAGTGTGCAATGATGATCATATCAATCTTGGAACTACTTCCAACACACATCGTCACTTCACCCTTAACTAGTTTCTGTTCATTCTGCAACTCCCGTTTCGAGTTACTACTGTTAGCAACTGAACCAGTATCAAATACTGAGGGGTTGCTATAAACACTAGTAAAGTACACATCAATAACATGTATATCAAATATAGCTTTGTTCACTTTGCAATCCTTCTTATCCACCAAGTTTCTAGGGTAGTTCCACTTCCACTGACCATTTCCTTTGCAGTAGAAGCACTCTGTTTCAGGCTTGGGTCTAGCTTTGGGTTTCTTCATGGGAGTAGCAACTTGCTTGCCATTCTTCTTGAAGTTCTCTTTCTTTTTCTTTGCCCTTTTACTTGAAACTAGTGGTCTTGTCAACCATCAACACTTGATGCTTTTTCTTGATCTCTACCTTCGTCGATTTCAGCATCGCGAAGAGCTCGAGAATTACTTTCGTCACCCCTTGCATATTATAGTTTATCCTGAATTTCTAGTAACTTGGAGATAGTGACTAGAGAACTTTGTCAATTACTATCTTATCTGAAAGATTAACTCCCACTTGATTCAAACAATTGTAGTACCCAGACAATCTGAGCACATGCTCACTAGTTGAGCTATTCTCCTCCATCTTGTAGGCAAATGTAACATCCCAAATTTTCAATTTGGAATGTTATATATAGATCATACTGCATTCATATTTCTTTGCATTTTGTGTGTGGTGATCCTCGAAAATTCTAAGCAACTCAAGGACCCACGGAGAGAGTTGGGAATTCTACCGTTTTCGTATTTGAGTTTTCTCGAATACCGGTACGAGGATAGCGTTGGTTTTAATTATTTTTCTCTCCTAAAAATATTTCTAAATAAAATATATGAGCGGAGATAATATGACTTCTCCAAAATAACAGAAATATTGGAGGAAAAATGTTAAAAACATTCTTGGTATTTATTCGGATTTATTTGCGATTTTATTTGCATAGGAAAAATACGCGTTTTTCAAAGTTGCATCTAGGTCCGGGAAAAATGTCCACTTCGTCCTAAATATTATTAGAGGACGATGAAAATTTACTTCAGAATTTTTGGAGTCAGTTTAATATTTCTTTCCTTAGTTTTCGTACGTCGGGACTCGTTTAAAAAATAAATTGCGAACCGACTCTAGGCCGTAACCGGCTAGGACTCCCCTAGCCGGGCCTTTATAAGCCGAGGCCCGCAGCCGCCCCAGCCCGCCTCACCGTCGAACCCTAGCGCCGCCGCCGCCCTAACGCCTGCGCCAGCCGCCGCCGCCGCCTGCGCCAGCCGCCGCCGCCGCCTGCGCCAGCCGCCGTCGCCCCGCCACAACCGAGCCGCCGCCGGACCCGCCGCCCGCCGCCGCCGGAGTTCGTCGTTCTCGAGGTAGCTGCCGGTTTTCCGTAAAAACCGTTCGGTTTCTTTGAAAACCCTAGATTTGTTTTTTTCTTGATCGATTCGGTTTTTCTTATCGGTTTAGTTATTTAGCAGACATTCGCCCGTACGTTCGCTTTAACGAACGTTGACCGCCCGTTAGTTACAGACAGCGAACGTTCGTTCGTTAGCCTGTTCGTCCGTTTTCTATTTCGGGATTTTTATCCACGATTATTTCGATCGCGATCTCTGCCCTGATCTTGTTTTTCGTTTTTTTTTCGCTCGAGAGTCGGAATCAAGTGATTCAAAATCCCAGATCTTCGTCTCGACGCCCTCTTTTCGTTTAACCAACTTGAACAAGGTTTTGTTACTGTAAAATTTGACCCTAGATCTATCTAGTAAACGGATCTCGTTTCTTTCGCAGTTTGAGTTTCGTTGCTTTGTTCGATTTGATTCTTTTTGCAAACCGGAGTTCTTAAGTTGAACCTTCTGGTTAGATCTTCTTATTTGGAGTTCTGTTTGTGCATCTTTGCTTGATTGCTTATGTATGCTATTGTTTGCTTGCGATAGAATACCCAGACTGTGAAGCGTGCTACTACGAGTCTCTAGGTTAAGCGAATCATCAACAAGGCAAGTAACACTTTGATCATACCCCTTTATTACCCAGTTTTTATGCATTAGACCAAACCCTCACACATTGCATGAGTAGGATCTCTTAACTTGTGGGTCTGGGAAGTAGATTGAGGTAGAACCTATTACTTGCATTATTTTTTTCGAACCCTTGGGAGTTACTTCTACATTATGCTTAGGTTATCATGCTATACTCATAGACGTGGTTTGGGTTTGAATGAAATCCATGACATATGTGAGTTGTTAATTAATGGTTCAACTTAAGGTGGCTACTTGAATACACACCTGGGTGGATTGGTTGCAGGGCACCTGGAGAATCCAGTGTTGTCATAGGAAATCCCGGGGTTCCGTGTTATTGTCCTATGGAATGCCACCCAGGCTCAAAGGGATCATAAAACTATTCATGCTAGAAACTTCCGTGTGCAGCCACAATGCCATTATGGGCTCTGGCATAGTATGAGTAAGTTGTGTGAGCTCTTTCAATGGTGGACAAGCAGATGTATGGGAAAGTAGGTGTATGGGTCCACCCGGGGTAAAGAGTAAATGCTTCTGAAAGACTGTGTCTCGGTCATCCATTTCTCAAACACCGTGTAGTGCTAGAAATCCAATGGAGGAGATTGAGTCTTGTGGGGGAAAGTGCACAAACCTCTGCAGAGTGTACAAACTGATCATGATTAGGCGTGTCCCTAGTTATGGACAGTTTTGAGTATCTGGTACTTGAAATATTGATTGATCTCATCACTCAAAATTCAATTTGTTGGGTTAATGATTACTTTAATTGAGATTGAGTTGGAGGTACCTTCTCAATGATGTTTCAACTACCATGATAGTTAAAATAAAATCTATTCCTTTGTTGTAGGGCAAAATAGGCTTTACGGAAAAACTTTAACCTTAGAGCCTCCACCAGCCAAATATGCATGTAGTGTTAGCCTTTATTCTGTTACTTGCATCTTCTGTGTTATCTTTCCAGCATATTCCATGTGCTGACCCGTTTCGTGCTGCAACATGTTACGTTGCAGACTTTTCGGACGTGGAGTAAGACGTTCTAGGTCGTTTGTCATGCACTCACCTATGCCGTTGAAGTTGATGGACTCACTTATCTTCCAAGCCTTCTGCTGTTATTTTGTTAGATGGCCTTAAACCATAGACTTTTGTAATAAGTTCTCTTTGGAGACATCTGATGTAATAAGTGTGTGATTGCCACTCTATTATAAATCCTTCAAGTACTGTGTGTGTCAGCATTACTGATCCATGGATGACACGGAAATACAGAGACTTCGGTCCATTCAGATCGTGGTCGCTACAAGATGGTATCAGAGCACACGCTGAATGTAGGACACGACCACTAAGATAAACCCTAGGTCACTCTTCTCTACTCATTTCTGACTCCTCTCCATTTTCTACTTCTTTAGGATGGTGGACCCAAGGAACAAGTTCACTCAACCAGACGAAGACACACCTTTTGGACGACACTTGAAGAAATTCACTAGGTACCTGAACATAGGAATACCAAGTTTCACCGGGACCTACACCGCCACTTTACAAGAAGAGGAGCGATGGAGCATTCAAGTTCAAATTCCCGGGAGAACCTTCGCACCATCCACTGAGCCGATAGAGTTTTCTCTTGATGCACCAACCTGGAGCCTAGGCAAGAGTATGGCAGCCCACAATACCATGGGAAGGATCGGAGAAGTCTACAAGCAGGAGCTGAAGGACACTATCTACCAGATTTGTGGACACCAAGATGAGCGTTGGGACATGATCAGCACCCGGAAGGGCATGTCCATTGCAGCGTTCATCTAGGAGTTAAACCAGCACATTCGTCGACAGGAGCACGAGATGTGCGCAGGGATGATAGATTTGAAGAAGGCACTAACCAAGAACTTGGAGCTAGAAGAGGAACTCAAGTCTACAAGTGATGGATACGAGGAGGAGATGTTGTTACTTGTGGAGAAGAATGATGATTTGACAAGGAAGCTAGGGGTATTCATGGGAGATCCAGCACCAAGAGGGGAAGAAGAGGAAGAAGAACCCAAGGAGATTCGCTCTGAAGATTACATCATCATCGACGACATGGATTCAGACCCCGATGATAGTGATGACGAAGACTATGAAGATGAAGCTGGAGCAGACATCATGGAATCTTCCGCTGATCAAAATTTCTAGATGACCACCCCATGACTAGTAGTTTTTCCCCTTGTAGTACTTTTTAGAGAACTTTTGTACCGTTAGTTAGATCTTTGTAAGCCCTTGTATGAATTGATTGGTGTGATATGATTGTGTTTGTCACATGTTCATATGGGTAGAGATATTTCCCTTATACCTCATTTCTATTCTAATCTCTTCCCTCTACATCCATCAGATGCCTCCAAGACATGAGCCCGGATTTGAGTTTCCCCCTGAGCTCACTCAGTTGATCCAGCAGCAGAACACCTTGTCTGGACCAGCAGCAACATGATGGGAGAATTACACAGCCACCTTCCCTGTAGCCAATGTCACTTGGGATCAGTTTCAGCAAGTTTTCAATACTGCCCATGTCTAAATTGGAGCTATGAGCATGAAGAAGCGGGCGTTTCGCAACTTGCGCCAAGGAAACCGTACTGTGGCTCAGTACGTAGATGAGTTTAGTATCCTATCTCGTTATGCCCCAGATGATGTGGCCACAGATGCCGCTAAGCAGGAGAAATTTATGGAAGGGCTAAATGATGAGATGAGCGTACAGTTGATGGTGGCAACCTTCAACAACTACCAGGAGTTGGTAGATAAGGTTCTTATGATTGAAGGGAAGCAGCAGCAGATAGAGAGCCGCAAGAGGAAGTACGGACAAGGAAGGAACAATTCTGGAGCCCAGCAGAAACCCCGATTCACCCCGAATTCGGGAAGATACACCCATAACCATGGAAGCCACACCCACACTAGAGGAAGTTCTCACAACCACAATGGCTCCAAGAATGGGAATGGGAATGGAGCAACCAATACTCAGAATCGCTCTACTCCATCCACATCCGCCAAGAGGGATTTAAGCCACGTCACCTGTTTCAAGTGCGGGAAGAACGGACACTATGCTACTGAGTGCCCTGAAGCTAAGAATGGGAACGATAATGGAAGCGCCGGGAAGAATCCCAACCCGTTCAACAAAGGACAAGTGAACCACGTGACTATGGAGGAGGTTGAAGAGTAACCAGATGTGGTGATCGGTAAGTTTTTGGTTAAGTCATTTACTGCAGTAGTTCTTTTCGATACTGGTGCATCGTATTCATACATTTCAAGGGGATTCGTAAGTAGACATAAGTTGCCCACGAGAGTCCTTATGACCCTCATGTTAGTAAGTTCACCCGGAGCGGAATATATGGCAAATCAAGGATGTTTTTAGATGCCATTGACCATTGGACGCCATGTTTTCCCCTCAGACCTAATAGTTTTGGAGTCACAAGGATTGGATGTGATATTGGGTATGGATTGGCTATCGATGTATGGAGGAAACATCGATTGTGCCAGTAAGACAATTTTTCTTACCACCCCGGAGGGAAAAAGAATCAAGTATGTATCTTGGCATTCGCCTATAAGGACACAAGTGCATTCTCTCATGGGAGTTGTTCAGGAGGAATTGATTGTAGTAAAGGATTATCCGGATGTTTTACCATAGGAGCTACCCGGCATGCCACCGGATAGAGACATTGAGTTTTTGATTGAGTTGTTGCCTGGCACCAGACCTATATCGAAGAGACCATATCGGATGACTGCGAATGATCTGGAGGAGATCAAGAAGCAGTTTAAGGAGTTACTGGAGAAAGGATTTATTCGCCGGATTTCATCACCGTGGGGAGCCCCAGTGCTTTTGCTCGAGAAGAAGGATGGATACTTAAGAATGGTAGTTGATTATCGAGCACTGAATGAAGTGACTATTAAGAATAAGTACCCGCTGCCGATGATCAGTTATTTGTTCGACCAACTCCAGGGAGCGAAAGTATTCTCCAAGATCGATCTAAGATCAGGATACCTCCAGTTGAAGATCCGAGAGAAGGATATACCTAAGACAGCCTTCAACACAAGGTATGGTCTATATGAGTATACGGTGATGTCATTTGGACTGACTAACGCCCCTGCCTATTTCATGAGTATGATGAATAAGGTGTTCATGGAGTTCTTGGATAAGTTTATCGTGGTATTCATTGATGATATTTTGGTGTACTCGAAGAATGAAGAAGAACACGCGGAGCATTTGCGTTTGGTTCTGGAGAAGCTCAGAGAGCATCAGTTGTACGCCAAATTTAGCAAATGCGAGTTTTGGTTGAAGGAAGTTGGATTCCTAGGGCATGTTATATCAGGAGATGTATAGCAGTGGACCCCGTCAAAGTGCAGGCAGTCACTGAATGGTTGGCACCCACTTCAGTTGGAGAGATCCGCAGTTTTCTTGGACTCGCGGGATATTACCGGAGATTCATAGAAAATTTCTCCAAGATTGCAAAGTCGATGACGACATTGTTGAAGAAGGAGACAAAATTCCATTGGACCGAAGAGTGCGAAGAAAGTTTCCAGGAGTTGAAGAAACGGTTGACGACAACCCTAGTGCTGATTTTGCCAGATATACGCAAGGATTTCCAAGTGTACTGCGATGCTTCACGCTTATGACTTGGAGGAGTACTCATGCAGGATGGAAGAGTTGTTTCCTACGCATCTCGTCAACTGCGACCGCACGAGTCGAATTATGCGACACACGATCTGGAGCTAGCCATAGTTGTTCATGCGCTCAAAACTTGGAGACATTTCCTTATTGGAAATCGTTGTGATGTGTACACGGATCACAAGAGTTTGAAGTACATTTTCACTCAGAAGGAGCTGAACCTCAGACAGAGGAGATGGTTGGAGCTTATAAAGGATTATGATATGAAGCTGCACTATCACCCAGGAAAGGCCAACGTCGTGGCACACGCTTTGAGCCGGAAGAGTTATGCGAATACCCTAGCTAAGGGGGATTGCCACAGGAATTAGCAGAAGATCCCAGGGAGCTTCGTTTGGAGATAGTTCCTAGAGGTTTTGTCGCAACACTGGAAGTTCAGTCAACATTGCTGGGAAAGATACGCAAAGCCCAGAAGGAGGACAAAGAGATTGCCGAGATAAGGGAAAGGATGAGTGAAGGAAAAGCCAAGGGATTTTGTGAGGACGAACACGACACCTTGTGGTTTGAGGATCAAATCTATGTGCCCAACAACCCAGAGATCAGGAAGTTAATATTGCAGGAAGCACACGATTCACCATACTCGATACACCCCGGAAACACTAAGATGTATTTGGATTTTAATGAATGTTTCTGGTGGACAGGAATGAAGAAGGATATTGCCGAGTATGTAGCAGTATGTGATGTATGCCAGAGAGTGAAGGTGGAGCATCAGAAGCCAGCAGGATTGCTACAGCCTATGCCGATACCCGAATGGAAGTGGGATAAGCTTGGCATGGACTTTATCACCAGATTGCCCAGGACAAAATCAGGATATTTCTCAATCTAGGTAGTAGTGGATCGTTTGACCAAAGTAGCCCACTTTATCCCCGTGAAGACCACGTATACCAGTGCGAAGTTGGCCAAGATATACATGACCAGGATCGTATGTCTGCACGGAGTTCCGAGGACCATTGTATCTGATAGAGGAACCCAGTTCACCTCAAAGTTTTGGCATCAGCTACACCAGACTTTGGGAACAAGGCTGGAATTTAGTATAGAGTTTCACTCGCAGACAGATGGACAGACCGAGAGAGTCAATCAGATTTTGGAGGACATGCTGAGAGCCTGTGCGCTAGGTTATGGATCTAGTTGGCATGAAAATTTACCTTACGCTGAGTTCTCGTACAACAACAGTTATCAGACCAGTTTGAAGATGGCACCGTTCGAAGCATTGTACGGTAGGAGATGCCGAACGCCGTTAATGTGGGATGAAGTTAGAGACCGTCAGTTGTTTGGACCAGACCTGATCAAAGAGTCTGAAGAGAAGGTCAAGTTGATTCGGGATAGACTGAAGGTAGCTCAGTCGAGGCAGAAGAGTTATGCAGACTCGAAGCGCAAGGAAGTAGCCTATGAAATTGGAGACAGAGCGTACATAAGAGTATCGCCTCTGCGAGGAGTTAAACGTTTCGGAGTTAAGGGAAAATTAGCCTCGAGATTTGTGGGACCTTACCGTGTTTTGGAACGCATGGGAGAGGTTGCCTATAAGTTGGAGTTACCCGAAGGATTGTCAGGAGTGCACGATGTGTTCCACGTTTCGCAGCTTAAGAAGTGCCATGCGCAGATGGCCGATATCCCGCCAAGAGACACCGTACCCTTGGAAGCTATTCAGTAGGATAGTGATCTGACTTGCGAGGAGAAGCCTGTCAAGATTCTCGAATTTTCGAGTAGAGTCACCCGCAGTAAGGTTATCAAGTTTTGCAAAGTTCAGTGGAGTCACCACACCGAGGAAGAAGCCACCTGGGAACGAGAAGATGATCTACGCAAGGACCACCCACACATGTTCTCTAGCCAAGCCGAATCTTGAGGGCGAGATTCATTCTAAGGGGGGTAGGTTTGTAACATCCCAAATTTTCAATTTGGAATGTTACATATAGATCATACTGCATTCATATTTCTTTGCATTTTGTGTGTGGCGATCCTCGAAAATTCTAAGCAACTCAAGGACCTACGGAGAGAGTTGGGAATTCTACCGTTTTCATATTTGAGTTTTCTCGAATACCGGTACGAGGATAACGTTGGTTTTAATTATTTTTCTCTCCTAAAAATATTTCTAAATAAAATATATGAGCGGAGATAATATGACTTCTCCAAAAGAACAGAAATATTGGAGGAAAAATGTTAAAATCACTCTTGGTATTTATTCGGATTTATTTGTGATTTTATTTGCATAGGAAAAATACGCATTTATCAAAATTGCATTTAGGTCCGGGAAAAATGTTCACTTCGTCCTAAATATTATTAGAGGACGGTGAAAATTTATTTCGGAATTTTTGGAGTCTGTTTAGTATTTCTTTCATTAGTTTCCGTACGTCAGGACTCGTTTAAAAAAAGTGCGAACCGACTCTGGGCCGTAACCGACTAGGACTCCCTTAGCCGGGCCTTTATAAGCCAAGGCCCGTAGCCGCCCCAGCCCGCCTCGCCTCCCGCGCCGAACCCTAGCGCCGCCGCTGCCCTAACGCCTCCGCCAGCCGCCGTCGCCGCCGCGCCGCCGCCCCGCCGCCGCCGTGCCACCGCCGCCGGACCCGCCGCCTGCCGCCGCCGGAGTTCGTCGTTCTCGAGGTAGCCGCCGGTTTTCCGTAAAAACCGTTCGGTTTTCTTTGAAAACCCTAGATTTGTTTTTTCTTGATCGGTTCGGTTTTTCTTATCGGTTTAGTTATTTAGCGGACGTTCGCCCGTACGTTCGTTAAAACCACCCGTTAGTTACACACAACGAACGTTCGTTCGTTAGCCTGTTCGTCCGTTTTCTTTTTCGAGGTTTTTATTCGCGATTATTTCGATCACGATCTCTGCCCTGATCTTGTTTTTCGTTTTTCTTTTCGCTCAAGAGTCGGAATCAGGTGATTCAAAATCCCAGATCTTCGAATCGACGCCCTCTTTCTGTTTAACGAACTTGAACAAGGTTTTGTTACTATAAAATTTGACCCTAGATCAATCTAGTAAACGGATCTCGTTTCTTTCACAGTTTGAGTCTCGTTGCTTCGTTCGATTTGATTCTTTTTGCAAACCGGAGTTCTTAATTTGATCCTTCTAGTTAGATCTTCTTATTTGGAGTTCTGTTTGTGCATATTTGCTTGATTGCTTATGTATGCTATTGTTTGCTTGCGATAGAATACCGGGACTGTGAAGCGTGCTACTACGAGTCTCTAGGTTTTGCGAATCATCAGCAAGGCAAGTAACACTTTGATCATACCCCTTTATTACCCAGTTTTTATGCATTAGACCAAACCCTCACACATTGCATGAGTAAGATGTCTTAACTTGTGGGTCTGGGAAGTAGATTGAGGTAGAACCTATTTCATGCATTATTTTTTTCAAACCCTTGGGAGTTACTTCTACGTTATGCTTAGGTTATCATGCTATGCTCGTAGACGTGGTTTGGGTTTGAGTGAAATCCATGACATATGTGAGTTGTTAATTAATGGTTCAACTTAAGGTGGCTACTTTAATACACATCTGGGTGGATTGGTTGCAGGGCACCTGGAGAATCCAGTGTTGTCCTAGGAAATCCCTGGGTTCCGTGTGATTGTCCTATGGAATGCCACCCAGGCTCAAAGGGATCATAAAACTATTCATGCTAGAAACTTCCGTGTGCAGCCACATTGCCATTATGGACTCTGGCATAGTATGAGTAAGTTGTGTGAGCTCTTTCAGTGGTGGACTAGGAGATGTAGGGGAAAGTAGGTGTACGGGTCCACCCGGGGTAAAGAGTAAATGCTTCTGAAGGACTCTGTCTCGGTCATCCGTTTCTCAAGCACTGTGTAGTGCGAGATATCCAACGGAGGAGATCGAGTCTTGTGGGGAAAAGTGCACAAACCTCTTAGAGTGTACAAACTGATCATGATTAGCCGTGTCCCCGGTTATGGACAATTTTGAGTATCTGGTAATTGAATTATTGATTGATCTCAGCACTCAAAAATTAATTTGTTGGGTTAATGATAACTTTAATTGGGATTGATTTGGAGGTACCTTCTCAATGAAGTTTCAACTACCATGATAGTTAAAATAAAATCTATTCCTTTGTTGTAGGGCAAAATTGGCTTTACGCAAAAACTTTAACCTTAGAGCCTCCACCAGCCAAATATGCATGTAGTGTTTGCCTTTATTCTGTTACTTGCATCTTCTGTGTTATCTTGCCAGCATATTCCATGTGCTGACCCATTTCGGGCTGCAACATGTTACGTTGAAGACTTTTCAGACGTGGAGTAAGACGTTCTAGGTCGTCTGTCATGCACTCAGCTATGCCGTTGGAGTTGATGGACTCACTTATCTTCCAAGCCTTCCGCTGATATTTTTTTAGATGGCCTTAAGCCATTGACTTTTCTAATAAGTTCTCTTTGGAGACATCCGAGGTAATAAGTGTGTGATTGCCACTCTATTATAAATCCTTCAAGTACTGTGTGTGTCAGCATTACCGATCTAGGGATGACACGGAAACACAGAGACTTCGGTCCATTCAGATCGTGGTCGCTACAAGATGGTATCAGAGCACACGCTGAATGTAGGACACGACCACTAAGATAAACCCTAGGTCACTCTTCTCTACTCATTTCCGACTCCTCTCCATTTTCTACTTCTTTAGGATGGTGGACCCAAGGAACAAGTTCACTCAACCAGATGAAAACACACCTTTTGGACGACACTTGAAGGTAGTCACTAGATACCTGAACATAGGAATACCAAGTTTCACCGGGACCTACACCGCCACTTTACCCGAATAGGAGCGATGGATCATTCAAGTTCAAATTCCCGGGAGAACCTTCGCACCATCCACTGAGCCGATAGAGTTTTCTTTTGATGCACCAACCTGGAGCCTTGGCAAGAATATGGCAGCCCACATCACCATGGGAAGGATCGAAGAAGTCTACAAACAGGAGCTGAAGGACACTATCTACCAGATTTGTTGACGTCGAGATGAGTGTTGGGACATGATCAGCACCCGGAAGGACAAGTCCATTGCAGCGTTCATCCAGGAGTTAAACCAGCACATTCGTCGACAGGAGCACGAGATGTGCGCAGGGATGATAGATTTAAAGAAGGCACTAACCAGGAACTTGGAGCTAGAAGAGGAACTCAAGTCTACACGTGACGGATACGAGGAGGAGATGTTGATACTTGTGGAGAAGAATGATGATTTGACAAGGAAGCTAGGTGTATTCATGGGAGATCCAGCACCAGGAGGGGAAGAAGAGGAAGAAAAACCCAAGGAGATTCGCTCTTAAAATTACATCATCATCGACGACACGGATTCAGACCCCGATGATAGTGATGACGAAGACTATGAAGATGAAGCTGGAGCAGACATCATGGAATCTTCCACTGATCAAAATTTCTAGATGACCACCCCATGTCTAGTAGTTTTTTCCCTTATAGTAATTTTTAGAGAACTTTATACCGTTAGTTAGATCTTTGTAAGCCCTTGTTTGAATTGATTGGTGTGATATGATTGTCTTTGTCACATGTGCATATGTGTAGAGATTTTTCCCTTAGACCTCATTTCTATTCTAATCTCTTCCCTCTACACCCATCAGATGACTCCAAGACGCGAGCCCGAATTTGAGTTTCCCCCTGAGCTCACTCGGTTGATCCAACAACAGAACACTTTGATGCAACTTCTTGTCCAGAACACTCAGAACAACCAGAACAACAACAACAACCCTCCACCACCACCACCCATGGACAACCTGACACGTTTCTTAAGGTTGCAACCACCGGTGTTTGCTAGCAGCATTGAACCAATAATTGCTGATGACTGGCTGCGCAAGATTGGAAGAGATTTGACCACCGCCAATTGCACGGATGCTGAGAAGGTGCGATTTGCCGCACATCAGTTGTCTGGACCCGCAGCAGCATGGTGGAAGAATTACACAGCCACCTTCCCTGTAGCCAATGTCACTTGGGATCAGTTTCAGCAAGCTTTCCGTACTGCCCATGTCTCAACTGGAGCTATGAGCATGAAGAATCGGGAGTTTCGCAACTTGCGCCAAGGAAACCGTACTGTGGCTCAATACGTAGCTGAGTTTAGTACCCTATCTCGTTATGCCCCAGATGATGTGGCCAAAGATGCCGCTAATCAGGAGAAATTTATGGAAGGGCTAAATGATGAGATGAGCGTACAGTTGATGGTGGCAACCTTCAACAACTACCAGGAGTTGGTAGATAAGGTTCTTATGATTGAAGGGAAGTAGCAGCAGATAGAGAGCCGCAAGAGGAAGTACGGACAAGGAAGGAACAATTCTGGAGCCCAGCAGAAACCCCGATTCACCCCTAATTTGGGAGGATACACCCATAATGGAAGCCAAACCCACACTGGAAGAAGTTCTCACAACCACAATGGCTCTAAGAATGGGAATGGGAATGGAGAAACCAATACTCAGAATCGCTCTACTCCATCCACACCCGCCAAGAGGGATTTAAGCCACGTCACCTATTTTAAGTGCAGGAAGAATGGACACTATGCCACTGAGTGCCCTGAAGCTAAGAATGGGAACGACAATGGAAGCGCCGGGAAGAAGCCCAACCCGTTCAACAAAGGACAAGTGAACCACATGACTGTGGAGGAGGTTGAAGAGCAACCAGATGCGGTGATCGGTAAGTTTTTGGTTAAGTTATTTACCGCAGTAGTTCTTTTCGATACTGGTGCATCGCATTCATAAATTTCAAGGGGATTTGTAAGTAGACATAAGTTGCCCACCAGAGTCCTTATGACCCCCATGTTAGTAAGTTCACCCGGAGCGGAATATATGGCAAATCAAGGATGTTTTCAGATGCCATTGACCATTGGACGTCATGTTTTCCCCTCAGTCCTAATAGTTTTGGAGTCACAAGGATTGGATGTGATATTGGGTATGGATTGGCTATCGATGTATGGAGGAAACATCGATTGTGCCAGTAAGACAATTTTTCTTACCTCCCCGAAGGGAAATAAGGATCAAGTATGTATCTAGGCATTCCCCTATAAGGACACAAGTGCATTCTTTCACGGGAGTTGTTCAGGAGGAATTGCCTGTAGTAAAGGATTATCCGGATGTTTTTCCAAAGGAGCTACCTGGCATGCCACCGGATCGGGACATTGAGTTTTTGATTGAGCTATTGCCTGGCACCAGACCTATATCGAAGAGACCATATCAGATGCCAGCGAATGATCTGGAGGAGATCAAGAAGCAGATTAAGGAGTTACTGGAGAAAGGATTTATTCGCCGGAGTTCATCTCCGTGGGGATCCCCAGTGCTTTTTGTCGAGAAGAAGGATGGATCCTTAAGAATGGTCGTTGATTATCTAGCACTGCATGAAGTGACTATTAAGAATAAGTACCCGCCGCCGATGATCAATGATTTGTTCGACCAACTTCAGGGAGCGAAAGTATTCTCCAAGATCGATCTAAGATCGGGATACCACCAGTTGAAGATCCGAGAGAAGGATATATCTAAGACAGCCTTCACCACAAGGTATGGTCTATATGAGTATACGGTGATGTCATTTGGACTGACTAACACCCCTGCCTATTTCATGAGTATGATGAATAAGGTGTTCATGGAGTTCTTGGATAAGTTTGTCGTGGTATTCATTGATGATATTTTGGTGTATTCGAAGAACGAAGAAGAACACGCGGAGCATTTGTGTTTGGTTCTGGAGAAGCTTAGAGAGCATCAGTTCTACGCCAAGTTTAGCAAATGCGAATTTTGGTTGAAGGAAGTTGGATTCCTACGGCATGTTATATCAAGAGAAGGTATAGCAGTGGACCCCGTCAAAGTGCAGGCAGTCACTTAACTGTTGGCACCCACTTCAGTTGGAGAGATCCGCAGTTTTCTTGGACTCGCCGAATATTACTGGTGATTGATAGAAAATTTCTCCAAGATTGCAAAGCCGATGACGGCATTGTTGAAGGAGACAAAATTCCATTGGACCGAAGAATGCGAAGAAAGTTTCCAGGAGTTGAAGAAACGGTTGACGACAGCCCCAGTGCTGATTTTGCTAGATATACGCAAGGATTTCCAAGTGTACTGCGATGCTTCACGCTTAGGACTTGGAGGAGTACTCATGCAGGATGGAAGAGTTGTTTCCTACGCATATCGTCAACTGCGACCGCACAAATTATGCGACACATGATCTAGAGCTAGCCGCAGTTGTTCATCGCTCAAAACTTGGAGACATTTCCTTATTGGAAATCGTTATGATGTGTACACGGATCACAAGAGTTTGAAGTACATTTTCACTCAGAAGGAGCTAAACCTCAGACAGACGAGATGGTTGGAGCTTATAAAGGATTATGATAGGAAGCTGCACTATCACCCAGGAAAGGCCAACGTCGTGGCAGACGCTTTGAGCCGGAAGAGTTATGCGAATACCCTAGTTAAGGGGGGATTGCCACAGGAATTAGCAGAAGATCTCAGGGAGCTTTGTTTGGAGATAGTTCCTAGAGGTTTTGTCGCAACACTGGAAGTTCAGTCAACATTGCTGGGAAAGATACACGAAGCCCAGAAGGAGGACAAAGAGATTGCCGAGATAAGGGAAATGATGAGTGAAGGAAAAGCCAAGGGATTTCGTGAGGACAAACACGACACCTTGTGATTTGAGGATCGAATATATGTGCCCAACAACCCGGAGATCAGGAAGTTAATATTGCAGGAAGCACACGATTCACCATACTTGATACACCCCGAAAGCACTAAGATGTATATGGATTTGAAGGAACGTTTCTGGTGGACGGGAATGAAGAAGGATATTGCCGAGTATGTAGCAGTATGTGATGTATGCCAGAGAGTGAAGGCGGAGCATCAGAAGCCAACAGGATTGCTACAGCCTATGCCGATACCCGAATGGAAGTGGAATAAGCTTGGCATGGACTTTATCACCGGATTGCCCAGGACCAAATCAAGATATGACTCAATCTGGGTAGTAGTGGATCGTTTGACCAAAGTAGCCCACTTTATCCCCGTGAAGACCACGTATACCAGTGCGAAGTTGGCCAAGATATACATGACCAGGATCGTATGTCTGCACGGAGTTCCGAGGACCATTGTATCTGATAGAGGAACCCAGTTCACCTCAAAGTTTTGGCATCAACTACACCAGACTTTGGGAACAAGGCTGGAATTCAGTACATCATTTCACCCGCAGACAGATGGATAGAGCGAGAGAGTCAATCAGATTCTGGAGGACATGTTGAGAGCCTATGCGCTAGGTTATGGATCTAGTTGGGATGACAATTTACCCTACGCTGAGTTCTCGTACAACTACGGTTATCAGGCCAGTTTGAAGATGGCACCGTTCGAAGCATTGTAGGGAGGAGGTGCCGAAAGCCGTTAATGTGGGATGAAGTAGGAGACCATCAGTTGTTTGGACCAGACCTGATCAAAGAGTCTGAGGAGAAGGTCAAGTTGATTCGGGATAGACTAAAGGTAGCTCAGTCCAGGCAGAAGAGTTATGCAGACTCGAAGCGCAAGGAAGTAGCCTATGAAATTGGAGACATAGCGTACTTAAGAGTATCGCCTCTGCGAGGAGTTAAGCGTTTTGGAGTTAAGGGAAAATTAGCCCCGAGATTTGTGGGACCTTACCGTGTTTTGGAACGCATGGGAGAGGTTGCCTATAAGTTGGAGTTACCCGAAGGATTTTCAGGAGTGCATGATGTGTTCCACGTTTCGTAGCTTAAGAAGTGCCATGCGGAGATGGCCGATATCCCACCAAGTGTTGAGGTTTTGGGACGACATATGCGAAAGGATGGCTTATCATGCATGGGGTCAAAAGAACGTCGCCGGGCTCGGGAAGTGGGATAAGGCGATACTTAGGACGCCTACGAATCTTACCCAGGTTCGGGGCTCTCCGGGGAGATAACACCCCTAGTCCTGCTCTGCGGGGACTCCGCGTCATCACTGATAGCACTAGAGTAGCTACAGGATTGCTCCTTGAGCTGTGATGTCTAAAGGAAGAAGATGAACAAGGCTAGCTCACCTCCTCTCTCTCTCTCTCTTATCGAGGGTTCTTGTATTGTGAACTTCTAATAGCCAACTATCCAGCCCTCAACATGGAGGACCCTGGGGGGTTTATATAGGCCTACCCCCAGGGGTACAATGGTAACTTCGACGGTGCGGCCCCAGCCGTCAGTGTCTTCTGGTGCTGGCCTCGCCGCCTGTCTGCTGGGGCCCGCCGCCTGCAGGCCCCTCGTGATTGCCTTTCATTGTAGGGGCGCTTCTGCTGACGACAGCCTCGTCGGGGAGGAGATGGCTACAGTGCTACCGTCCCTCGTCGTACGCTGCCGCCTCGCCCCGTCCCGTCATCTTGATGAGGCTCAGACTTCTAGGGTGAGGTGTGCCGTCTGCTACCAGACGGCCGTCTCCTCCGGCCGCCTGCCAAAGGCGGTTTGTTCTTGAGCTTGCTCGCTGACCGGTGGGGCCAGCCGCCTGCTGGCCCCGCCGGTTGTGGGTAGTGGGATCGTGGCCTCCTCTGACCGCTGCTTGGTCACAAGCCTCGTGGCTACAGCGATCCGCCGTCTAGGAGATATTTCCAAAGTACATGACCACTGTAGCCACGTCCTTATAGATCTTCTAAGGACATGTTCTTCTGTGGCCATGTCCCCGCCACGCCGGGACTCACCTCAGTGTGTTCCTTGAGGGTGGAGTGCGGGGCCGCCTACTGGCTGGTGGTGCTTGGTGTTGCCGCCTGTTGGGTCCCTGTCGCCTGCTGGCAGCCGGCTCCTAGGGCAGGCTACCCTAGGAGGCGACTCAAAGAGCAGACGGCCGCGGTAGACCAAGCGGCTGTTATTTGTCTTAAAATATCAAGGGTAGGCGTTGAGGGTACCCATGGTCAATATCTCCGACAGTAGTCCCCGAAGCTGGTGGAACTCCGACGCGGACGCTGGAGATGCTGAGGGGTTCCAGCAGCTTCTCCCCTCAGGCTTGCTTATCGTCTGTCTCCCGTCTGCTTAAGGAGTCCGTCTGCCGCCAGCCGGCTCCTCGCTGCAGGAGCCGGCCTCTGGCAGCCGCATCGTCGTCTTGGAATCTTCGGCAGGAAGGCGCCGCCTGGCCAGCGGGCAGCCGAACAGACCCGCAGACCGTTGGCAGCGCCCACGCGTCACCGCCCTATCGCGTCGGCCTGTCAGCCCACGCACGTGACATGACATAACAGTGGGCCGGGGCCCGCCACTAAAGGCCTCGGGCCCCGCGCGGATCCACAGTGGCAGGGGTAATCGATTACCCTCCCACGCGCATTAAATGCTCGCGGATTAGGCGCGAGAAAATCGGGAGTCGTGCGGGACGTGGGGTGGTTAAGCCCATGCCCGCCCCCTCGCCTTCGTCGCCAGGGCCTATATATAGGCCGGGGGAGAGGGCTGGCGCTGCTCTCGCGCTCACTCTCCCTCGTCCTTCATCTTCTTCCTCGCTTCTCCTCACCGCAATCACATCAAACCACCGCCCGAGCCATGGCCGCCCCAGCGCCTTCCCGACGCCACGGCCAGTGGGACGGCAGCGACGTCTTGCAAGAGCACATAGACGTCCTCCGCCGGTCGCGGAAGCTGCCACCGGCCGACAAGGTCGCCGTGCTCCTGGCGCCGGTGACGGAGATCAGGCCGGCCCCACAACCAGGCGAGCGGGTCGTCTTCCGCTTGCATTTTCAGTGCGGGTTCGGCCTGCCGGCGAGTGGCTTCTTTCGCTCCTTCCTTGATTTCTTCCACATCCAGCCTCACCATCTGACGCCCAACACGATAACAACCATCTCTTCCTTCGTCGTCCTCTGCGAGGCCTATTTTGGCATCCTCCCCACCGTCGAGCTTTGGACGGAGCTCTTTTACGTGAAGTTGGGCACCGCCGTCCAGAGCGTGGCTGCCCAGTGCGGGGGATGTATCGCCGTGAAGCGCACCGGGCGAGAAACTTCTTTCCGCCGCCGAAACTCGTTGGGTCAATGAAGCTGTGGCAAAAGACGTATTTTTACGTCTCCAACGTCGACCTCGAGGAGGATTTCATCTGCCTGCCGGAGTGGGCGCCGGGGCCGCCTGCTGAGCCTCGGGACTCCTGGACAACCCGGCCCGTCGCCCTAACTGAAGGCGCCTCCGTCGCCGTGCGCCGTCTCCGGGAGCTGAGAGACGTCGAAGGCCTGGAGTTCGTGGATCTGCTTCTGACATTCGCCAAGCACCGGGTGCTGCCGCTGCAGCGTCGGCCCTACCTCATCTGCGATATGAGCGGGCGCCGGGATCTCAGCCGGACCTGCACCGAGCCCCTTCCGCACAGGGAAGTGGCCCGGCTGGTGAACCACATCTCCAGCTACCAGGTTCCCGACGCCGGCTGGGCCTTCAGCAAGGCTCCGTACAGCCGCAACGACCAACCGCCCGCAGTAAGTTCTCGCTCTTCTATTTTCTTTCTTCTTTGTTCGGCTTGTGTAGCCGTCTAGTGCTGACACCCGGCTTAGACCTTCCCAGGCCAGCCGGTGCCGGGCTCCAACCAACTGGGCCATCCCCTCGAGCCAGATCGCTCCCATAGCAATACGAGCGACCCCGAACTTGGGGCCGCCGCCGCCATGGAGGAGGAGGAGGAGGTGACAGGCGGCGGGGACCAGCTATCGGGCGCCCAGCCAGAAGGCGGCCTCGAGAACTGGCCGGACGACGGTGAGGAAATGGAGGAGGCACCCGTCCGCGCCAGCCAGCCGGCGGGGCCGTCTGGCATGGCCGACGGCGGGAAACGGCGGTCCACGTCAGGGCCGACTGGTGCCCCGCCCAAGAAGCTTCGGCCGTCGACTGCCGCCACGAGGCGTCAGGAGGCAGCCGCTAGGGCCAACATGCCGAAAAAGCCCAAGGCCAGGCCAGTCGTGTCGGGGTAAGTATTCTTCGTTCTTTCTTTGCGTCTTGTTCTCTTTTCACGGCTGATTCTTTCTTGATTCTTTGTTTCTTCTGGACATCTGCACAGCACGCCGCTCTCTCTCTCGCGGGTGCCAGCAGGCTCTGTGGTAGGAGGCCCAGATGCCCCTCCCGTGCCTCCCCGCGTGGATCCTGCCGCCGCGCTCCGGGAGGCGACAGAGAGGAACGCCCGCGAGGCATGCGCGGAGCGCGAGGCCGCAGAGCGTGAGCGGGCGGCAACCGATGCCGCCGCCCAGGCGGAGGCCGAAGCCGCCATGAAGGCCGAGGCAGACGTCGCCCGCGCCCGAGAGCGGGGGATGGGCCCCCAGCAGCAGGCGGGCCACGTCGACTGCCCGGCGCCAAGGTCCCAGGAGCCGTCCGCACAGACGCCGGCTGCTGACGAGCAGCCGGCTCCGGGCGACGGAGGCGACGAGTGCGTCATCTTGGAGACGCCACCACCACCCCCAGCGCCGCCTGCTGGGGAGCCGGGAAGCCGGCCGGTGGGGACGGAGGTGCCGCCGGTTGGGGGCACGCTGGTGGTTGGCCCGCAGCCGGCCCCCCGAGGCCCAACCCGCCGGCGCCTTGTGAGGGCGGTCTCCATGCCCCAACAGGTGGAGGTCGGCGGGGCCAGCTCGTCCGCGCCGGAGAACGAGGCGACCAGCACGGCACCATCGAGCTGGAGATCCGGAGGAGGCGGTGCGTGGCTCGTTGCATCGCGGGACGTCTTGGACCACGTGAACTCTCTGGGCAGCGTCGTGCAGACGGCAATGCAGGAGTTCATTGCGACGCGGTCCTCTGTTCGGGTAAGTGTGTTATTACTTTCTGCTTTTATTCCTTCAATTTTTTCCGTGGGGGCGCGTTAGCACACCCACTGGGTGTAGTCCCCGAGTTCCGAGCCGGCTGCTGAGCAGGCGGCTTGGAACTCCGAAGTGTTCACCCGGATCTGATCTTGCTTTTTGTTGCAGGAGTACCACAACCTCCGCGTGGCCTCCTACAACGCGCGTCGCCAGGAGCTGGCGCAGCTGTAGACTGCCCTGGCAGACAGCCGAGGTGAGCGTCTCTTCTTCTCCTTGCGGGGGCGCGTCAGCGCACCCGCTGGGTGTAGTCCCCGAGTTCCGAGCCGGCTGCTGAGCATGCGGCTTGGAACTCCAAGGTTATATCTTCTGCCGCTGACCCTTGTTCTTTTTCTTTCTCCCCTGCCAAAGGCCGCAGCCAGCTGGGCGAGGCCCAGACGGAGCTGGCCGCAAAGGAGCAGGAGCGTGTCCTCGCCGCCCAAGACCGCGATCGCCTGTCCAAGGAGCTGGCGGACCAGGCGGCGGCCCATAAGGCCGAGCTCGGAAAGATGTCTGACGCCGAGTCCCTTCTGCGGGCCGAATTCGAGACTGAGCACTGGAATTGGGCCGAGAAGGAGGCAGCTCTCCAAGAAGGCTATGTAGCCATTGGAGACATGGTTGATGGTGAGTCATCTACCCTCTTTTGTTTCCGCCGTTTGCAACAACCATTTTGCTTCTCTTCTGATCCTTGTTCTAGTCTTTTCAAAGATCTTCCCGGGTTATACTGTGGCCGCCACCCAGGCCATCGAGGCCGAGCATGCTGCGAAGCGCCAAGCGGGCCGGGAAATCGCACCCAACGCGCCCAGGACCCCGGCTGAAGAGCTCCTTGCCATTCGGATGCGCCTTGTACCAGTCCGCTGTCTTCTTCGCCAGCTGCAGCGAGCTGGCGCCCAGATCCTAGTCGCCCTCTGGCCAGGTGTGCCAATGCCTCGCACCCCCAGCCGGACGGCCGTCTGGCTGGAGGCAGCCTGCCAGCGCTTCGAGGCCTGGAAAGGCTCCGCAACAAGGGCCGGCGCGCGGACTGCCCTGGAGTTCGCCAAGAGCTGGTATCCTGGCCGGAGCCTGGAACAACTTTAGACATTCCGCGCGGAGGCCCAGCCGGAGCTGGCTGCCGAGCATAAGGAGCTCGTCCAGCGTGCTGCCGCCCTCGCCGAATACGCTGATACCTCCCTCTTCATCCCGGAGTTGGATGACAGGGGCTATGTGGTGCAGCCTGGCAACTTCGGGCTGGACTTGGCGGTGCCGGAGGACTCGGAGGAGGAGATCGCCTCCAGCGACGATGATGAGGAAGGGGAAGGCGACAACGAGGAGACCAACTCCCAGGAGGCGGACCCAGCTGGCAGTCGCCAGCCTGACCAGTCCTCAACAAGCAGGCCAGGAGTGACGGCCCCGCCTGCTACAGGAGACGGCCAGACCGAGCCCCGCCAGGCGGCCTCCCCAGAAGCCGGCTCCGTCGTGCCGCCTGCCCAGCCTGCTGCTCCTTAGGATTTTCATTTGTATCGTCTATCTTTCTGTAAGACTCGTACGGTTAATTCGAACAATTCCACCCACTGGGTGTATTTAGTAAGTTATTGCTACAAGGCGGCTCTTAAGGCCTTTTGGATGTAAATATTCTTTTAATTCAGCATCGTTTTTATGCAATTGTGCCGAGTCCTAGTATTAGCCTTGCCTTAGTTCCTCGTGGCGATTTTCCTTGCCAACCCTTTGTACTGCCGTCCTGCCAGCCAGACAACCACTCTGTGGTTCTGTGGCTGGGTCAAGGACTTGGCTGTTTTCGGGGCGGGCAAGTATCTCGCCCTCTGGAAGACGGTCTGGCCAAGCCTAGAACCGGCTGGCCGGCTGCTCGGCAGCCGACAGTTAATCTTAAGGGCCGGCCGGACCTATGTCTTTTTTACTTAGCCATTTTTCATGTGGGCACCACTTCTTGCCTTTGGCTCCTGCCAGCCGGACAACCGCGTTCTGCGAGTCTGTGACTGGATGCAGGAGAGGGCTTGGGTGCCATCACATTACTTGTCCGACTTTTTAAGGAAAATCCTCTAGACATAGGGCCAGGCGGCCAGTCCCCAGGCTGTCTGGTAGGCTCCCGTGCCGGACAGAAGAGTGAACAACAAACATTCATAGGCATAATTCTTATCATATAGATAAAGGATTGGGCAGTCCCCGAGAACTCCTCGGGGTTCCCACTGATTCTCAAAATAACTTAGATAGCATGACAGATACTGTCTTTCAGCTATAAAAGCGACGAAGAAGGTTTGCGTTCCATGGGCGCTCTGACTCCTTGCCTGAGTCGTCACTCTTGCGCGTTCTTGGCTTCTGGGCGTCGATGAGGTAGTAGGCGTCATTGCCCAGTACCTTGCTGACGATGAACGGTCCTTCCCAAGGAGCCGAGAGCTTGTGCTGGCCGGCTGTTCGCTGGATCAGCCGGAGCACAAGGTCTCCCTCGCGGAAGGAGCGTGGCTTCACTCACCGACTGTGATAGTGACGGAGACCCTGTTGGTAGATGGCGGAGCGACTGAGTGCTACCAGCCGGGCCTCCTCCAGCAAGTCCACGCCGTCTTCGCGTGCTTCTTTGGCTTCGACTTCCGTGTACATGGTGACGCGAGGCGAGTCAAACTCAACGTCTGTTGGGATGACTGCCTCGGCCCCATAGACGAGGAAGAAATGGGTGAAGCCGGTGGATTTGTTAGGAGTGGTTCGTAGGCTCCATAGGACAGACGGCAGTTCTTCGATCCAGCAGCCGGCTGACCGCTCCAAAGGTTCAACCAGCCGGGGCTTGATGCCAGATAGGATGAGGCCGTTGGTGCGCTCGACTTCGCCGTTAGACTGTGGGTGGGCAACGGACGCTAGGTCCAGCCGGATGCCCTGAGTTGCACAGAAACAGGCAAGTGCGCCTTTGGCGAAATTTGTGCCGTTGTCGGTGATGATGCTGTGCGGTATACCATACCGTACTGTGATGTCTACAATGAATGTCACATTAGTTGGGCCATTGAGTTTCTTGATCGGCTTGGCTTCGATCCACTTGGTGAATTTATCTATTGCCACAAGTAAGTGTGTCAGGCCTCCTCTGGCAGTCTTGAAAGGTCCTACCATATCCAGACCCCAGATGGCAAAAGGCCAACTGATCGGAATAGTCTTGAGTGCAGAAGCCGGCAAATGTTGCTTGGAGCTGAAGCGTTGGCAGCCGTTGCACTTCTTCACCAAATCTTTGGCATCGTCCAAAGCAGTCGGCCAGAAGAAATCGTGGCGGAAAGCTTTGGCTACGAGAGATCTTGAGGCCGCGTGGTGGCCGCACTTCCCTTGGTGAATGTCCTTCAGGATGGCCAGCCCTTTTGTTGCTTCTATACAGCGCTGGAAGACGCCTGTCGCACTCCTTCTGACGAGCTCTTTGTTGACAATGGTGTAAGCTGAGGCTCGGTGTTGAACTTAACGCGCCAAAGTTTCTTCCGCTGACAGCTCTCCTTTGAGCAGGAATGTGAGGATTGGCTGTGCCCAAGACGGCGCTGAGACTCCAGTTGCTTCGGCCAGAGAGATTAGGGTGGTTGGGCTGGGAGGTGGAGGGCTGGGCTGAGCCGCCTGCTGTGTCTCCGAAGTCCCCGAGCCGTCTGCTGGAGCCGGCGCCTCCTGGCTGTCTGCTGGAGCAGTCCCCGGGCTAGGAGCTGGCGCAACTGTGGGTGATCCGTCTGTTGGAGTTGGAGTGTCGTGGCCGCCTGCCGGGGCAGTCTTTTGGCCAGCAGCCAAAACCGCGGGGCCGCCTGTCCCGGGGTCGGCTGGTACGAAGATTGACTTCGACTCTGGTGAAGGCTTGATGGACGGTTTGCGCAGGCACTGGAGAGATACGTCGGCTGGTATTGCTTGGCGGGTGGAACCGATTCGCGCCAAGGTGTCTGCTTGCATGTTATCAGCTCGTGGCACATGGAGGAACTTGCAGCCATCAAAGTGTCCGCTGATCTGCTGGACAAGGAAGCGGTAGCTTGCCATATTTGGATCCTTGGCGTCCCAATCCCCGGACGACTGCTAGACAACCAAGTCTGAGTCACCGTAGCACAGCACTCGGCGGATGCCAATCTCCTTGGCCATCCGGAGCCCATGGATAAGTGCCTCATATTCCGCCACGTTGTTGGAGGCGGCAAAGTGGATCTGCAGGGTATACTTGAGCTTATCGCCTTTGGGGGAAGTGAGGATGACGCCGGCTCCCAGGCCGGTGCGCATCTTTGATCCGTCAAAGTGCATCCGCCAATGGGTTGAATCTGGCACAGGCGGCAGGTACTGGGTTTCGGCCCAATCGACGAGGAAATCGGCCAATGCTTGCGACTTGATGGTGGTGCGCGGCTGGTAGAAGATGGTGAAGGGGGCCAACTCGATGGCCCACTTGGCCACTCTTCCTGAGGCTTGGCCACTCTTCCTGAGGCATCTTTGTTCCCCATGATTTCAGCAAGCGGGGCCGTGCAGACGACCGTCACAGAGTGCTCTTGGAAATACTGCTTGAGTTTCTTAGCGGTGAAGTACACGCCGTAGCACATCTTCTGGTAATGGGGGTAATTCTGCTTGGACGCTGACAGCACTTCGCTCAAGTAGTAGACGGGCCGCTGGACGGGCAAGGCTCTGCCGTCTTCTGGGTGCTCGACCACAATGACAGTGCTGACCACCCGGCTGGTGGCGGCTATGTAAAGGAACATGGTTTCCTTGTCTGCTGGTGCCGCCAGGACAGGCGGGGTGGACAGCAGTCGCTTGAGCTGCTGGAAGGCTTCATCCGCCTGGTCATTCCACTCGAAGCAAGTGGTTTTCTTCATCAATTGGTACAGGGGGAGTGCTTTTTCTCCCAGCCGGCTGATGAAGTGGCTGAGAGATGCCAGGCACCCCGTGAACCTCTAGACATCTCGCACACGGGTCGGCCGTTCAATCCTCTCAATGGCTTTGATCTTCGCAGGGTTGCACTCAATGCCGCGTTCAGATACCAGGAAGCCAAGGAGCTGGCCTGCTGGTACCCCAAATACGCATTTCTCCGGGTTTAGCATAATCCGAAAGCGGCGCAGATTCTCAAATGTTTCTTGGAGATCCTCCAAAAGGGTTCCTCTTTTCTCCGTCTTTACCACAATATCATCCACGTAAACATGGGCATTCCTGCCAAGCTGCTTGAGGAGACACTTCTGCATGCAACGCTGAAAGGTGGCGCTGGCATTTCTCAAGCCGAACGTCATGGTAAGGTAGCAGAAGGCCCCAAACGGCGTGAGGAAGGCAGTCTTCAGACGGTCGGCTGGATCAAGCTTGATTTGGTGGTACCCCGAATAGGCATCAAGGAAAGACAGCAGCTCGCATCCGGCTGTGGAGTCAATCACTTGATCTATTCGTGGCAGAGCAAACGAATCTTTGGGGCAAGCTTTGTTCAGGCTGGTGTAATCGATGCACATGCGCCATTTATTGTTCTTCTTCAGCACCAGGACTGGATTTGCTAGCCACTCAGGATAAAAAACTTCCATAATGAAGCCGGCTGCTAGCAGGCGGGCGACTTCCTCCCCAACGACTCTTCTCTTCTCCTCTGACAGGCGGCACAACGGCTGTCTGACAGGCTTTGCGTCTTCTCTCATGTGCAGATTGTGCTCGGCGAATTCCGTCGGAACACCAGGCATATCCTTGGGGGACCATGCAAAGATGTCCTGATTCTCACGGAGGAAATCGACGAGCTCGCTTTCCTATTTGCTGTCTAGGCTTGACCCTATGACAGCAAATCGCTCCGGGTGAGATGGGTCCAAGGCAATCTTCTTTGTGTCCTTGGAGGGCTGGAACGAGCCTTGTGGCTCCGCCTCCTTGGGATCGGGCGGTATGGCCGGCTGCTCGCCAACCATTGCCACCAGCTGCTCCAGACGGCGCTTCTCCTCAGCCACAACAAGGGTTTTTGCCAGGCGACTGCTGGCCGTTGCACATTCAATGGACTTCTCGTAGTCCCCGGTTATAGTGATTATTTCCTTGGGACCAGGCATCTTCATCTTGAGGTAGGCATAATGGGGGACTGCCATGAACTTTGCAAGAGCTGGCCGACCCAAGATCACGTGATAGGGGCTTTCCAGATTTACCACTTCAAACCAGACCGGCTCCCTCCGGAAGTGCGTCTTGTCACCAAACAGGACATCGACCCTGGCCTTGCCGATTGGTGAACAAGAGAGGCCTGGCACAATGCCACGGAACATGGTCCTGGTGGGCTGAAGCTGCTTCTCTTTGAGGCCCAATTTCTCCATGGTGTCTCGGTACATGATGTTGATGCTGCTGCCGCCGTCTACCAGGGCTCGGGAGAAACGGCAGGCCCACCTGTCAGTGGAGAGAGTGGCATTCAGGACCAAGGCATAGGCCCCTGGAGATGGCATGACAGCCGGGTGATCCTCTCGGCTCCAGCTGACAGGCCTTTCAGACCAGTGCATGAATTCTGGGTTTTTGACGGCAACAGTGTTGACTTCTCTGCGCTGCTGGCGCCGGCTGTGCCTATCATCCGTCTGGCTGGTGAAGACAACATAGGCCCCATTTTCTTCTGGGAACTCATCCTGGACCTGGCCACCAGGACGAGAAGCCAGCGGATTAGGAGGCGGAGCCGGCGGTCTAGCAGGCGGCGGGGGCAGAGCTTCTCCCATCGCAATCCTTGTGAGCCAGTGGCACTTCCTTGTGGTGTGGTTTGAGGGCTTCGCGCCGCTGTGGAACTTGCAGGGGGCGTCCAAGGCTTGATCAAAGGAGAAGGCCGGCTGCCACACTGGTTTGCCGCCCTTCTGGCGCTTGGGCCCTGCTTGAGCTTCTGGCTGTTGTCCGCCGACCGCTGCCACCAGCCGGCTATTGGCAGCCGGTGCCTGGGCCTTGCGCTTCTGGTCGTTGTTCTGCTGGCGCCGGCTGGATTCTCCTACCGGCGTCTTGGGAGTTGGAGGGATCATTTTGCCGGAAGCATCCACTTGCAGCTTGGTCTTCATGGAGGAGTCAGCGGTGGCGTACTTGTCCGCTATGCTTAGCAGCTCATCCAACGTGGCCGGCTCGTCGCACAGGAGTCGGTGCTTGAGCAAGGTGCCCTCTCTGCACCCGGCCGTGAAATACTCAATGGCTTGTACCTCGTGCACTCCCTCGCAGGAGTTTCGCAGCTCTGCCCAACGCATCAGATAGTCACGAGCCGTCTCGTCTGGGCCTTGGACACACAAGGAGAGCTGACGCAGCTTGGGAGGGCGCTTGTAGGTGCTGGTGAAGTTGCGAGTGAAGGCGTCGGTGAAGTCTAGCCAGCCGTTGATGCTATTAGGCTTGAGGCTGTTCAGCCACGTTCGTGCCGTGCCCTAGAGCATGAGAGGCAGGTACTTCATCGCGACGCGCCTGTTGCTGGTGGCTATGCTGACAGCCGTGGAGTAGTCCACCAGCCAGTCCTCTGGTTTCACTGATCCGTTGTACTTGGGGGTGTCTCTGGGGAGCGAGAAGCCCTTGGGAAAAGGCTCGCTGCGGATGCGGGGGCCGAAGCAGGCCGGACCGAGGTCATCTTCTTCTTCAACCGCCTGGGAGCGAACCAGACGGTCCAGGCGGTGGCGGGCGTCGTTCTCCCCAACCCCCTCGCGGCGGCCCAAGCGGCCTGCCAGAGAGGGGCGGTCAACAGGCGGAGGAGACACGCGCGTCTCCCACCTGGGAGGAGGGGGCTGCTCCCCTCGTCGTTCTGCGGCCCTTGGGCGACCGTCTTCGTCGCGCTCGATGGTGAAGCGCGTCTGCCGGCTGCGGCTGACAGCGGGCTCTGAGTCTCGCCGGTTGGTCGCGCCGACTGTTGGAGAGCGGGACGTGGCTCCTTGCTCCCGCCGAAGAGGGCGGTTGCCGGCATGCGCATCCACCTCTGATACCCGGCGTCGGGCCTCCTGCTGCGTAGCAGCAGCGTCGAGGAGCTGGCGGGCATGCTGGGTCATGCAACGGAGCTCGTCCCCCTCCAAGTGGCCCATCTCATCGACTGCCGCCTGGGCAGCCCTAAGGTTCTCCGATGAAGTGCAGTACACAGGCCGCGGGGCTCCTAGCATATCCGCTAGCAGCCCGCTGCGATCACGGACAATGCCGGCTTGGCTAGGCTCGCCGGCAGCCGGCGTGTCGCAGATGGCGCGGTCCATTTCGCGATGGTAAGCTTCAGTGAGGCATCGGGAGGTGGCCAGTTTGTTGGCGCTGTCGAGGAGCGAGACGCGGAGTGCCTCCAACTCCGTGCCGTCTGCCCCCGCCGCGACAGGGGCGGTGAGGTGCTGTAGAGCGGCCTCGAGCGGGTCTGGGCCCGTTCGGCACGATGGTTTGCCGTGTTCGGTGACGAGCACCTGCGTGACAATGCCGATGGTGCCGCAGATCGGAAGAACGGGAAGAGGGTCGTTGACGATCTCCACGTGCTCGGGGAAGGAGTCGTCGGGGTCGACGATCATGTCTACTGGTGGGTCAGAAGAGCCTATTGACTCCACGTCAGAGGCGTGCTCGTCGACGAGGTGGAGCTTGTTGAGGAGCTCGACGAGGAAGCTTTCCGGCGCCACTGGCTCGGCCGCCGGAGAAGGTTCGTCGTGGACGCGGGCGGCGCCGAGCAGATCGGCGAGCCCTCTCACGGCGCATGCAGCCTCAGCGCTGCGAAGCATCCCGGTCTCCACGCCAGCGGGCTGGCTACTCTCGCCAGGAAGGAACAAGGTTCCCGTCCAGAACATGTCTCCGGACGACGGTGCACCTAGCCCCATGGTGGGCGCCAAATGTCGGGGTTTTGGGACGACATATGTCAAAGGATGGCCTATCATGCATGGGGTCAAAAGAACGTCGCCGGCTCGAGAAGCGGGATAAGGCGATACTTAGGACGCCTACGAATCTTACCCAGGTCGGGGCTCTCCGGGGAGATAACACCCCTAGTCCTGCTCTGCGGGGACTCCGCGTCATCACTGATAGCACTAGAGTAGCTACAGGATTGCTCCTTGAGCTGTGATGTCTAAAGGAAGAAGATGAACAAGGCTAGCTCACCTCCTCTCTCCCTCTTATCTAGGGTTCTTGTATTGTGAACTTCTAATAGCCAACTATCCAGCCCTCAACATGGAGGACCCTGGGGGGGGGGGGGTTATATAGGGCTACCCCCCCAGGGGTACAATGGTAACTTCAACGGTGCGGCCCCAGCCGTCAGTGTCTTCTGGTGCCGGCCTCGCCGCCTACGGCCCCCTCGTGATTGCCTTTCACTGTAGGGGCGCTTCTGCTGACGACATCCTCGTCGGGGAGGAGATGGCTACAGTGCCACCGTCCCTCGCCGTACGCTGCCGCCTCACCCCGTCCCATCATCTTGATGAGGCTCGGACTTCTAGGGCGAGGTGTGCCGTCTGCTACCAGACGGCCGTCTCCTCCGGCCGCCTGCCAGAGGCGGTTTGTTCTTGAGCTTGCTCGCTAAGCGATGGGGCCAGCCGCCTGCTGGCCCCGCCGGTTGTGGGTAGTGGGATCGTGGCCTCCTCTGACCGCTGCTTGGTCACGAGCCTCGTGGCTACAGCGATCCGCCGTCTAGGAGATATTCCCAAAGTACATGACCACTGTAGCCACGTCCTTATAGATCTTCTAAGGACACGTTCTTCTGTAGCCATGCCCCCGCCACACTGGGACTCACCTCAGTGTGTTCCCTGAGGGTGTAGTGCGGGGCCGCCTGCTGGCTGGTGGTGCTTGGTGTTGCCGCTTGTTGGGTCCCTGCCGCCTGCTGGCAGCCGGCTCCTAGGGCAGGCTACCCTAGGAGGCGGCTCGAAGAGCAGACGGCCACGGTAGACCAAGCGGCTATTATTTGTCTTAAAATATCAAGTGTAGGCGTTGAGGGTACCCATGGTCAATATCTCCGACACCAAGAGACACCGTACCCCTGGAAGCAATTCAGTAGCATAGTGATCTAACTTACGAAGAGAAGCCTGTCAAGATTCTTGAATTTTTGAGTAGAGTCACCCGCAGTAAGGTTATCGAGTTTTGCAAAGTTCAGTGGAGTCACCACACCGAGGAAGAAGCCACCTGGGAACGAGAAGATGATCTACGCAAGGACCACCCACACATGTTCTCTAGCCAAGCCGAATCTCGAGGGCGAGATTCATTCTAAGGGGGGTAGGTTTGTAACATCTCAAATTTTCAATTTGGAATGTTATATATATATATATAAATCATACTGCATTCATATTTCTTTGCATTTTGTGTGTGGTGATCCTCGAAAATTCTAAGCAACTCAAGGACCTACGAAGAGAGATGGGAATTCTACCGTTTACGTATTTGAGTTTTCTCAAATACCGGTACGAGGATAGTGTTGGTTTTAATTATTTTTCTCTCCTAAAAATATTTCTAAATAAAATATATGAGCGGAGATAATATGGCTTCTCCAAAATAACAGAAATACTGGAGGAAAAATGTTAAATCACTCTTGATATTTATTCGGATTTATTTGCGATTTTATTTGCATAGAAAAATACAGGTTTTTCAAAACTGCATTTAGGTCCGAGAAAAATGTTCAATTCGTCCTAAATATTATTAGAGGACGGTGAAAATTTATTTCGGAATTTTTGGAGTCCGTTTAGTATTTCTTTCATTAGTTTTCGTACGTCAGGACTCGATTAAAAAAACGTGCGAACCGACTCTGGGCCGTAACCGGCTAGGACTCCCCCGGGCCTTTATAAGCCGAGGCCCGCAGCCGTCCCAACCCGCCTCGCCTCCCGCGCCGAACCCTAGCGCAACCGCCCTAACGCCTCCGCCAGCCGCCGCCGCCGCCTTCGCCAGTCGTCGCCGCCGCCGACGAGCCGCCGCGCCGCCGCCGCCGGACCCGCCGCCCGCCGCCGCCGGAGTTCGTCGTTCTCGAGGTAGCCACCGGTTTTCTTTGAAAACCCTAGATTCATTTTTTTCTTGATCAGTTCGGTTTTTCTTATCGGTTTAGTTATTTAGCGGACGTTCGCCCGTACGTTCATTTTAACGAACGTTGACCGCCCGTTAGTTAGAGACAGCGAACGTTCGTTCGTTAGCCTGTTCTTCCGTTTTCTTTTTCGGGGTTTTCATCCGCGATTATTTCGATCATGATCTGTGCCCTGATCGTTTTTCGTTTTTCTTTTCGCTCGAGAGTCAGAATCAGGTGATTCAAAATCCCAGATCTTCGTCTCGACGCCCTCTTTCCGGTTAACCAACTTGAACAAGGTTTTTTTAATGTAAAACTTGACCCTAGTTCAATCTAGTAAACGGATCTCGTTTCTTTCATAGTTTGAGTCTCGTTGCTTCGTTCGATTTGATTCTTTTTGTAAACTGGAGTTCTTAAGTTGAACCTTCTGGTTAGATCTTCTTATTTGGAGTTCTGTTTGTGCATCTTTGCTTGATTTCTTATGTATGCTATTGTTTGCTCGCGATAGAATACCCGAACTGTGAAGCATGCTACTGCGAGTCTCTATGTTTTGCGAATCATCAGCAAGGCAAGTAACACTTTGATCATACCCCTTTATTACCCAGTTTTTATGCATTAGACCAAACCCTCACACATTGCATGAGTGGGATCTCTTAACTTGTGGGTCTGGGAAGTAGATTGAGGTAAAACCTATTACCTGCATTATTTTTTTCAAACCCTTGGAAGTTACTTCTACGTTATGCTTAGGTTATCATGCTATGCTCGTAGACGTGGTTTGGGTTTGAGTGAAATCCATGACAGATGTGAGTTGTTAATTAATGGTTCAACTTAAGGTGGCTACTTTAATACACATCTGGGTGGATTGGTTGCAGGGCACATGGAGAATCCAGTGTTGTCCTAGGAAATCCCGAGGTTCCGTGTGATTGTCCTATGGAATGCCACCCAGGCTCAAAGGGATCAAAAAACTATTCATGCTAGAAACTTCCGTGTGCAGCCACAATGCCATTATGGGCTCTGGCATAGTATGAGTAAGTTGTGTGAGCTCTTTCAGTGGTGGACTAGCAGATGTAGGGGAAAGTAGGTGTACGGGTTCACCCGGGGTAAAGAGTAAATGCTTCTGAAAGACTGTGTCTCGGTCATCCGTTTCTCAAACACCATGTAGTGCGAGAAATCCAACGGAGGAGATCGAGTCTTGTGGGGAAAAGTGCACAAACCTCTGCAGAGTGTACAAACTGATCATGATTAGCCATGTCCCCGGTTATGGACAATTTTGACTATCTGGTACTTGAATTATTGATTGATCTCATCACTCAAAAATTAATTTGTTGGGTTAATGATTACTTTAATTGGGATTGAGTTGGAGGTACCTTCTCAATGATGTTTCAACTACCATGATAGTTAAAATAAAATATATTCCTTTATTTTAGGGCAAAATTGGCGTTACGCAAAAACTTTAACCTTAGAGCCTCCACCAGCCAAATATGCATGTAGTGTTAGCCTTTATTCTGTTACTTGCATCTTCTGTGTTATCTTGCCGGCATATGCCATGTGTTGACCCGTTTCGGGCTGCAACATGTTACGTTGCAGACTTTTCAGACGTGGAGTAAGACGTTCTAGGTCGTTTGTCATGCACTCAGCTATGCCGTTGGAGTTGATGGACTCACTTATCTTCCAAGCCTTCTGCTGTTATTTTGTTAGATGGCCTTAAGCCATAGACTTTTGTAATAAGTTCTCTTTGGAGACATCCGATGTAATAAGTGTGTGATTGCCACTCTGCTATAAATCCTTCTAGTACTGTGTGTGTGTCAGCATTACCGATCCAGGGATGACACGGAAACACAGAGACTTCGGTCCATTCGGATCGTGGTCGCTACAAGATGGTATCAGAGCACACGCTGAATGTAGGACACGACCACTAAGATAAACCCTAGGTCACTCTTCTCTACTCATTTCCGACTCCTCCCCATTTTCTACTTCTTTAGGATGGTGGACCCAAGGAACAAGTTCACTCAACCAGAGGAAGACACACCTTTTGGACGACACTTGAAGGAAGTAACTAGGTACCTGAACATAGGAATACCAAGTTTCACCGGGACCTACACCGCCACTTTACAAGAAGAGGAGCGATGGAGCATTCAAGTTCAAATTCCCGGGAGAACCTTCGCACCATCCACTGAGTCGATAGAGTTTTCTCTTGATGCACCAACCTGGAGCCTAGGCAAGAGTATGGCAGCCCAAAATACCATGGGAAGGATCGGAGAAGTCTACAAGCAGGATCTGAAGAACACTATCTACCAGATTTGTGGACACCAAGATGAGCATTGGGACATGATCAGCACCCGGAAGGGCATGTCCATTGCAGCGTTCATCTAGGAGTTAAACCAGCACATTCGTCAACAGGAGCACGAGATGTGCGCAGGGATGATAGATTTGAAGAAGGCACTAACCAAGAACTTGGAGCTAGAAGAGGAACTCAAGTCTACACGTGACGGATACGAGGAGGAGATGTTGATACTTGTGGAGAAGAATGATGATTTGACAAGGAAGCTAGGGGTATTCATGGGAGATCCAGCACCAAGAGGGGAAGAAGAGGAAGAAGAACCCAAGGAGATTCGCTCTGAAGATTACATCATCATCGACGACATGGATTCAGACCCCGATGATAGTGATCACGAAGACTATGAAGATGAAGCTGGAGCAGACATCATGGAATCTTCCGCTGATCAAAATTTCTAGATGACCACCCCATGACTAGTAGTTTTTCCCCTTGTAGTACTTTTTAGAGAAGTTTTGTACCGTTAGTTAGATCTTTGTAAGCCCTTGTTTGAATTGAATGGTGTGATATGATTGTGTTTGTCACATGTGGATATGGGTAGAGATTTTTTCCCTTAGACCTCATTTCTATTCTAATCTCTTCCCTCTACACCTATTAGATGCCTCCAAGACGTGAGCCCGGATTTGAGTTTCCCCCTGAGCTCACTCAGTTGATCCATCAGCATAACACTTTGATGCAACTTCTTGTCCAGAACACTCAGAACAACAACAACAACCCTCCACCACCACCACCCGTGGACAACTTGACACGTTTCTTAAGGTTGCAACCACCGGTGTTTGCTAGCAGCATTGAGCCAATAGTTGCTGATGACTGGCTGCGCAAGATTGGAAGGGATTTGACCACCGCCAATTGCACGGATGCTGAGAAGGTGCGATTTGCCGCACATCAGTTGTCTGGACCCGCAGCAGCATGGTGGGAGAATTACACAGCCACCTTCCCTGTAGCCAATGTCACTTGGGATCAGTTTCAGCAAGCTTTCCGTACTGCCCATGTCTCAACTGGAGCTATGAGCATGAAGAAGCGGGAGTTTCACAACTTGCGCCAAGGAAACCGTACTGTGGCTCAATACGTAGCTGAGTTTAGTACCCTATCTCGTTATGCCCCAGATGATGTGGCCACAGATGCCGCTAAGCAGGAGAAATTTATGGAAGGGCTAAATGATGAGATGAGCGTACAGTTGATGGTGGCAACCTTCAACAACTACCAGGAGTTGGTAGATAAGGTTCTTATGATTGAAGGGAAGCAGCAGCGAATAGAGAGCCGCAAGAGGAAGTACAGACAAGGAAGGAACAATTCTGGAGCCCAGCAGAAACCCCGATTCACCACGAATTTGGGAGGATACACCCATAGCCATGGAAGCCACTCCCACACTGGAGGAAGTTCTCACAACCACAATGGCTCCAAGAATGGGAATGGGAACGGAGCAACCAATACTCAGAATCGCTCTACTCCATCCACACCCGCCAAGAGGGATTTAAGCCACATCACCTGTTTCAAGTGCAGGAAGAATGGACACTATGCCACTGAGTGCCCTGAAGCTAAGAATGGGAATGGCAATGTAAGCGCCGGGAAGAGGCCCAACCCGTTCAACAAAGGACAAGTGAACCACGTGACCGTGGAGGAGGTTGAAGAGCAACCAGATGCGGTGATCGGTAAGTTTTTGGTTAAGTCATTTACCGCAGTAGTTCTTTTCAATACTGGTGCATCACGTTCATAAATATCATGGGGATTCGTAAGTAGACATAAGTTGCCCACCAGAGTCCTTATGACCCCCATGTTAGTAAGTTCGCCCGGAGCGGAATATATGGCAAATCAAGGATGTTTTCAGATACCATTGACCATTGGACGTCATGTTTTCCCCTCAGACCTAATAGATTTGGAGTCACAAGGATTGGATGTGATATTGGGTATGGATTGGCTATCGATGTATGGAGGAAACATCGATTGTGCCAGTAAGACAATTTTTCTTACCACCCCGGAGGGAAAAAGGATCAAGTATGTATCTAAGCATTCGCCTATAAGGACACAAGTGCATTCTCTCACGGGAGTTGTTCAGGAGGAATTGCCTGTAGTAAAGGATTATCCGGATGTTTTTCCACAGGAGCTACCTGGCTTGCCACCGGATAGGGACATTGAGTTTTTGATTGAGCTGTTGCCTGGCACCGGACCTATATCGAAGAGACCATATCAGATGCCAACGAATGATCTGGAGGAGATCAAGAAGCAGATTAAGGAGTTACTGGAGAAAGGATTTATTCACCGGAGTTCATCACCGTGGGGAGCCCCAGTGCTTTTGGTCGAGAAGAAGGATGGATCCTTGGGAATGGTCATTGATTATCGAGCAGTGAATGAAGTGACTATTAAGAATAAGTACCCGCTGCCGATGATTAATGATTTGTTCGACCAACTCCAGGGAGCGAAAGTATTCTCCAAGATCGATCTAAGATCGGGATACCACCAGTTGAAGATCCAAGAGAAGGATATACCTAAGACAGCCTTCACCACAAGGTATGGTGTATATGAGTATACGGTGATGTCATTTGGACTGACTAACGCCCCTGCCTATTTCATGAGTATGATGAATAAGGTGTTCATGGAGTTCTTGGATAAGTTTGTCGTGGTATTCATTGATGATATTTTGGTGTACTCGAAGAACGAAGAAGAACATGCGGAGCATTTGCATTTGGTTCTGGAGAAGCTCAGAGAGCATCAATTGTACGCCAAGTTTAGCAAATGCGAGTTTTGGTTGAAGGAAGTTGGATTCCTTGGGCATGTTATATCAGGAGAAGGTATAACAGTGGACCCGTCAAAGTGCAGGCAGTCACTGAATGGTTGGCACCCACTTCAGTTGGAGAGATCCGCAGTTTTCTTGGACTCGCGGGATATTACCGGAGATTCATAGAAAATTTCTCCAAGATTGCAAAGCCGATGACGACATTGTTGAAGAAGAACAAAAAATTCCATTGGACCGAAGAGTGCAAAGAAAGTTTCCAGGAGTTGAACAAACAGTTGACGACAGCCCCAGTGCTGATTTTGCCAGATATACGCAAGGATTTCCAAGTGTACAGCGATGCTTCATGCTTAGGACTTGGAGGAGTACTCATGCATGATGGAAGAGTTGTTTCCTACGCATCTCGTCAACTGCGACCGCACGAGTCGAATTATGCGACGCATGATCTGGAGCTAGCCGCAGTTGTTCATGCGCTCAAAAGTTGGAGACATTTCCTTATTGGAAATCGTTGTGATGTGTACACGGATCACAAGAGTTTGAAGTACATTTTCACCCGGAAGGAGCTGAACCTCAGACAGAGGAGATGGTTGGAGCTTATAAAGGATTATGATATGAAGCTACACTATCACCCAGGAAAGGCCAATGTCGTGGCAGACGCTTTGAGCCAGAAGAGTTATGCGAATACCCTAGTTAAGGGGGGATTGCCACAGGAATCAGCAGAAGATCTCAGGGAGCTTCGTTTGGAGATAGTTCCCAGAGGTTTTGTCGCAACACTAGAAGTTCAGTCAACATTGCTGGTAAAGATACACGAAGCCCAAAAGGAGGACAAAGAGATTGCCGAGATAAGGGAAAGGATGAGTGAAGGAAAAGCCAAGGGATTTCGTGAGGACGAACACGACACCTTGTGGTTTGAGGAACGAATCTATGTGCCGAACAACCCGGAGATCAGGAAGTTAATATTGCAGGAAGCACACGATTCACCATACTCGATACACCCCGGAAAAACTAAGATGTATTTGGATTTGAAGGAACGTGTGTGGTGGACGGGAATGAAGAAGGATATTGCCGAGTATGTAACAGTATGTGATGTATGCCAGAGAGTGAAGGCGGAGCATCAGAAGCCAGCATGATTGCTACAGCCTATGCCGATACCCGAATGGAAGTGGGATAAGCTTGGCATGGACTTTATCACCAGATTGCCCAGGACAAAATCAGGATATTTCTCAATCTGGGTAGTAGTGGATCGTTTGACCAAAGTAGCCCACTTTATCCCCGTGAAGACCACGTATACCAGTGCGAAGTTGGCCAAGATATACATGACCAGGATCGTATGTCTGCACGGAGTTCCGAGGACCATTGTATCTGATAGAGGAACCCAGTTCACCTCAAAGTTTTGGCATCAACTACACCAGACTTTGGGAACAAGGCTGGAATTTAGTACATCATTTCACCCGCACACAGATGGACAGAGCGAGAGAGTCAATCAGATTCCGGAGGACATGTTGAGAGCCTGTGCGCTAGGTTATGGATCTAGTTGGGATGACAATTTACCCTACGCTGAGTTCTCGTACAACTACGGTTATCAGGCCAGTTTGAAGATGGCACCGTTCGAAGCATTGTACGGGAGGAGATGCCGAACGCCGTTAATGTGGGATGAAGTTGGAGACCGTCAGTTGTTTGGACCAGACCTGATCAAAGAGTCTGAAGAGAAGGTCAAGTTGATTCGGGATAGACTGAAGGTAGCTCAGTCGAGGCAGAAGAGTTATGCAGACTCGAAGTGCAAGGAAGTAGCCTATGAAATTGGAGATAGAGCGTACTTAAGAGTATCGCCTCTGCAAGGAGTTAAACGTTTCGGAGTTAAGGGAAAATTAGCCCCGAGATTTGTGGGACCTTACCGTGTTTTGGAACGCATGGGAGAGGTTGCCTATAAGTGGAGTTACCCGAAGGATTGTCAGGAGTGCACGATGTGTTCCACGTTTCGCAGCTTAAGAAGTGCCATGCGGAGATGGCCGATATCCCGCCAAGAGACACCGTACCCCTGGAAGCGATTCAGTTGGATAGTGATCTGACTTACGAGGAGAAGCCTGTCAAGATTCTCGAATTTTCGAGTGGAGTCACCCATAGTAAGGTTATCAAGTTTTGCAAAGTTCAGTGGAGTCACCACACCGAGGAAGAAACCACTTGGGAACAAGAAGATGATCTACGCAAGGACCACCCACACCTGTTCTCTAGCCAAGCCGAATCTCGAGGGCGAGATTCATTCTAAGGAAGGTAGGTTTGTAACACCCCAAAATTTCTATTTGGAATGTTATATATAGATCATACTGCATTCATATAAAAAAGTGCGTACCGACTCTGGGCTGTAACCGGCTAGGACTCCCCTAGACGGGCCTTTATAAGCCGAGGCCCGCAGCCGTCGCAGCCGCCTGAGCCTGCCTCGCCTCCCGCGCCGAACCGTAGCGCCGCCGCCGCCCTAACGCCGCCGCCTGCGCCAGCCGTCGCCGCCGCCGCCACGCCAGCCGTCGCCGCCACCGCCGCGCCGCCGAGCCGCCGCGCTGCCCCCACCGGACCCGCCGCTCGCCGCCGCCAGAGTTCGTCGTTCTCGAGGTAGCCGCCGGTTTTCCGTAAATCCGTTCGGTTTTTTTTTGAAAACCCTAGATTCGTTTTTTTCTTGATCGGTTCGGTTTTTCTTATCGGTTTAGTTATTTAGCGGACGTTGGCCCGTACGTTCGTTTTAACAAACATTGACCGTCCGTTAGTTATAGACAGCGAACGTTCGTTCGTTTGCCTGTTCGTCCGTTTTCTTTTTCGGGGTTTTTATCCGCGATTATTTCGATCACGATTTCTGCCCTGATCTTGTTTTTCGTTTTTCTTTTCGCTCGAGAGTCGGAATCAGGTGATTCAAAATCCCAGATGTTCGTCTCGATGCCCTCTTTCCGTTTAACCAACTTGAACAAGGTTTTGTTACTGTAAAATTTGACCTTAGATCAATCTAGTAAACGGATCTCGTTTCTTTCGCAGGTTGAGTCTCGTTGCTTCGTTCGATTTGATTCTTTTTGCAAACCGGAGTTCTTAAGTTGAACCTTCTGGTTAGATCTTCTTATTTGGAGTTCTGTTTGTGCATATTTGCTTGATTGCTTATGTATGCTATTGTTTGCTTGTGGTAGAATACCCGAACTGTGAAGCGTGCTATTACGAGTCTCTCGGTTTTGCGAATCATCAGCAAGGCAGGTAACACTTTGATCATACCCCTATATTACCCAGTTTTTATGCATTAGACCAAACCCTCACACATTGCATGAGTAGGATCTCTTAACTTATGGGTCTGGGAAGTAGATTGAGGTAGAACTTATTACCTGCCTTATTTTTTTCAAACCCTTGGGAGTTACTTCTACGTTATGCTTAGGTTATCATGCTATGCTCGTAGACGTGGTTTTGGGTTTGAGTGAAATCCATGACAGATGTGAGTTGTTAATTAATGGTTCAACTTAAGGTGGCTACTTGAATACACATATGGGTGGATTGGTTGCAGGGCACCTGGAGAATCCAGTGTTGTCCGAGGAAATCCCTGGGTTCCGTGTGATTGTCCTATGGAATGCCACCAGGCTCAAAGGGATCCTAAAACTATTCATGCTAGAAACTTCCGTGTGCAGCCACAATGCCATTATGGGCTCTGGCATAGTATGAGTAAGTTGTGTGAGCTCTTTCAGTGGTGGACTAGGAGATGTAGGGGAAAGTAGGTGTACGGGTCCACCCGGGGTAAAGAGTAAATGCTTCTGAGAGACTGTGTCTCGGTCATCCGTTTCTCAAATACCGTGTAGTGCGAGAAATCCAACGGAGGAGATCGAGTCTTGTGGGGAAAAGTGCACAAACCTCTGCAGAGTGTACAAACTGATCATGATTAGCCGTGTCCCCGGTTATGGACAATTTTGAGTATCTGGTACTTGAATTATTGATTGATCTCATCAGTCAAAAATTAATTTGTTGGGTTAATGATTATTTTAATTAGGATTGAGTTGGAGGTACCTTCTCAATGATGTTTCAACTACCATGATAGTTAAAATAAAATCTATTCCTTTGTTGTAGGGCAAAATTGGCTTTACGCAAAAACTTTAATCTTAGAGCCTCCACCAGCCAAATATGCATGTAGTGTTAGCCTTTATTCTGTTACTTGCATCTTGTGTGTTATCTTGCCAGCATATTCCATGTGCTGACCCGTTTCGGGCTGCAACATGTTACGTTGCAGACTTTTCAGACGTGGAGTAAGATGTTCTAGGTCGTCTGTCATGCACTCAGCTATGCCGTTGGAGTTGATGGACTCACTTATCTTCCAAGCTTTCCGCTAATATTTTGTTAGATGGCCTTAAGCCATAGACTTTTGTAATAAGTTCTCTTTGGAGACATCTGATGTAATAAGTGTGTGATTGCCACACTGTTATAAATCCTTCAAGTACTGTGTATGTCAGCATTACCGATCCAGGGATGACACGGAAACACAGAGACTTCGGTCCATTCGAATCGTGGTTGCTACAACAAAGTACCGTCAGAGGTCTCATACCTCTTGATATAGGCATGAGTATGAAATACCAATTTCAACTCTCAGGAACATCTTATATGATCTGTGGCATTCAAAATTTTTGAAGTCCCGGTTCTAAGCCATAAAGCATGGGGCACTGAACTATCAAGTAGTCATCATACCGAGCTTTTGTCAAAGCGTTCATAACGTCTGCATCTGCTCCTGCAATAGGTCTGTCACCTAGCGGTGCATCAATGACATAATTCTTCTGTGCAGCAATGAGGAAAATCCTCAGATCACGGAATAAGTCCGCATCATTGCTAATATTATCTTTCAACTTATTTTTCTCTAGGAACATATAAAACTAAACGGGGAGCTACATCGCGAGCTATTGTTCTACAACATAGATATGCTAATACTACCAGGAATAAGTTCATGATAAATTAAAGTTCAATTAATCATATTACTAAAGAACTCCCACTTAGATAGACATCCCTCTAGTCATCTAAATGATCACGTGATCCAAATCAACTAAACCATGTCCGATCATCACGTGAGATGGAGTAGTTTTCAATGGTGAACATCTTATGTTGATCATATCTACTATATAATTCATGCTCGACCTTTCGGTCTCCAGTGTTCCGAGGACATGTCTGTACATGCTAGGCTCGTCAAGTTTAACCCGAGTATTCCGCATGTGCAAAACTGTCTTGCACCCGTTGTATGTGAACGTAGAGCCTATCACACCCGATCATCACGTGGTGTCTCAACACAAAGAACTTTCGCAATGGTGCATACTCAGGGAGAACACTTGTACCTTGAAATTTTACAAGGGATCATCTTATAATGCTACCGCCGTACTAAGCAAAATAAGAAGCATAATAAGATAAACATCACATGCAATCAAAATATGTGACATGATATGGCCATCACCATCTTGTGCTTTTGATCTCCATCTCCAAAGCATCGTCATGATCTCCATCGTCACCGGATAGACACCATGATCTTCATCGTAGCGTCGTGGTCGTCTCGCCAACTATTGCTACTACTACTATCGCTAACTCATAGTGATGAAGTAAAGCAATTACATGGCCTTCACAATTCATAGAACAAAGAGACAACCATAAGGCTCCTGCCGACTGCCGATAACTTTACAAAACATGATCATCTCATACAATAATGTATAACTCATCATGTCTTGACCACATCACATCACAACATGCCCTGCAAAAACAAGTTAGACGTCCTCTACTTTGTTGTTGCAAGTTTTACGTGGCTTCTACGGGCTTAGCAAGAACCGTTCTTACCTACACATACAAAAACGACAATGATTTTTCGTCAAGTGTGTAGTTTTAACCTTCACAAGGACCGGGCGTAGCCAAACTCGATTCAACCAAAGTGAGAGAGACAGACACCCGCCGGTCACCTTTAAACAGTGAGTGCTCGTAACGGTGAAACTAGTCTCGCGTAAGCGTACGCGTAATGTCGGTCCGGGCCACTTCATCTCACAATACCGCCGAATCAAAGTATGACATGCTGGTAAGCAGTATGACTATTATCGCCCGCTACTCATTGTGTTCTACTCGTGCATATCATCTACGCATAGACCTGGCTCATGATGCCACTTTTGGGGAACGTAGTATTTCAAAATTTTCCTACGATCACGCAAGATCTATCTACTAGAAGCATAGCAACAAGAGGGGAGAGTGTGTCTACATACCCTCGTAGACCGAAAGCGGAAGCGTCTAGTGACGCGGTTGATGTAGTCGAACGTCTTCGCGATCCAACCGATCCAAGCACCGAACGTACCTCACATCCGCGTTCAGCACACGTTCAACTTGATGACGTCCCACGAGCTCTTGATCCAGTTGAGCGTCACGGGAGAGTTTCGTCAGCATGACGTCATGGTGACGGTGATGATGAAGCTACCGGCGCAGGGCTTCGCCTAAGCACTGCAACGATATGACCGAGGTGTGTAACTGTGGAGAGGGGCAGCGCACACGGCTAAGACAAATCTTGTAGTGCCTTTGGGGTGCCCCCTGCCCATGTATATAAAGGAGGGAGGAGGAGGAGGAGGCCAGCCTTAGAGGGGGCGCGCCAAGTGTGGGGAGCCCTACTAGGACTCCCTAGTCCTAGTAGGATTCCTCCTCCCACATGGAATAGGAAAAGGGGAAGGGAGAAAGAGAAGGAAGGAAGGGGTCGCCCCCTTTGCCTAGTCCAATTCGGACCAGTCCATGGGGAAGGGGCGCGGCCACCCTTGAGGCCTTTCTCTCCTTTCCCGTATGACCCATTAAGGCCCAATACGAATTCCCGTAACTCTCCGGTACTCCGAAAAATACCCGAATCACTCGGAACCTTTCCGATGTCCGAATATAGCCCTCCAATATATCAATCTTTACGTCTCGACCATTTCGAGACTGTTCGTCATGTCCGTGATCTCATCTGGGACTCCGAACAAACGTTGGTCATAAAATCACATAACTCATAATACAAATCATCAAACGTTAAGCGTGCGGACCCTACGGGTTCGAGAACTATGTAGACATAACTGAGTCACATCTCCGGGCAATAACCAATAGCGGAATCTGGGTGCTCATATTGGCTCCTACATATTCTACGAAGATCTTTATCGGCCAAACCGCATAACAACATACGTTGTTCCCTTTGTCATCGGTATGTTACTTGCCCGAGATTCGATCGTTGGTATCATCATACCTAATTCAATCTCGTTACCGGCAAGTCTCTTTACTCGTTGCGTAATACATCATCTCATGACTAAATCATTGGTCATTTGCTTCCAAGGCTTATTATGATGAGTATTACCGAGAGGGCCCAGAGATACCTCTCTGACACTCGGAGTGACAAATCCTATTCTCGATCTATGCCAACACCACAAACACCTTCGAAAAACACCTGTAGAGCATCTTTATAATCACTCAGTTACGTTGTGACGTTTGATAGCACACAAGGTGTTCCTCCGGTATTCGGGAGTTGCATAATCTCATAGTCAGAGGAACATGTATAAGTCATGAAGAAAGCAATAGCAATAAAACGAAACGATCATAGTGCTAAGCTAACAGATGGGTCTTGTCCATCACATCATTCTCCTAATGATGTGATCCCATTCATCAAATGACAACACATGTCTATGGTTAGGAAACATAACCATCTTTGATTAACGAGCTAGTCTAGTAGAGGCATACTAGGGACACTCTATTTTGTCTATGTATTCACACATGTACTAAGTTTCTGGTTAATACAATTCTAGCATGAATAATAAACATTTATCATGATATAAGTAAATATAAATAACAACTTTATTATTGCCTCTAGGGCATATTTCCTTCAGTTATATCACCTGGATCATCGTCCTCGCCGTCCTCCCCTCCCCTCCCCGCCTGTTGTTGCGGTTCAACGACCCAATGTTATTGTTGTTGTTTGCCTATGTGACACCCCGAGACCGGTGCGCCAGGTGTCAGCCAGTTATTCGTTGTCAGCGCCATGTTATCTGCTTGCGTGTGCATTCTTGCCATGTCATCTGGTGTGTTGCATCAGCATGTTTTCAAAACTTGCATCCGCCCGAGTCCCCTCGTCCTTTCCGTTTTCCGTTCTGGGCCCAGACACACTCACACGCGCCCGCGGTGCCTCCGAATATTTATTTTGTGAGTGGCCGAAAAACGATCTTGGAATGGGATGAAACTTGTCATGTGGTCTTATTATAGTGTAGACAGGCCGCCTGCCAAATTTCATCGCATTCGGAGCTCGTTTGATAGCCCAACAGATATATATAGCGGCACTAGTCGCCGGTTATTTCGTCGGACGTTTTCGGTCTCCGAAAACCCCCGCGGGCCTCTCTCCCTCTCCTCTCACCTCAGCCCAACTACTCTACACAGCCCACCAACCCAGCCCAAACTCTTCCCATCATCTAGGCCGTTTAATTGTGATCTCGTGGCCGAAAACCTCTCCTCATTTGGACTACCCTAGCCTGCTTGTGCCTATATAAACGTCCACCCCCTCCAATTTTGCGTCCGAAACCCTAGTGCTTCCACCGCCGTCGCCCAGTGCTTCCACCGTCGCCGCGATGCGCTTCCACCGCCGCCGCGCTGTGCTTCCACCGCCGCCGCCAGTGCTTCCACTCCCACCGCGCGGGCCCGCGGGAGCCCAGCGGAGGCCCGCTCCCGCCGCAGATCTGGGCCGAGCCCCTGACCGCGCCGCCCTTCGTCTTCGAGCTCCAACCAAGGAGCCGCCGCCGGAGCTCCTCGCCGCCGCCGGGCAAAGGCCGCCGCCGCCTCCTCCGGCCGCGCCCCGCCGTCTACTCAAACCCCGCCGCCGCGCCCTCAGATCCGGTCGCCGCCTGCCCAGCGCCCCTCGCCGGCGGCCGCGCTCCTCCCCACCGTCCTCGCCGCGTCCCCACCGGCCGGCCAGGCGCCGCCGCCGTCGGGCTCTCGGGCGAGCGAGGAGGCCGCCGCCTCGATCCCCGATCGGGATCCCGCCGATCCAGATCGGGCGTCTGGGCGCCCGAACCCTAACGGGCCGGTGCAGATCCGCCCGACCCGACCCGTTTGACCGACCCGCAGCAGGTTGACTCTCGTTTTTTTGGCAAGGTCCTTAGAGTTTTTCAGTGTCTGATGCATTCTTGTGATGAGGATAACTTTTACTGTGTTTGTCCGTTTTGTGCATATGATATGTCAAAATGATCGTGGTGACTTGTACTACGTTTTGTTCCATTGTGTCATGCATGTTTGAGTCCATCTAGATGTCTTAATCTTCATGGGAAGAGTGCTACTTGTTATAAACTGCTGCTATTAGTTGTTTTCATGCCATGTTTGAGATGTGATAACTTGGTGCATGTTTATCCAAATGAAGCAAATGATATGTCCACATGTTCATCATGAGATGCTTTACATGTTGGTTGCTTTAGCTTGCATGATAGAATTCATATTGCCATGTTTATCTCCTTTGCAAAAGTGCATGTGGCTGTTAGGTTGTTAAACTTGTTGTGAGATGCCTAGTTGAGGAGCTCGTTGCTATTGATGTGGTTGTCCCCTTGTTGCATGCTTATATGTTTTGGACTCCCCATCATGTGTACTTTGCTGTGGTGCAAACCACTTGCCATGATATGCCTTGTGTTGACTTAAACTTGCTCACAAACATGCCATGATAATATTGCTGTTTTAACACAGTGAAATTTCACTAAGTCTGGAATCTGTAATGTCCGGATGCTATGTTTGCTTGTTGTTCTAGGCAAATCCATGTTAGTTTTGGGGTGGCTATTGATGATTCCTTGTTGTATATGTTGTTTTCTATCCATTCATGCCCTCACATGCTCTTTTGGGTGGCTGTAGCATATTTAATTCTTGCTCCCAAGTTGCTATAAAATGCTACTGTCAGGTTTTTGTTGTCATGATCAAAATGTTTTAGCTTGTTGCTATTGATCCATGTCTCCTATGGAGATGCTCCAATGGAGTTGTTTGCTGTAGGATATGTCTACTTCATGTTCATGCTTCTTATCACCATGTTTGAGTGCTGTACCTTATATTTATCATGCTCCAAAGTTGCTATGTGGCTGTTAACTTCAGCTTGTTGTTATATCTTGTTTCATGTGTATCTTTTAGCCCTGCTCCGTTTGGGGAGTTCCTTATATGAAACTTGTGTGATTTTGCATGTAGAATCATAATATCATCTTGTTTTCATGTTAGGAGTGAGTTTGGTTGATGTTTGGGTGCATCTTGCACCGTTGCCATGTTGTGCTTCCTACCTTGTCATGTTATGTTTCCTACCTTGCCATGTTATGCTTCCTGTATATACTTGTTGTGCTTCCTATATAGATTTGTCATGCATCATATCTTGCCATGTATTGCATCATATAGACTTGTGTTGTTTTCTATGCTTCCTACCTTGCCATGTTATGCTTCCTGTATAGACTTGCTGTGCTTCCTATATAGACTTATTTGCTTCATACTTGCTTAAGCACGTTGCCATGTTTCCTGTGATATTTTCTGTGCTTCCTACCTTGCCATGTTATGCTTCCTGTTTAGTCTTGTCATTCATCATACCTTGCCATGTATTGCATCATATATAAACTTGTGCTGGTTTGCTATGCTTCCTACCTTGCCATGTTTTGCTTCCTGTGTAGACTTTCTGTGCATCATAAGTAGACTTGTTTTGCATCATACTTGGTAGTGCCTATTGTCATGTTCTTGAGTGGTTTGTTTACCGTGTTGCTTGCTTCTTCTCGTTAGTGCTTGTACATTTGCGTTCGTGAGGATTCGTTCGTCTACCCATGGTTCTTCTTCAAGGCTTCTTCCCCGTCTTCTGCACGGAACCGTTCCTCTTCCTTGAGGGATCTCAGGCAAGATGATCATACCCTTGGATACCTTTACTACCATTTCCATGCTTAGTTGTCTCGATGCTATTGTTACATGTCGCGCTACCCATCTTTTATGCCAGCCTCTCCTTGTTGCCATGAAACCTCTAACCTTTGAAACCTTCCTAGCAAAACCATTGTTTGGCTATGTTACCCGCTTGCTCAGCCCCTCTTATAGCGTTGTTAGTAGCAGGTGAAGATGAAGATCACTCCAGGAGAGCACTTGTTGTTGGAATATCACAATATCTTTTATTATTATTAACACACCTATATACTGGGCATGGGTGGAAGGTTTGGCCTTTTGCTCGGTGTTTTGTTCCACTCATGCCACCTTAGGCGCCGATAAACCAGCATTATGTTCCTTGATTTTGTGTTCCTTACACGATGGGTATATGGGGACCCCTTGACTGTTCGACTTTGAATAAAACTCCTCCAGCAAGGCCCAACATTGGTTTTAATTTGCTCATAATAACAACTTAATTAATTAACTAAATTGCATAAGGGGGACGCTCCTTGGAGATTCTTTTCTACATAGTAGGGGGGGCCAGTGCTGATGGTGTTGGTCCCAAACGGGGGTTATGAGGGGCCACCACGGGGAAACTCGAGGTTTGGTTTTACCTGTAGGATCACCCATCCGGTCATGGCCTGAGACGAGATACGCGCGGCTACTATCAGGGTGTCGACACACCGGGAGGTCTTGCTGGACTTGTTTTACCATTGTCGAAATGTCTTGTGCACCGGGAGGCCGAGTCTGATCGGATTTCCCTAAGATAAGGGGTGATGATATTATATTTATCACTTCAGCTAATCGTGAGAGCTTGTGATGGGCTAAGTTGGAACACCCCTGCAGGGTTATGATCTTTCGAAAGCCGTGCCCGCGGTTATGTGGCAGATTGGAATTTGTTAATGTCCGGTTGTAGAAAACTTGACAGAGGATCCGAAGTAAAACACACAACTGTGTGAGTAACCGTGACTGTCTCTTTTCACTTTGAGAAGAGAACACGGTGGGGGTTATGTTTGACTCGTATGTAGTCCAGGATCTTTATTGATCACTACTAGTTGCGACCATTTTGCGTAGATGCTCATCTTATTCTTGTACTTGTGAGTTAGCCACCATACATTTTGCTTAGCCGCTGCTGCAACCTCACCACTTTACCTCTTCCTACCTATTAAGCTTTGATAGTCATGTTACCCATGGTTATGGGATTGCTGAGTCCTCGTGGCTCACAGTTACTACAACAACAGTTGCAGGTGCAGGTTTCCGATGTCTTGACGTGAGAGCGTTGTTCTTCTCCTTCTCCAGTCTTAGGTTAGGTTCCGGGTCGCCAGCCTGGGTTAGCAGATGGATGTCGTGTGCTTTTCATGTTTGTATCCGTAGTCGGATACTTGTATTGATGTTGTTGTATTCATGTGACTTGTATGTATTGTTGTATCCCCCATGTATGTATGTAATGGTACGATGTAATGATATCCATCTTGCTAAGCGCCCGAAATGCGGTTGTGCCCCAATCACGTAAGTGTCACGTGATCGGGATAGAATCGCATCTTGGGCCTGACAAGTTGGTATCAGAGCCTCGACCGACCATAGGAGCCCCCTTGATTGATCGTAGCTTGGCCGTTGTTGAGTCTAGCAGAAAACTTTTTTTTCGGAGTCTAGTTATATCGGAGAGTAGGAATTCTTTTTACTCCCCAGCGCCTTCGTCGCTCTGGTGAGGAATCTTGACGTAGGTGTTTTGAATTACTCCTCTTCCCCTTCATTTTTTTTAAGGATCTCGCGGTTAGTTTTCTTTCGTTGCGTTGTTAGTTCTTTCATCTGGTGCATCTCTCGTCAAGTGGATTCGACCATCTTCTTCTTTGCAAGTGCATCCTCCGTTCTTTTCAATCGATGGTGTTTTCCCCGTCCGTTGTGTTCTTTCTTTTCCCACCCTCCCACCCTTTTTTCTTCTTGGAACCGGAGTCCTTAATCGAGTATCCATTCCACTCGTGTGAATCCTCTGCATTCTTCCTCAATTACTTCAACTGGTGAATTCCCGTCTAACTCGTCATCATTCTTCTCTTTTCTTCTCCGATGAATTCTCCTCTCGTTTGATATTCTTCATCTCTTTTCTTTTCCGGTGGATTTCAATTCAAGTATTCGGTGTTCATCATATTCTTTTTTCCTCGACTCAATTGTTTCCTCTTGCTCGTTCGTCTCTCGCCATTTAATTATTCCGGAGTTCCGAAGACATCTCAGGAGATTCGTTTGTGTTCCAATTAATTCAAGGTTGTCACCTCATTCGAGTTTTTCAATTGTTCCGGTGCATCATCTCCTTTCAATCTTTCAACGGAGTTTTCTCTTCGGTGGGCTCATAACCCACAGGCTTATTCCCAGGATCTTACCTGACTCTTCCAATATTTTCCGGAGTGATCCAAATTTCTTTTCAAGTGTGACGTAAGTATGGATTCCATCAGTCACATGCCTTCTCCAAGATCGCTTTCAATTCTTTTCAGCAGTGGTTCAACCTTTCTTCTCTTCATTCATCCGGAGTAGTTCATGAATTCTTTTCTTGTGTTCATCCGAAGGCCATCATTTTAGAAGATTTCTTCATCCTCAGTTTTCAACTTCGTCCTCCAAATATTCTTCTTGATGCCTCTTCGTTCGTCTCACATTCTTCTGGTGCTTGTTCAAGTATTCTTTAATCAGTTCACAACCTCTTCTTTCTCGTCATTCTAATTGTCCTCAAGTGTTTTATTCTTCTCGGAGATTCATTCTCTTGTGCTCACTCAATCTCAATTCTTCACGGTGGCTTGTCCTCTTGCATCGTTCAATTTCATTCCTTACGGTGGTCATTCTCGTTCTTCACTCGATTGTAATTCTTCTCGGTGGTTTGTTCATTTCATCATTCGATTAATTCTTCATGGTGGTACATTCATTTTATTCACTCGGCTTCAATTCTTTACGGTGGTTCGCTCAAGAATTCTTTTCCGGCGTTTTCATATCAATTCATTCGTTCATTCCTAGCCTACCGGTGTTTCATGAAGATTTTTTCGCAAGTTCGCGATATATTCTTCTTTAAATCAATTTCATCGAGAATAAGTGATATGCGAATCCATTGCTTTCATCAATTTATTCGATGGAGGAGAAGCATAACATAATTCTTATTCTTTTCCATCAAGTTGATTAATTACTTCCTTCGGAGTTTATTCTTGATGAATAAATTCTAGTTCCAGGTATTTTATTCTTTTCATTCCGGAGTTCATTTTTCTCGGCTATCTCGATGGAACCCCATCTAATCATCGCAAGGCTTTAATCTTATTCTTTCGTCCGTCATTTCTATTCCATCATCATCCTCTCATGTTACCGGAGTTCTTCATGGTGGTTCTCCATCATTTAATTCATTTTTCAAGCGTTCAGCTAATTCTTCCGGAGCAGCTCAAGCATTCTTATTATTTTGCCTCTCGAGTGCAAATAATTCTCCGTATTCTTTTGAAGGGAGTTTTGCATTTCTTCATTCTTAGCTAATCCATCTTTTGGTTGCGGCATAATTCACCTCAAGTTTTGAGAAGATTACATAAGTCCACGACAAGCTTATTCTTTTGTGGTTGTTTTTCTCAACAAATCCGTTCAAGTCTTTCTCTTATAAATTCTTGTTCATGTCACTCGTGCTCAAGTTGTCATCTTCTTCTCCGTCCTTTTTCATTTTTTTCCGGAGGCTCTGTGTTGTTACTCTCGTCGAGTATCGTTCATCTTTTCAAGCTCTTGTTGCATTCCATTCATGCTCAACCGGTGTGCTATTTCTTTCAGTTTTAGCCGGAGTGCTACCCGAATTCCTTCGTGGAGATTCTTTTCTATGTCTTATTAACCGGAGTGGTTTCGAATTCATTCTTGTTTCTTAAACTCTTGCTTCATGCCTTTCAACCTCCTTGATTCTTGTCATATTCTTTGTTCCTCTTGTTTAACGAAGCCCTTGCAACTTCGTTCATCTTCGTTCTATCCTTTCTTTCGAGTGGCTCAACCTCTCAATATTCCTTGGTTTCACTCTTTTGTCCTTGAAGAACTTTGTTCTTCCTTTTTCCTTCCGTCTCGTTCCTAAGATCTCGGGACGAGATCTCTTGTTAGTAGGGGAGGGTTGTGACACTCCGAGACCGGTGCGCCAGGTGTCAGCTAGTTATTCGTTGTCAGCGCCATGTCATCTGCTTGCGTGTGCATTCTTGCCACGTCATCTGGTGTGTTGCATCAGCATGTTTTCAAAACTTGCATCCGCCCGAGTCCCCTCGTCCTTTCCGTTGTCCGTTCTGGGCCCAGACACACTCACACGCGCCCGCGGTGCCTCCGAATATTTATTTTGTGAGTGGCCGAAAAACTTTCTTGGAATGGGATGAAACTTGTCATGTGGTCTTATTATAGTGTAGACAGGCCGCCTGCCAAATTTCATCGCATTCGGAGCTCGTTTGATAGCCCAACGGATATATATAGCGGCACTAGTCGCCGGTTATTTCGTCGGACGTTTTCGGTCTCCGAAAACCCCCGCGGGCCTCTATCCCTCTCCTCTCACCTCAGCCCAACTACTCTACACAGCCCACCAACCAAGCTCAAACTCTCCCCATCATCTAGGCCATTCAATTGTGATCTCGTGGCCGAAAACATCTCCTCATTTGGACTACCCTAGCTCCTTGTGCCTATATAAACGTCCACCCCCTCCAATTTTGCGTCCGAAACCCTAGTGCTTCCACCGCCGTCGCCCAGTGCTTCCACCGTCGCCGCGCTGCGCTTCCACCGCCGCCGCGCTGTGCTTCCACCGTCGCCGCCAGTGCTTCCACTCCCACCGCGCGGGCCCGCGGGAGCCCAGCGCAGGCCCACTCCCGCCGCAGATCTGGGCCGAGCCCCCGACCGCGCCGCCCTTCGTCTTCGAGCTCCAACCGAGGTGCCGCCGCCGGAGCTCCTCGCCGCCGCTGGGCGAAGGCCGCCGCCGCCTCCTCCGGCCGCGCCCCGCCGTCTACTCAAACCCCGCCGCCGCGCCCTCAGATCCAGTCGCCGCCGGCCCAGCGCCCCTCGCCGCCGACCGCGCTCCTCCCCACCGTCCTCGCCGCGTCCCCGCCGACCGGCCAGGCGCCACCGCCGTCGGGCTCTCAGGCGAGCGAGGAGGCCGCCGCTTCGATCCCCGATCGGGATCCAGCCGATCCAGATCGGGCGTCTGGGCGCCCGAACCCTAACGGGCCGATGAAGATCCGCCCGACCCGACCCGTTTGACCGATCCGCAGCAGGTTGACTCTCGTTTTCGTGGTAAGTCCTTAGTGTTTTTCAGTGTCTAATGCATTCTTGTGATGAGGATAACTTTTACTGTGTTTGTCCGTTTTGTGCATATGATATGTCAAAATGATCGTGGTGACTTGTATTATGTTTTGTTCCATTGTGTCATGCATGTTTGAGTCCATCTAGATGTCTTAATCTTCATGGGAAGAGTTCTACTTGTTATAAATTGCTGCTATTAGTTGTTTTCATGCCATGTTTGAGATGTGATAACTTGGTGCATGTTTATCCAAATGAAGCAAATGATATGTCCACATGTTCATCATGAGATGCTCTATATGTTGGTTGCTTTAGCTTGCATGATAGAATTCATATTGCCATGTTTATCTCCTTTGCAAAAGTGCATGTGGCTATTAGGTTGTTAAACTTGTTACGAGATGCCTAGTTGAGGAGCTCGTTGCTATTGATGTGGTTGTCCCCTTGTTGCATGCTTATATGTTTTGGACTCCCCATCATGTGTACTTTGCTGTGGTGCAAACCACTTGCCATGATATGCCTTGTGTTGAATTAAACTTGCTCACAAACATGCCATGATAATATTGCTGTTTTAACACTTAGTGAAATTTCACTAAGTCTGGAATCTGTAATGTCCGGATGCTATGTTTGCTTGTTGTTCTTGGCAAATCCATGTTAGTTTTGGGGTGACTATTGATGATTCCTTGTTGTATATGTTGTTTTCTATCCATTCATGCCCTCACATGCTCATTTGGGTGGCTGTAGCATATTTAATTCTTGCTCCCGAGTTGCTATAAAATGCTGCTGTCAGGTTTTTGTTGTCATGATCAAAATGTTTTAGCTTGTTGCTATTGATCCATGTCTCCTATGGAGATGCTCCAATGGAGTTGTTTGCTGTAGGATATGTCTACTTCATGTTCATGCTTCTTATCACCATGTTTGAGTGTTGTAGCTTATATTTATCATGCTCCAAAGTTGCTATGTGGTTGTTAACTTCAGCTTGTTGTTATATCTTGTTTCATGTGTATCTTTTAGCCCGTTGCTCCGTTTGGGGTGTTCCTTATATGAAACTTGTGTGATTTCGCATGTAGAATCATAATATCATCTTGTTTCCATGTTAGGAGTGAGTTTGGTTGATGTTTGGGTGCATCTTGCACCGTTGCCATGTTGTGCTTCCTACCTTGTCATGTTATGTTTCCTACCTTGCCATGTTATGCTTCCTGTATATACTTGTTGTGCTTCCTGTATAGATTTGTCATGCATCATATCTTGCCATGTATTGCATCATATAGACTTGTGTTGTTTTCTATGCTTCCTACCTTGCCATGTTATGCTTCCTGTATAGACTTGCTGTGCTTCCTATATAGACTTGTTTGCTTCATACTTGCTTAAGCACGTTGCCATGTTTCCTGTGATGATTTATGTGCTTCCTACCTTGCCATGTTATGCTTCCTGTTTAGTCTTGTCATGCATCATACCTTGCCATGTATTGCATCATATATAAACTTGTGCTGTTTTGCTGTGCTTCCTACCTTGCCCTGTTTTGCTTCCTGTGTAGACTTTCTGTGCATCATAAGTAGACTTGTTTTGCATCATACTTGGTAGTGCCTATTGTCATGTTCTTGAGTGGTTTGTTTACGTGTTGCTTGCTTCTTCTCGTTAGTGCTTGTACCGTTGCGTTCATGAGGATTCGTTCGTCTACCCGTGTTTCTTCTTCAAGGCTTCTTCCCCGTCTTCTTCACGGAACCGTTCCTCTTCCTTGAGGGATCTCAGGCAAGATGATCATACCCTTGGATACCATTACTACCATTGCCAAGCTTAGTTGTCTCGATGCTATCGTTACATGTCGCACTACCCATCTTTTATGTCAGCCTCTCCTTGTTGCCATGAAACCTCTAACCTTTGAAACCTTCCTAGCAAAACCATTGTTTGGCTATGTTACCCGCTTGCTCAGCCCCTCTTATAGCGTTGTTAGTTGCAGGTGAAGATGAAGATCGCTCCAGGAGGGAACTTGTTGTTGGAATATCACAATATCTATTATTATTATTAACACACCTATATACTGGGCATGTGTGGAAGGCTTGGCCTTTTGCTCGGTGTTTTGTTCCACTCATGCCACCTTAGGCGCCGATAAACCGGCATTATGTTCCTTGATTTTGCATTCCTTACACGATGGGTATATGGGGACCCCTTGACAGTTCGACTTTGAATAAGACTCCTCCAGCAAGGCCCAACATTGGTTTTAATTTGCTCATAATAACAACTTAATTAATTAATTAAATTGCATAAGGGGGACGCTCATTGGAGATTCTTTTCTACATAGCATGGGGGGCCAGTGCTGATGGTGTTGGTCCCAAATGGGGGTTATGCGGGGCCACCACGGGGAAACTCGAGGTTTGGTTTTACCTGTAGGATCACCCATCCGGTCGTGGCCTGAGACGAGATACGCGCGGCTACTATCAGGGTGTCGACACACCGGGAGGTCTTGCTGGACTTGTTTTACCATTGTCGAAATGTCTTGTGCACCGGAAGGCCGAGTCTGATCGGATTTCCCTAAGATAAGGGGTGATGATATTATATTTATCACTTCAGCTAATCGTGAGAGCTTGTGATGGGCTAAGTTGGAACACCCCTGCAGGGTTATGATCTTTCGAAAGCCGTGCCCGTGGTTATGCGGCAGATTGGAATTTGTTAATGTCCGGTTGTAGAAAACTTGACAGAGGATCCGAAGTAAAACACACAACTATGTGAGTAACCGTGACTGTCTCTTTTCACTTTGAGAAGAGAACACGGTGGGGTTATGTTTGACTCGTATGTAGTCCAGGATCTTTAGCGATCACTACTAGTTGCGACCGTTTTGCGTAGATGCTCATCTTATTCTTGTACTCGTGAGTTAGCCACCATACATTTTGCTTAGCCGTTGCTGCAACCTCACCACTTTACCTCTTCCTACCTATTAAGCTTTGATAGTCTTGTTACCCATGGTTATGGGATTGCTGAGTCCTCGTGGCTCACAGTTACTACAACAACAGTTGCAGGTGCAGGTTTCCGATGTCTTGATGTGAGAGCGTTGTTCTTCTCCTTCTTCAGTCTTGGGTTAGGTTCCGGGTCGGCAGCCTGGGTTAGCAGATGGATGTCGTGTGCTTTTCATGTTTGTATCCGTAGTCGGATACTTGTATTGATGTTGTTGTATTCATGTGACTTGTATGTATTGTTGTATCCCCCATGTATGTATGTAATGGTACGATGTAATGATATCCATCTTGCTAAGCGCCCGAAATGCGGTTGTGCCCCAATCACCTAAGTGTCACGTGATCGGGATAGAATCACATCTTGGGCCTGAAAGCCTATGCCTGTCTGAGTGTAGGAGTGTTGCGTGCCCATCTGGGTGTAGGAATGTTGCTACTGGTAGTTGCCGGACTGGGTGGGATCCGAGTATTCAACCCGGTCATCCTCATAGCCACATCCTCCTCGTTAGCCTCTATCGTGGATGATTTTGAGCATAACCCTATCCGGGTCATCCTATGTTGGCTCATCTACTCTAGGCATTATAACGAACAGTGTGCGGGCACCCATCTGCTCCCCGCTTGCCGTTCGCGCCCGGACAACCACGACCAAGAATACTTGGAGAAGTGTGGTGCCGTGTTGATGTCGACAATGTAAGGCACCATATCGGTGGGGGTTCTGTGCTGCTTGATGGTGTTGTAGTACAGAGGCTTGTAATGCTTCGACCACGTCACCGTTTAGACTATGGGCGCGCCCGTCCTGCTGCGTCCGCCACGTTTGCTACCACCACCATGCCCAACGCCACGACCAGGCCCACCAGCGGCGAACTGGTCTTGAGCTTCTCCTGCTTTGCGGCATCTGCTTTGGCGCATTGAGTTTGCCGCTTAGCCGAGCTGATCTTCTGGCGAGCGTGATGCTCGCATCCTCAAGCACCGTCGCCACCTCCATCTACCATAGGTTCCCCGACGATTCAATGCATCAGCAACAGAAGGAAGAAGAGGGTGGGAGAAAAGGGCGGGAATTGGTGGATAGCGGCGAGGGATGGAATAAGAG
>LR738715.1:535163133-535178969 GCA_902687465.1 Secale cereale
GGGGGGGGGTTGGTACAAAAACAATGCAGGTTGTAGCAAAAGTACGGGATCCGCCTTCCTTTTGGGTGGGCCAGGGGGTCAGAGTCAGATGTCTCATGTCCAGACTCCTGCAAAACCCCCCACGTTTGGTTGCGGTTTGCAGGAAAATCATGGCCTAGACAGCGCCACAGACTGATACATGACCGTGTTGGATGGCTTCAACGGTCCGAACGGATGCACGCGGTTTGAGGCTCGGTGTTGGAGTTGCCCTTAGTTGTACTTCCTACTGATGGTGATGTGGCCACTCACATATATCCGGAGAATTCTTCTTCGTTCTTGATCGGGCCCACCTCTGCCCAAGCAACTGTGCACGTACTTTTGACTCCCTATGTATATGTTTGAGTGGCTCATTCTCTACCTCTTCATTGTGAGAACATTATCATTTTTTATTTTGCATATTGCATAATTCAATAAAAGTATTAGGATGGGATGCAACATCTTCATTAGGACTGCCAGAAAATTGTTCTTTCATAACAAGATTTAGCAAAGCAACAATAATATCACATGAGTCCGCACTAGTGGTGGGAGGAGCAATTCGAGTACTAATAAAATCATTATTATTAGTATTTGAAGAGTCACACAACTTGGTATTTTCTTGTGACTTAGCGACAAAGCAAGCAAATGAGCAAACAAAAATATTTTGTGTTTTCATATTTCTTTTATGAGAAGTGGGGGAGATGAAAACGAGAGGCAAAGCCAAATAATAAGTAGAGCAAGTGGATGATAGTTTCTGCGAAGGTACTTGATAGGTTTTGATGATGTCTTCCCGGGAACGACTCCATAAATTCTCCCTGCTACTTGTAAACTTCATTGGGAATTTCCCCAAAGAGCAGGGGAGATGCAACTTGGTAGAGATACGTATTTCTCTCAGTGAGAACCAAGGTATCAATCCAGTAGGAGAATCACGCAAAGCCTCATGAAAACATCTGCACACACAAAAACAAATACTTGCACCCAGCAGGGCAAGAGGGTTGTCAATCCCCTTGAACACATTACTTACAAGGATAAATCTTGCAGTGGTAGGTAGATAAACTACAAAACAAAATGAAAGAAATAAAATTACATCAAGGATATTTTTGTTATATATGATAAAATTAGACCCGTGGGCCATAGTTTTTACTAGAGGCTTCTCTCTCGAACACATAGCATACGGTGGGTGAAGAAATTACTGTTGGACAATTGATAGAAAAGCGCATAGTTATGATGATATTCAAGGCAATGATCATGTATATATGCATGACTTCCGAGACAAGTAGACTGACTTCTGCCTGCATCTACTACTATTACTCCACCCATCGTCTGCTATACAACATGCATCTAGGGTATTAAGTTAATAAAAACAGAGTAATACCTTAAGCAAGATGACATGATGTAGACAAAGTAAACCCAATAAATATGAATAAACCCCGCCGTCTTATCCTTAATGGTAGCAATAAAAATACATGTCTTGTCCCTTTCTGTCAATGGGATATAGATCACCGCAAGATTGAGCCTATCACAAAGCACCTCTCCCACTGAAGATAAATCAATCTAGTTGGCCAAACCAAATGGATAGATCAGAGACATATACAAAGCTATAAAAATCATGCATAATAAAGTTTAGAAAAAGACTCCATTACTTATTATAAATTTTCATATCATAAACTGATACGTCTCCAACGTATCTACTTTTCCTAACGCTTTTCCTCTTGTTTTGGACTCTAATGTGCATGATTTGAATGAAACTAACCCTGCCTGACGTTGTTCTCAGCAGAACTACCATGATGTTGTTTTTGTGCAGAAATAAAAGTTCTCGGAATGGAACGAAACGTTGCGAGGAATTTTTATACAATAAAATAAAAATACTGGAGCCAAGAACCAACGGAGGGGGGACCAGGGTGGGCACAACCCACCAGGGCGCGCCCCCCTCTAGGCGCGCCTAGGTGGGTTGTCCCCACCTGGTGGCCCCGCCGACCTCAACCCTGACATTATATATTCACATTTATGGAGGAAAAAATCAGGGAAAAGAATTATCATGATCGACGAGATAGAGCTGCCGTCGCCTCCTGTTCTTCATCGGGAGGCCAGATCTGGAGTCCGTTTGGGGCTCCGGAGAGGGGGATCTTTGTTCTTCGTCATCACCAGCCCTTCTCCATCGCCAATTCAATGATGCTCCCCATCGGGAGTGAGTAATTCCTTCGTAGGCTTGCTGGTCGATGAGGAGTTGGATGAGATTCATCATGTAATCTAGTTAGTTTTGTTAGGGCCGATCCCTAGTACACTATGTTCTGAGATTGATGTTGCTATGACTTTGCCATGCTTAATACTTGTCACTTTGGGCCCGGGTGCCATGATTTCAGATCTGAACCTTTCATGCTATCACCATTATATTCATGTTCTAGATCTGATCTTGCAAGTTATAGTCACCTACTACGCGTTATGATCCGGCAACCTAGGAGTGACAATAGTCGGGACCACTCCCGATGATGACCGTAGTTTGAGGAGTTCATGTATTCACAGTGTGTTAATGCTTTGTTCTGGTTCTCCATTAAAAGGAGGCCTTAATATCCCTTAGTTTCCAATATGGACCCCGCTTCTACTAGAGGGTAGGACATAAGATGTCATGCAAGTTCTTTCCATAAGCATGTATGACTATTTATGGAATACATGCCTACATTATATTTATGAACTGGATCTAGTGCCGTATCGCTCTTGGTCATGACTGTCACATGATGAATATCATCGAACAAATTACCGATCCAATGCCTACGAATTTATCCTACATTGATCTTGCTAAGTTACTACTGCTATTGTTACTGCTGCACTTGCTACAAAACTATTGCTACCACTGTTACCGTTACTATTGCTGCTACCACTATTATAAAAACTATCATATTACTATGCTACTGATCACTTTGCTGCAGAAAATTAATCTCTAGGTGTAGTTGAATTGACAACTCAACTGCTAATACTTACAAATATTCTTTGGCTCCCCTTCTGTCGAATCTATAAATTTGGGTTGAATACTCTACCCTCGAGAACTGTTGCGATCCCCTATACTTGTGGATTATCAAGACCTTTTTCTGGCGCCGTTGCCAGGGAGCATAGTTATATTTGTTGAGTCTCAAGCTATTTCCGTTCTCATTAAAGGGTGATGCTAAAGCTTGGTACAATACTCTTGCTCCTGGTTGTGTGCGTAGTCCCCAGGATGTGATCTATTACTTCTCTGAAAAATATTTTCCTGCTCATAAGAAACAAGCTGCCTTATAGGAAATATTTAGTTTGGTGCAAACTAAAGACGAGAGTCTCCAACAAGGTTGGGGGAGGCTTTGCCAGTTACTTAATGCTTTTCCAGATCATCCTCTTAAGAAAAATGAAATACTTGATATCTTCTATAATGGACTAAACGATGCTTCTAGGGACTTCCTAGATAGTTGTGTTGGTTGTGTTTTCAGGGAACAAACTATTGGACAAGCTGAAGAATTATTAAATAACATATTGAAAAATCACGATGATTGGACTCTTCCTGAAACACCACCTAAACCCACTCAGAAGAAGAGGGGTATATTATATCTCAGTCCTGAAGATATGCAAGAGGCAAATAAATTCATGAAGGAAAAAGGTACTAAAGCCGAGGATGTTAAAAATTTACCTCCTATTGAAGAAATAGATGGGCTTAATACACCGCCGCTGCCTAAGGTGATAGAGGTAAGTTGTTTAATGAAATTCAATGATAATGGCAATCCTCATAATATGCACCCTAGCCAATGCCTTCATGAGTTTGAAAATTACATTAGGAAACAAGATCACTTCGATGCAAATGTTACGAAACAATTGAAATACAATTCTGATATGATTGCTCGCTTGAGTGATTTGTTATTTAGAATCTCAAATGATGTTAGAGGTGTGGGAAAGCATGCTTCTATGGTACAAACCCAGTTAGAACAAGTTGCTAAATCACAAAGAGAATTGCTTGATGAAATGAATAGCAACATACATGACTTTGCTGTTAGAGTTGCAACTAGAGGAGAAAAAATGACACAGGAACCACTTTATCCTGAGGGGCACCCAAAAAGAATTGAACATGATTCACAAAGAAACAACACCACTACACCCAGTCCTTCTAAAAAGAAAAAGAAAAAGAAAAATGATAGGACTTTGCATGCTACTAGTGAACCTGAATTAGAAAAACATCCTGATAATGATAATGATCTTTCTATCTCTGATGCTGAAACTCAATCTGGTAATGAACATTCATCTAGTGATAATGAAAATGATAATGTTGAGGTTCATGAAGATACTCAACCATATAATGATGTTGAGATAGAACCACCAGTTGATCTTGATAACCCACAACCTAAGAATAAAAGATATGATAAAATAGACTTTATTGCTAGGAAACACGGTAAAGAAAGAGAACAGTGGGTTAAAAAACCTATGCCTTTTCCACCCAAGCCAACTAAAAAGAAATATGATGAAGAATTTGAACGCTTTGCTGAAATGCCGAGGCCAGTCTTTTTGCGTACTCGCTTGACTGATATCTTGAAAATGCCTCATTACGCAAAGTACATCAAAGACATCATCACCAATAAGAGAAAAATACCGGAAGCTGAAATCTCCACCATGCTTGCTAATTATACCTTTAAGATGAAGTACCTAAAAAACTTGGAGACCCCAGAATACCAACTATACCTTGCTCCATCAAAAATAATTATGTGAAAACCGCTTTATGTGATTTAGGAGCTGGTGTTAGTGTTATGTCTTTCTCTTTGCATAAAAGGCTTAATTTGAATAAACTCACACCTACTGAAATATCTTTGCAAATAGCTGATAAATCAACTACCATACCTATCGGTATCTGCGAGGATGTTCCCGTTGGTGTTGCTAATGTTACTATTTTAACTGACTTTGTTATACTTGAGATGCCCGAGGATGACAACATGTCGATTATTCTTGGTAGACCTATAATGTCCAGGATGCGACTATGTATCCTATGTGTCGAGGCACGACTTAAAGACATAAGCGCATTCTGGAATGATCTCAAGTATGGTATCTTTGCACATCTCATGTAAAAGTTCAGGGATGAAATTGTAAAAGATAGTTGGCTTACACCCGCCACGTCACACAATGAATACAATAACATACATCATCCAAATAACACAGGGTCCGACTACGGACGAAATGCAAACGAGAAAGATACCATAAGCACAAGGCATGATCGCCCTAGTAGGAACCACTACTGAACGTCGGGATACGATACATAGTAACGACCACGCTCTTCATCGAACTCCCAGTGAAGTTCTGATCCATCTCCTGCATTGTTCTCGACGGTACCTGCACCTGGTGTGTGTTGAATCTGTGAGCCGGGAGGACTCAGCAATCCCGTTCCCGGGTATCAAAACTACCAAAGCCTAAGGTGAGGAAAGGCTATAAAAGTGTCTGCTGCAAGCACTAAGCATCTAGCTTACGAGTTTAGAGCGAGAAGAGAACAAGTGCCAACGGTCGCCAAGTTGATCAAGAAGTGATCCTAGCTACTCACGGTCAAACATAACCCCACCGTGTTCACTTCCCTAAGCCCTTCAGAAAGAGACCATCATGGTACTCACACAGGTAGTGTATTCTTTGGATATGGTGTCAAGTTATCTACAACCGGATATTAACAAATTCCCATCTGCCACATAACCGCGAGCACGGCTTTCAAAAGATCAAACCCTGCAGGGGTGTCCCAACTTAGCCCATCACAAGCTCACGATCTGCGGAGTCGCAACTCCAAAGTGGGAAGACCCGAGTATTCCCGGAATCCCATGCTCAAGATATTTCGACAAAGGTAAAACTAATCCAGCAAGACCTCCTGGCGTGCCAACACCCTGATAGTAGCCGCGTGTATCTCATCTCAAGCCATGACCGGATGGATGATGCTACAGGAGCCAATCCTCGAGTTTTCCCATGGTGGCCCTGCAGGACCCCCAGTTTGGACCAACACTCAAAAGGAGCACTGGCCCGGGTTGTTGATTAAGTCCTCGGGGTAGCTAGTCCCTATGCAAATTTTAGTTATTAGGCAAATGTAAAACCAAAGTTGGGTCTTGCTGGAAAAGCTTCAAGCAGTGCGAATTATCAAGGGGGTCCCATAAACCCCAACCGTGTTAGGAACGCAAAATCAAGGAACATAACACCGGTTTATCGGGTCCTAAGGTGGCATGAGTGGAGCAAAACACCAAGCAGAAGGCCAAGCCTTCCACCCATAGCCAATATATAGGTGCATTAGTTTATAACAGTTATATATATTGTGTTATCCCAATAACCAAATCCAACATGGAGGAATCTTCAAACTTCACCTGCAACTAACAATGCTATAAGAGGGGCTGAGCAAAAGCGTACTTAGCCAATCAACGGTTTGCTAGGAAGGCGGTTAGAGTGTTTCACGGCAACAATAGGAGGCTGACAAGACAAGAATAGGCATCGAGGCATAGCTAAAGAGCGAGACAACTAGCATAGGCAATGATAGAGGTGATATCGGGGAATGGTCATCTTGCCTGGGAATCCACAGGGAAGAAGAACGAGTCCATGAAGAAGAAAAATGGACGAAGTCAAACGAATCCTCACAACTCCGGAACGAACCCGAAGCTAACGAGAGAAGCAACCGGAAAGAAGCAAACAACATGGTAAACACACAAGCATAATCATGTCATGATGCACAAGCAAGTATGATGCATGTCCGGTTAAATTATGCACGGCATGGCAAAGTGCAACAAGCAACACAACAATTTAAGTGGAGATCAATATGCAACGAGTTGCATATTGACGGAACACCACATTCGACTTATTTAGGTGAATCTTGTTTAGGTAGACATCAATATTAAATGTTAATTAACATGGAAAGAGGCGAAGTAAGATAAAACTAACTATTTAAGCAATTTAAATGGAGCCGGAAACAACAAACAACAATTTTGGAAAATCCCCATGTAATGATTAGCAATTTTTAAGCAAACACAACAATTTGAACCATTTAAATGTTGTTATCATGATGCGGATGACATTTGCAAGTTTTATGCAATTTTTATTAAAAGTTGACATGAAGACGATATGCAGCATTTGGTCGCCATGACGGAAGGAAAGGGGTGTCATGGCGGCGAGAATGGAAACAGTGCCACGACATCGTTCCGGTTCCGACAACTCATTGAGATGCCGATGGAAGATAATGGGGTGCTCCCATTTTCCGGATTCCCATGGGTCGGCAACATGAAAACGAGCAACACCACGGGCATGGTGCAAACAAGTGAGTGCAACTCATACATCACATAGCATTCGTCCACGGGCGTCGTTCCGGCGGTATACCTTGGAGCGTGCGTTTTGAGGGGGGTTCGAGTTTGTCGAGGGAAGTAGTGGTACTCGCGGGTCATCGTCGAAGTAGTCGTTCACGTTCGTAGATGTACATGTCGGCGGTAGTCGTTCACTTGATGGTCTTCGGCGACGGTAGCGGACGCGTTTCGTAGAAACACATGGTTCATAGACGTTCGGGCTTCCCGTAGATGTTCATGTCATGGCAAGGGACTTGACGTCCATGGGGTCGATGGTAGAGGTACTTGGGGTCATCGGACTTGCCGGTCTCGTTCTTGCGACGGTAGTCGTACACATATCGTAGAGGAACTTGGTCTTGTGAAGAGGTACTTGATGGTAGTGGTACTTTGTGCGCCCTAGGGTCGTCGTGTCGGGTTACTTGCGATATCCAGGATGGTCTTGGCGATCCAAATCGAAGAAAGGCCAAGGGCCTCGGGTGGACAACAGCACGGCAGTAGGTGACCATGGAGGCTCCTGCAGCAGGGGTTCGCGGGGAGGCAGAGGTGACCCGTGGTGGAGCTTGGGACGGCACCGCCATGGAGGAAGGCGAAGGCCGTCGAGGACAGTACCGGCACAAGCTCCGGCTGCCGAGAGGCGATGCAGGGTAGGATGACAGGGAGGCGCAGGGGAGCACAGGGCAGTGGTGGCTGGACTTGGCGCAGACGACGACAAGGCGAGGCGGAGGCGCTGTCGCGGGGCGGAGCATAGCAGGGGTCGGGCCTGGCCGGAGAGGAGTCCGCGACTGGAGGTCCGGCAAGCTCCGGCGTGGGCGGACGCGGCACCTCCAGCCGGGCAGAGCTCCGCGGGGCGCGACGGTGACGACCTTGAGGCCGGCAAGCCAAGCGCTCGGCGCGACGGCCTGGTGCGGTGGCGCACGACCGACGGGGTGGTCGCGGGAGTACGAGAGGCAGAGGGAGAGAGGCACAGAGGAGGGAGGAGGTCGGGTGCGGGGCGAGCGAGTGGGGATCGGGCGGACGGTACGAAGGAGAGGCAATGATGGGATCGGGAGCGGGGGTGGCTGGCGGCGCTGCACAGGGAGAGATGGGGATAGGAAGGAGAGCGAGGGGGATAAGGTAGAGGCCCTAAGTGGGCTCTTGTGCCAGCTAGGGTTAGAGCGTGGAGGGGCGGCTGGGCCAGGTGCATGGACGGAGGCCCAATGCAGCGCAAGGAGACCATTTCCCCTTAAAAAACAATTGCAGACTCAAAATCCTAATGAAGAAAAGGAAAAAAAAGGACAGGGAGTTATATGAAGATTAAGAAGGAAGTGAAATCAACCCTGAGCTCCTGGAATTGTGGGATATTTTAATAAAATACTTTGGCAATTTTTAGAGACTACAAATTTATGCGAGTTTGGAAATAACTCAAACTTGCATAAATCTTTAGGCCAACCAAAGCACTTCCAAAAGACATGAAAATTGGAGGAGGTGGTCTTGGCATGATCTAGTATTTATAGGAAGATATAGAACATTTTCTGGAATAGGAAAATGTCACTTGCAATAAACGAGTGAGACTTGAAAAGAAGAAGCTAGTGGGGGAGTGCACTTGATGAGGGATTTGGTGGCAAGAGAAAAATGCAAGTGTGTTTTGGTGATTCCAAACTAATGGAATATTTATATAGATCCATAAATATTAAGAGGATATGTTATAAATAGAAGTCATCCTTCCTTCGATTTAAATTTATTTTAGTTTTTAAAAACAATTAAAGACATGATGGCATGATGACATGATGCAATGCAAACATAAATAAAGCAAGAACAAATGAAACACACGGGAAAACCCGGAACATATGGGAGTCTTCTGGAGCGTCGGTCTTGGGGCGTCACAAGACCCTTCTTGAATACTACAGGGGCTGTTATTGATTGCAACAAAAGCAAGGTTACTTTTCATATCAATGGTAATGAGCATACGGTGCACTTTCCGAAGAAACAATTCCAAGTGAATGGTGTTAATGTAATTGAAAAATTTCCGACAATCACTATAGGAAGTTTTCAAATACCTCTACCCACTGTTAAAAAGAAATATGAAATACGTATTGTTGGGGACATCAATATCCCCGTTGAGGTAACTTAGTGATTTACGAAAGTTCTTCGACATGCTAATCGAAAGTGGTTGTTAATAAGACTTGATCAACCTTATTAATAAATCATTTTTGAGAGGAATGAAGTTGATGAATTTAGTGAGCACTAACTTCTGTCCTTACCTTTTGTTTTCTGTTTTTATTAGTAAAATAAAATAAAATGCCATGTGTTTGTCTATTTTCTGAGTTTCCCGTGCAATAAAAAATGACCCAAAAATAAAAGTTGTCAGAATACTCTTAAAATTTAATACGATTTTTTCTGAATAATTAAGAGTTTCTGGTGCAAATAATATGAGAGGGAGGTGCACCAGGTGGTTGAAAAACCATAGATTTTTTTTAGTTGAAGTTAGTTTATTCTCCATGCCTGCTTAGTTGTAATGTTAAGAAGAAAACCCAAAAAGATTTCCTTGATCTTTTTTGGCTTGTTGGGAGCTTTCCCGTGTAAATAGTTTTTCTCGTTTTTGCTTTCCCCCTTTATTTGCTTGTTCTAGAAAATCAAAAACTCGGAAAATATTTCAGTGTGTTTCTCTGAATTTCTTTTATTTTATTCGTGCCGTACCAATGGGATGACCGCGATGAAAATGTTGAGTGGCTCTCATTTACATAATTGTTGGTTTAATAAAGAGCCTATTTTACCTTGTCTTCTACTAATGAATAAAATATTTGCAGATTCCAGCTTAGTCCATGGCATTCTTGTACTAGCTATTATTATTTTCATATCATTCGGTCGTGCAAGTGAAAGGAAATAATGACGATATTTGATGAATTGGCCGTGGCAGAGAGAAGCTGATATGAACTCGACTTGTTCTATTTTTGTAAATATGTTTAACCTAGTATCCATGATTCAGCCCATTATGATTAAACATGTTTGCAATGACAATTAGAGATTATAGTTTCACATGCCATGCATAAGTAGCCAGGAGTTGATAATGATTTACCTTGGATATCAACATTGCGTTAAAATGATTGTGATGTAGTATGATGATATGGTATCCTCCTCTGAGTGTTCGAGTGGCTTGACTTGGCACATGTTCATACATGTAGTTGAATCAAAACCAACATAGCCTCTATGATATTTATGTTCATGGTGTCCATATCCTACTCATGCTGGTGTACAGTATTTATTATGCATAATGTATGTTCATGACCGTTGTTGCTCTCTAGCTGGCCGCTTCCCAACGAATTTGCTAGCCTTCGCCTGTACTAAGTGGGAATTCTGCTTGTACATCAAAAACCCTTAAACCCAAGTTATTCGAGATGATTCCACCATACCTACCTATATGCGGTATTACCATGTTATCCTAAGTAAATTTGCATGTGCCATCTCTACAAACTTCAAATAAATATCTGTTTGTGTGCATGGATCGTTCATGGAACGACAGGAGGTAGTCGGTATCTTCCATGATAAGTGGGTTATTCTCACTCGAGTGTTTATTCACTCGCCACCGCATGAGAAAAGGGCGGTAATAGGGATTCCCAGTCACAAATTGCAAAAAGAAAAGGAGCTTATAAATAAACAAACAAAAATTCCCAATGGAGTCCAAACCTTTAGTTTTCTGCTTGGGAACCGCCACTAGCGTGTTTAGCATGGGAGATGTTGATAACTGATAGTCGTGAAGTAAATGAGAAGGGTGCATGTCTCAAAATATCATTTACCACAGTTTTAAAAACTTGAGCTCTGGCACCTCTGCAAATCAGTGCTTCCCTCTATGAAGGGACTATCTATTTACTTTTATGTTGTGTCATCACCTTCTAAAATAAGTGCCAGATCCGAGAGCACTGTTGTCATGCCTATGCATTGTGTGTAATGAATGTTGTGTGTTAGCATGACTGGATCTTTTCTACCATGAATTACAATGTTTAGTCACTGCTTGAACTTTGGAGGTGCTCTGCATTTATGTTTTGCGGTCTTAGAAAGGGCTAGCGAGATACCACTATTTTTCATATTATATCATGGTTATTTTGACAACATGTTGCTGTTTGAGATGTCTATTATCGCTCACTAGCTGACTATGTCATTGATATGAGTTTATATAATTTCTAAGAGTTATTGTTGACATGGTTAGTCATGATCTTTGTTGAAAACCTGGATGCTGTTTAAGCTTATTTATGAAAATAGGAGCAAAAGAGTTCGTAAAAGTTTTTTCTTTCTCACTTTCAGTTTATCAACTGAATTGCTTGAGGACAAGCAAAGATTTAAGCTTGGGGGAGTTGATACGTCTCCAACATATTTACTTTTCCTAACGCTTTTCCTCTTGTTGACTCTAATTCGCATGATTTGGATGAAACTAACCCTGGACTGACACTGTTTTCAGCAGAACTACCATGGTGTTGTTTTTGTGCAAAAATAAAAGTTCTTGGAATGGAAGGAAACTTTGCGAGGAATTTTTGTACAATAAAAGAAAAATACTGGAGCCAAGAACCAACGGAGGGGGGACCTGGGTGGGCACAACCCACCAGGGCGCGCCCCCCTCTAGGCGCGCCCAGGTGGGTTGTCCCCACCTGGTGGCCCCGCTAACCTCAACCCTGGCACTATATATTCACATTTATGGAGAAAAAAATCAGGGAGAAAGAATTATCGCGATCGACGAGACGGAGCCGCCGTCACCTCCCGTTCTTCATCAAGAGGCGAGATCTGGAGTCCGTTTGGGGCTCCGGAGAGGGGGGTCTTCGTTCTTCGTCATCACCAACCCGTCTCCATCGCCAATTCCATGATGTTCCCCACCGAGAGTAGTTCCTTCGTAGGCTCACCGGTCGGTGAGGAGTTGGATGAGATTGATCATGTAATGTAGTTAGTTTTGTTAGGGCCGATCCCTAGTATCCACAATGCTTTGAGATTGATGTTGCTATGACTTTGCCATGCTTAATGTTTGTCACTTTGGGTCCAGGTGCCATGATTTTAGATCTGAACCATTTATGTTATCACCATTATATACATGTTCTAGATCCGATCTTGCAAGTTATAGTCACCTACTACGTGTTATGATCCGGCAACCCCGGAGTGACAATAGTCAGAACCACTCCCGGTGATGACCGTAGTTTGAGGAGTTCATGTATTCAATGTGTGTTAATGCTTTGTTCCGGTTCTTTATTGAAAGGAGGTCCTAATATCCCTTAGTTTCCAATATGGACCCCGCTGCCACGGGAGGGTAGGACAAAAGATGTCATGCAAGTTCTTTCCATAAGCACATATGACTATTTATGAAATACATGCCTACATTATATTTATGAACTGGAGCTAGTGCCGTATCGCTCTAGGTTATGACTATCACATGATGAATATAATCGAACAAATTACCGATCCAATGCCTACGAATTTATCCTACATTGATCTTGCTAAGTTACTACTGCTATCGTTACTGCTTCACTTGCTACAAAACTATTGCTATCACTGTTACCGTTATTATTGCTGCTACCACTACTATCAAAACTATCATATTACTGTGCTACTGATCACTTTGTTGCAAATAATTAATCTCTAGGTGTGGTTGAATTGAAAACTCAGCTGCTAATAGTTACATATATTCTTTGCTCCCCTTGTCTCGAGTCTATAAATCTGGGTTGAATACTCTACCCTCAAAAACAGTTGTGATCCCCTATACTTGTTGGTTATCAAGTTCTTTCCATAAGCACGTATGACTTTTACGGAATACACGCCTACATTATATTTTCGAACCGGAGCTAGTGCTGTATCGCTCTAGTTTATGACTGTCACATGATGAATATCATCAAACAAATTACCGACCCAATGCCTACGAATTTATCCTACATTGATATTGCTAAGTTACTACTTCTATCGTTACTACTTCACTTGCTACAAAACTATTGCTATCACTGTCATCGTTACTATTGCCGGTACCACTACTATGAAAACTATCATATTACTGTGCTACTGATTACTTTGCCGCCGATAATTAATCTCCAGGTGTGGTTGAATTGAGAACTCAACTACTAATACTTACAAATATTCTTCGGCTCCCCTTGTCTCGAATCTATAAATTTGGGTTGAATACTCTACCCTCGAAAACTGTTGCGATCCTCTATACTTGTGGGCTATCATAAACCAATAATTAGTTGGATCCTAACAAACAGACCGCAAAAGAAGATTACATCAAATAGAACTCCAAGAACATCGAGGAGAACATTGTATTGAAGATCAAAGAGAGAGAAGAAGCCATCTAGCTACTAGCTATGGACCTGTAGGTCTATGGTGAACTACCCACGCATCATCGAAAGGCGACAAGGATGATGTAGAAGCCCTCCATGATCGATTCCACCTCCGGTAGAGTACCAAAAAAGTTCTCCAGAATGGATTGCAGAAGAATAAAAGCTTATGGCGGCGGAAAAAGTATTTCGGGTGGCTCTATGGTATATTGGGAATATCTGAGAATTTATAGAAGTGTAATTAGGTCAAGAGGTGCCACGAGGGACCCACAATCTCAAGGGGCGCGCCCCTTGGGCGCGCCTGGTGAGCTTGTCGGTTCCTCGTGGCTCTTCAGGTCTTCTCCCGAACATTCGTGGGCCCCTTCTGGTCCAGAAAAAAATAATCCAAAGATTTTTCTCTGTTTGGATTCCATTTGATATTGATTTTATGAAAAGCCAAAAAACAACAAAAAATAGCAACTAGCACTAGGCATTAGGTTTATAGGTTAGTCCCAAAAATGATATAAAATAGTATATAAATGCATACAAAACATCCAAGATTTATACTATAACAAAATGGAATAATAAAAAAATATAGATACGTTGGCGACATATCACCCATTCATCAACCGAGGAGTCAAACCTCTCACCTTCAGTCATCCACTTGATTTTGCCATCAAGATAGAAGTGTGCCATGGAATAAAACTGCATGATCAACTCCTCACACCAGTCAGACTTGACCTCACTCAGAAACTTGTTGATATTCAGAGCCTTGAAGTTCTAATGCACATTGGGAAAGTTGTCTGGACACTTTTCCATGAATTTTTTTGGGCACCGACTTCATCTCACTCATAGATGGTTTCTTCTCTAGAAGCACAGTCGTACAAAAATCTTGTTTCTCTATAGTGTGAAACTACAATACATAGCTCTCTTCTAGTACCTAGAAACATAGGGGTCATTAGTTCTCTATCTCCTCAGACCCTTGTACTTCCTCTTCTTCATGTCCTTCGCCCCAGGGTGAGCATCATTATGTGCAAGTAGGAATGGTGTCAATTTCTTGAGATGAGCAGGGGCATTCTCTTCTTCAATAACAAATGTCTTATTCTTCTTGGTAGAAGCAGCAACAATACTCTTTCCCTTGCCCTTGGGAGGTGTCTTGGGATTGGAGGCAGGAGGTGCAACCTTTGGCATTGCATCTTAGATAAGCTTCTTCTTCTTTGCAGGGGCTTGCACACCCGCTCTTCCTCTTCCTCTTCATCCTCCTCCTCATTGTTGCGGTCTACATCAACACGGGGATCAACAAGCATGGTGGCCTTCCTTGACTCAAAATGAACAATCCGCTTTCTCTATCTTGATCTTTGAATGCCCTACGACGGAACCGCCCTCAGCCTAGGGTCTTGCTAGACTCTTTACCTTCTCAGGAGCAGCATAAACTTTGCTCACAACATTCTTCCTTGAGGAATCAACCTCGGGGACAAAGTCACTGTCCTCCTCATAAGTATTCTTCTTCCTATTTACATATGTGGCAGAAGGGGGGAGCCTATGATCACTTAGAGAACCCGGGTCAGAATATGAACTCTCTAGACCATTTCATGCGCTCAAATCAATAACAACTTACATATCTTTGCTTTATTTGTCCTATGAACTTGACATGTCATCTGACACATCTCATTATGGGCAATAAAAAGAAGGATGTAGAGTTCTTACTTACCATCCCGCAGTTCACTGTTATCTTGGATAAAGTGTAAAGAAATAGTTTAATTTGCCATCTTTTGACCTATTTTACTAAAAATCTTCATCAATTTTCTCACTTGATGCTGGTTCATGAATATCTCATTGCCCCATACGCAGAAAGGGTCGAAGCGTGGATCTTTACTAATGACATATGTACCTAAAAGCAGCAAGTTAATATTAGAAGCTAAACAACAATTGCACAATGTTGTAGTACAACACTCCCTCTGTCCCATTATAGAAGATCTTATTACATCCAATATACTCACATATTGGATGAATTAACATCTTATATTATGGGGCGGAGGGAGTTTATTACATTGTTACAAATATCGCCCGATTAGCTTTAGTTGTAGTAGTAGTAGTAGTAGTAGTAGTAGTAGTAGTAGTAGTAGTAGTAGTAGTAGTAGTAGTAGTAGTAGTAGTTGTTGTTGTTGTTGTTGTTGTTGTTGTTGTTGCTGTTGTTGCTGCTGTTGCTGCTGTTGCTGCTGTTGCTGTTGTTGTTGTTGTTGTTGTTGTTGTTGTTGTT
>LR738715.1:535197119-535208840 GCA_902687465.1 Secale cereale
GGTGCATGTACATGCTAGCTACATTGGTTGTTCGAAGAAACATCACTGTAACTTTGGCATGCACAACTGAATAGGTTTATTTAAATAGAAAAAAATGTGATATGTGAGTGTCCAATCTTTATACCGTTGAATTGATATTGTACCTTTGGCCACGATACGAAGTAGATATCGATTTATGTTCAAGCGATGCAAGTCCATGATCGCTAGATAGTGATACGTGAATAAATTGTGCAATCTCTCTCACACACATACATATCTCATTTCCCTGTGGGCATCAGAATCACACACGCGCACTTCGTGTATTTCTCTCCCTCCGTCAATGTTAGAATTCGTCTTTCTACCCCGTCCTACAAGTCTCTCACACAGAAACACATACACTCTCTCTGTCGGACACGCCCACCCCTTTAATTCCGCCCACCCACAACCACTATTGTCTCAAAGTATAATAATGTCTCTCACACATATGCCTAAGGTTAACTAAAGTTTTGGAACTATATGAATACATACAGTGGGATTCCAACAGGGCACCTTTTGTTTTGAGATCTCTCTCTCTCTCTCTCTCTCTCTCTCTCTCTCTCACGCGCGCGTGCGCGCACACACACACATTGTTTCTCGCTTCATTTTTTCCGGCATTTGCATGAACACAATTTTGTTTATCCTCGTGATGCTTTAAGTATGCCTCGCACAAATGCTATCTACCTATCCCTTAATATAGCTAGATATGTGTCACACAAACTCCTTCTCCCTACTAGAAAGATGCCCATGCGTTGCAACGAACATCAAGATGAATTTGTATGAGTAGTTTATCTTGTGGGAGAAAAGGATGAACGAGGGAATGACTTATTTGGAAATGTGGAGAGGGGTGTGGGTATCTTTTTGCAAAATTGCCACAGTTTCCTTCCTATCCGTCGGGTATAAATCGGATGGCCTATATTGCAGGATGGCAGGAACACAATCATCAGCAACTCTGTTTTTTTATAAGAGTAGGGATATGTAAGTGTCACTGCCCCCCCCCCCGACACCCACACCCACACCCACACAACCACACGCACACACACACACACACTTACCAACACCGAAGGAGTAGGGTGACACCTCGATCTTGATACTAATCTATCGACTGGCTTCTCTCTCAAACACACACACACGCACACACACACTACCCGACACCGAAGGAGTAGGGCGGCACCTCGATCTTGATAATAATCTATCTAGTACTCTTTCAAACAAACACACACATACACACACTCACTAGTTGTGCCTCTGTGCTTACCGCACACACTCTCGATACGTCTTTCTATCCCTCCCCTCCCCCACCCCAACGATGACAACAGAAGGGTGGAAACTCGATCTGAACGTAATCTGTCAATTGGTTTCTCTCTCGAACATTGTGTCTCTATGCCTCGCTCAGTAGCCCCCTCGATATGTGGACTTCCCGCGTGCGCACAGCTGTAGTGACGATGACGTTGAACCCAGTGTGCCTCGTTTGTACCAGCCTCATGTGATAGTTTTCACCCTATTTGCTGTTAATTAACAAGGCAGCCTTTTCTTTGTTACTACTAGTGAATCTGAAATCGTTCGGGGCAGACATAAAATATATCACATCAACCCAATTATCGCAGTAACTATTTTAAAAGAAACTAGCTAGATGCCCGTGCATTGCACGGAACATCAAGATGCATTTGTATGAGTAGTTTATCTTGTGAGAGAAAAGGATGAACGAGGGAAGGCTGTATTTGCGAACGTGGAGAGGGGTGTGGGTATATTTTTGCAAAATTGCCATAGTTTTCTTCCTATCCGTTAGATATAAATCCGACGGCCTATATTGCAGGATGGCATGCACACCATCATCACCAACTCTGTTTCTACTCCCTCCGTGCCGAAATATTCTTTTTAGAGATTTCAACAAGTGACTACATATGGAGCAAAATGAGTGAATCTACACTCTAAAATATGTCTACATACACATCCATATGTGGTAGTCCATTTGAAATCTGAAAAAGGCAAATATTTAGGAACAGATGGAGTATAAGAGTAGACATGGAGATGTATCTCCAGCATGGTCTACAACAAAAATGTGTTGGACTGTTTGGCGCCGGATGCTCGCAACGCGATGACATGAGTTCAAATTTTGTCTTTAACTTTAGATTTTTATATTATATATTACTTATTTAATATATACTTCTTTCGCTACTGTACTGACAGTGGAACCCACAGAGTACTAAAAATACAAGATTAAGGATGGACTTGTTTATTTTTAACTTTCTGTAAGAAGCTGTAGCCACCCTGCAAGTCACGTGTACACTGTACATGCAATTACATTTTTATAGAGGGACAATCATACACACAATTAACTCAAATGGATTGGTTGTCACTCTATTATTTCCAGCATAAGAGCATCTCCAATGGCAGCCGACAAATTTCCTCCCGCTTCCTTTCGCGGAGGACGACATCAAACGCCAGCGGCATACATTTTCACAACTCTAACCAACCAGATGAAATTCGTGCAAACACGGACTGATTTCATATAAGCATGAAGTATTTCGTATAAAAAGCTAGATCTTCATATACACATGATGGATTTCATTACATTTACGTGAACTAAGCGGTGCCAATCTGGCTCTGTAGGTATAATTAATCCTCCCTCTGTTACCTGGAGAGGGAGTACATAATATAATGGAGAGGGAGTACATAATCTAAATGGCCTCCCGCGGATCCCTTTGTCTTCCTCATGTCGGTTGGTAACTTTGCGAGGTCGACAAAGGTCCTCGGAAGAGACGAAGAAGCAAAGAAAACACCTGAATGCGCAGTCGTCGCCTCGGTGGTGGCCTTCATGGGACCCAAGTAGCGGCGCCCTCCCGTGTTCTACTTCTCCTCGATGATGGCGGCGGACACGGAGAAGCTGGCCACCGGCTCGTCGCTCTCCACGCACCCGGCTTCTATCTCTGCCTGCATGGCGGTGCCGCAGGTACGGGAAGCACGCCCACAGACATGGGAGGTGCGGCACCGCAGACACTGGTGGCGCGGTACGATGCGGCAGCGACGACGCCCGTACCGGCGTGGAGCAACTCGCCACTCCTCATCAAGCTGAACTGGAGCAGCGAGTTGCTGAACCACACGCCTGCTTGGGGCGGCAACTGGCTCCGTCGGGCCAAGAGAGGTTGGTGAAGCACTGGGCGGCCTCTCCCGTATCCGGAGGGCTCGGCGGGCCACCCAGCCGGGTAATATACCGGAGAACGGCTCCTCGGAAGCCATCAGAAGAGTGGAGAAAATGGTGAAGGAGGAGATGGGGGAGCGGCGGAGGGGTGCGATTCTTGCCCACTGTCTGTCTGGCCTCGTGTAAATAGTGGGTGGATGGTAGGAGCTTGGCCGGCATCTGGCCTCGTTTAGAGCATGGTTAATAATATAGCCAGCTGCTGGCTATAACATGTTGCCTTGTCATTTACAGCGAATGTAATAGCTAACATGTAATAGTTGGCTATAAGAAAGTACTTACTACTTTGTCAACATATGGCCCACCTTCCACTCTCACAAAGCTTCTTGGACCTCGTGCTACAGCCGGCTGTAAGTCTACAGCCTGCTTCCCCTCTCTCTCCTCTTCTCTCTCTTCCAACTAAGCAATAATACAATATTTAAATCCTTACAGCCCGCTTACATCACCCTATTAGGCCCTGTAGGAACAGGGTGGAGGAAAAAGTCAAAACCTACAGGAATTTTTCTAACTAGTGGTGCTCGGAACGCAGGAAGCTATGCTAGATGTACAGGAGATAGAATGCACTTATGGCTGGATTAAAAAAATCAAGGGCAACCTGCTGTGCATGCGACTGGGTGAATCGTTGTTACATGTGAGCATAGACCACATATACCACCACCGTTTTAGCAACACAGGTCCATGAATGGTCCATGTAAACCAGGTGTACACCACTTCTAGAGCTAGACATGTCAAATCGAGTGGTCCTGCACTGGGCCAGTTTGCCTCGGGCCTACGCGGAAAATGAGCTTCCGGTAGATGTTTCATTTCCCGTGAAAAGCTCAGGTTAAGAAGCATTTCCTTTGAAATCGGCTGGGTTGTTTCCTTTGTACCAAATGCTCCTAAAGAAAAAATACCGAAGGAAAGGAAACCACCACAATTCCCATAAAATTCCTTCATCCCGAACAGGGCCTTATACTTGCTCTTAAACTGAGGGCGGACGGGAGGAGCTCGACCGGTGTTGCGTTTAATTCCGGCCCGCTCAGGAACGGACGTGTGGCCGGAGTAGGTTTCTCGGTTTGCATGCGGGTTTAACGGAGGGGTTTGATGGAGGCGAGGAGGCGTGTTCAGCTGGGCGTGTAGTGGGCGGCACAATACTATTCGATTTGACAGCGGGCGGTGCAGTTCCTGATACCACTTTAATGCAGACGAGGGAGGGAGTAGCGGTTCGCGAAATATTGAATGGTCAATGCATCCTCCTTCAATTTATGCATGAGGGAAGTAATGGGAGGAGGACCGGGAAAAGAGGCTGCACGATGTGAATGCAACGCAGTTTGCCTTCATATAAAGGCGCCCCTCCATTCCAATGCATCTACCACATCGTACGCACCTAAGCATTTGCCTAAGCACCTACACTAAGCGCAAAAGAGCTCACTCCAGACCCATGGCGGGGATACGCGCGAGCGGCCAGCGGCTGTGCCAGATGGTCGACGATGCCGGCCTGCGGCATGGCGCCGAGGATCGTCTCCAGACGGTGTTGGAGACCGGCTGGTGGATGGCCGCCGTCGACGCCAACTACGACACTCAGTTGGACCAGATGATCGTTGCCACCACCAACAAGTTCAACGTCCTCAAGAAGCTCACGGACGACATCGCCTTACTCCTCCAGCCCGCGCGCCCGAGCTCCTCATTGCCTGCCACCCTAATCGGCCTCCATGTCCGGAACCTCTTTGAAGCACTGGTGGCCCTGCAACTGCCCACCGACGCCCCAAAGAATGTCAACCTGGAAGTCGCGCTCGCCTCAAGGCGCCTCGCCCTGCAAGAATTCATCGACCTATACATCCACGTGTACGAGCAAATCGTGTACATAGGTATCTACAAGGCTAATGAGGACGCTACGACGTTGGCCTTCCTCAACCGGCTGGAAGCCTTGGATGCCTGTGGGGACCCCGACTTAAGAGTCGAGATCACCGAATGCACGTGTACAGTGATCCCAGAGATCAATGCTCACTGAACACACATAAGCTGAATAACAAGAGTCTTACATCCATACGTACTGTCTTACACAAATTATGACCATTATGGCCAAGTCTTACATAGATAAAGCCTCATGGGTTGAATAGCAAATAAACTCGAATAGCGGAAGTCTTCATAGACAAGTAGAACCCATGCCAGCTGCCTTAACCCTACAGGCATTCTGACTGGGAAAGCGTCCTAGTTCGCATGTTCGTCTCCATAGAATTCTTCTTCAAATTCCTGCTCTTCCATGCCTGGCCAATTAAATAACCAGTGGCAAGCCAATGAGTACTTTGAATGTACTCGCAAGCAACCCATGTTTTTAGAACAAGTATGACAAGGTATGAAATAGCACTAAATAGGATATGTTTGCAGAAAGCAAATTTGTGAGTGCAATGTCATGAACTACCTTTAGTGAAGCATGCATCATAGGAAAATAGGTTACAGATATCAACATAGCCAAGTTATGACATCTTTAATCTAGTCAAGTCTTTTTGACTTAAATCAAACGGAGCTTCCACACACACACACACACACACACACAGGGTTTCGCAAACATTGGACGTAGCCCAAGAGCGGTTACCTAACTGTCCTTGACCGTGGACACGGCTATTCGAATAGTTTTACACTCTGCATAGGTTGCACACTTTACCCACTAGATCCGGGGAACTTCCGTGTCATCCACGACCCGCGGTACCTCAAGTACCCAGGGTAAGCACCCGATCACTATCTTTCCCTAGACGACACTAACATAGAGTGCACTCGATTGGTAGCAACCCCCATGCCCAACATTTCACATCTTAATATTTTGGAGCCTCGCTCCCATTCATACCACAAGCACGGGGTACCAACGGTGTGTCCGGTGCCCTGTAAAGACAGTCAAGGCCGCCTATCCAAGCGCGACCCCGTCCCGAGAGTGACCTCATGTCACCCCCGTCACTAGTAATTCGGGCACCATGCTAGTATCGGCCTAGATAATCAATAATGCCATTTCCCATATAAGGGTAAAGTGGTTGCGCATGTAAGGTTAGAATAACGGTCGCAAATTGAACCAATCTGTTTGAAAAACATCACACACACTTGTCTCGGTACACAACTTCGTCATCAAGTGGTTACCCAACTCATCATCTCCCTCGGGCATAAGTGACACCGGTTGGAGTTTTTGAAAGAGTCTTTCGAAAGTACTATGCTTCCACCATTATGCATATTCCCGTTCCACTTGCATAGCCACTACCATAGCAACCTATCTATTCCCACCCGCATAACCCTCATAGGAAGGTAGGGTCATGCTTGATGCAAGTTTCAATATGAAAGAAACAAGGTGACCCACACAAGTGGTCATTATCTCAACATGATTCCGGTGCATTGACAATAGTACTATATGACATGCATGGAAAGGGGGTTTCATAGACATGGTCAAAGGGTTGCTTGCCTTAGTTGGCTTGGTCTTCAAAGCCTTCAAGTCCTTCTCCTTCTTCTTCTTCAGCAACTTCGTCAAACACGGTATCTAATCGTCGCAATAAAATAACGGAAAATAAGACAATAATAAAAATAGAAAAATCAAAGTGCTCAGAAAATTGTCAACTTATTTTTATAAAATACTAGAAGGAAAACTAAGAGGGTAAAAATTCTTAGTTATGGATTTGGAGTAACAGAATGGGGTAGATGGATTTTTGAACAGAGGTTTTAATGTTCAAATTTAAATTTAAATTTGAACAGTACAGAAAAGGTTCATGAGTATGTGTGAAAGTTATATCATTAAATAGGTTGGAATATTACAAGATTTTAGGAGTTGGAATAAATTAATTTGGATGATTATTTTATCCTATAGATTTAATTGAAAAACCTACAGAAAAGAAAAGGAAAAAGGCTAGTGTGCAACTGGGCCAGAACGGCCTCAGCGCATAGGCCCAGAAGGTCTTCCGCCCGGGCGAGCCGAGCGGCGCGTGTGCGTCAGGTTTAAACCTGACGGGCGGGGCCCAGCGGCCAGTGGGAGAGAGAGGAGGCGAGAGGGTTGGGAGGCTGACAGACGGGGCCTGCCTGTCATCCCTAACCCCCGTCCAGAGGGCCGGCAAGCTCACCATCGGCGATTTAGGGCACGGCAGGGCGAGCTGAGGGCAGGGACAGAGTCAGCGTGAAGTCGCCATTCGGGTGGTGGTGGAGGCAGTCCCCGGAGTGGTCGGGTTCGCCGGCGATGAGGTTGCACGGAGGAGAGGCGTCGGGTCGTGGTTGCTCTGGCCATCTCCGACTGCAACAGAGAGGGGAAACAGAGGGGAAATGGTCAGTGAGGCTTGGCGGTTTCAGATTGAAGCTCAGGGATAGCGGGGACGGCCTGTACCGAGCGGACGACGGTGAGCCGCCGCGGCGGAGCTCGAGCTCGATCTCGAGCTCGAGAGCTTCTGGGAGGGAGCAGGGAGTGTGGGGGTGTGCTTGAGCGAGCCCAGAAGCGAGTGATGGAGAGGAGATGGCTCGAGGGTGCCTTTATATAGGCGGGCGGCGGTCCACCGAGGAGGTGAGCGTCGGCGAGCTCATTGTGGCCGCTACAGGCCACGGGGGCTAGTCGAGGTGTGTCTGGGGTGTGGTTCACGTCCAGAGAAGAGAAGAGGAGGAGCGACGGAAGACTCCAGAGGCTCGCGCGTGTGAGGCCGGAGATAGGAGCTTGCAGGCGGCCGGCGCGCGTTTGAGGGAGGCCATAGGAGGGAGAAGGAGGAGGGGGACAGGGCCATGGCGTGTCGCGGACGTCGAGGCGCCTCGGCTGGCGCGAGGGGGAGGCTCGAGGTGGTCGGAGGCGCTGGGTCAGGGGCGGCTACAGTGCCAGAGCGCACTGTAGCATGCTCCAAAGCGTGCAAATGGCCGGCATGGCATTGTTTATGCCATGTGGTCGTGGCCACCAGTGTCTAGAGGATAAGGGAGACCATAAACAACCAGGAACTTGCACTGGATGCTCTGGAGGGCTTCTAGAAGGCGAGAGGATTGAGAAAGGAGGGTGAAAATGGCTGTCCAGAGATGTAAATGGGGTTTTACCCCCCTCAATCATTGAGCTGCGGTGCAGCCATTGTTGCTGGAGGTAGAAGGGGTCCTGGGGGTGTTGTGATAAGAACCTGAGGCAAGGGGAAATAGTGTAAGAGGTCAAAGCAAAGGTTTTGGTAAAATAGCAAAAGCTGTTTGATGATGTTTTGGGGAAGCAAATGGGCTTCATTTGGCATGAGACTCCACAGGATGAAATAACACATATATTTAGGCCCTTTCACCAAATTAGAGCTCATTTGGGCAAAGTTGCCAATGCAACTTTTGTAAACCCTAGAAATCAACAAAAATAGATTTTCCAAGATTAAGTTAAGCAAATCATCCCTTCTTGATGAACCACTTGGTGTAGTGTCATCATTTGGGGTTGTGGGCTTGTCCACCAAATTTGGGGTCACAAGTAAAAAGTTGGTAATGTAAAGTTGTTCAAAATTGAATATGAACAGAAATGGTTTTGGGGTACTTTGATCAAGTTACCCTTCTCCAAAGCTTGTGCCATTTGGTCTAGATGCATTATTAGACCATTTTAGCATGTGTACCAAGTTTGAGAGCATTTGGACAAGTTTGGCAATGTAAAGTTGCTCAAACTTCATAATGGACAGAAATGGGTTTGAGGGGATTTGATGATGTTTTTCTTCCTCCCAAAGGCATGAGGCTTGGCAAGATCATCAAATATGTCATATCTGACATGATAGAATTTCCCTGGAATTTTTAGAGAATATTTCCTTTGTAAATATTTCAAAAGCTTGAAATATCCAAAAAGGGTTTCTGAGGGATCTGCCCAATATTTTGAACATGACCATGTGTTGAAACTCTTATATATGGACAATATATGTCCTAAGAGTCTCTCTGAATTTTGGCAAATATTTTTGAAATAGTTAAATAATTTTTACCTATTAAAGACCATTTCTGGCCTAAAGAAAAAGTCTTTAAATAAAATAGGAAAATAACTTTTAAAATTATACTTTTGTGGTTTTTGGGAGTCCTATACCTAATAGGATTCAAACATACTGTCGGTGTACTAATGTAGGGGTACCTTAGTATCCCGAACTTGTGCACGGGCAGTCGCAGCGTCCCGTGGCAGGGCTTGCCATGCGACCGCCGAAGCCCACTGTGGTTCCTTTGGAGCCATTCAAGAACAAAGTATTCAAGTTAAAGAAACAAGGCCCTGGCAAGAGGAGCTTGCCGGGAAGGCCACCCAAGGCTCGAGACCACTTCTTTGGCACAAGACCCTGGCAAGAAGAACTTGCCGGGAAGGCCATACATGGCGTTTCAAGAGACTTGCCGCGACGCGCCGCGCGTCCCGGCAAGGCCCGGAGAGCGACAAGCTTCCGGGCGCGACAAGGTAGCAGCCGCGGCAAACTTCCACTAAGTGCCCGCGCTCCAGCTCATCCGCCCACGCGTCGCCCTGGGGCCCTTCCAGGCACGCGTGGCGGAAGGCTGTGCAGCCTGGGGGACACGGTGGCAAGGTGCGATGACAAGGGCACCGTCGTGGCGGACGGTGGCGCCCTGACGGACGCTTTTTGCACTGTTTGGGGCGACGGCGACGGGCATTCAATGCCCTTGTCCCCTGCCATCAGAGTTAGGTACAGAGCACTGTACATACACTGTTCCAACTACCACCCATTTTACATTTTTACCCTCGACTACGTTGCCACCTGTCGGTGACCCCTTTGACCTATAAAAGGAGGCCCATGCGCAACGTAGAAGGGGTTCCGATCATCGATCACTCTCGCGCTCGGTACTGCCAGCGATAAGCACTGTAGCCCTTCTCGCTCCCGAGCCAAGAACACAATACAAACCAAGGCAGGAGTAGGGTTTTACGCATCCGTGCGGCCCAAACCTGGGTAAACTGCTCGCGTGTATGCCTCGATCTGCTCTTTGTGCACCCTCCGCCCCCTTGCCGTACCGAAAAGGGGCTCTGGTCCCATAGGTGTTCGTGGGCGATCAGTTTCCCTGACATCTTTGGCGCGCCAGGTAGGGGGTGCGTCGAGGTTGTGTGAACTTGATCCGGCGTTCACGCGGGCGAAATCTCCACCAACCTCATCAACTTCATCGACTTCATCAACATGCCGCCGAAGAAGAAGGCTTCGGAGGCAGCAGGCCCGTCCGCGTCGATCCCACCACCGCCAGAGCCAACGACCGGTGGGGTGGACGCCGGCGGAAGGACGGACGTCGGCGAGGAAACTCACGGTGCCGCCAAGTCCAAGGACAAGACGGACGACCGAGCGCACTCCAAGACTTCGGCGTCCGTGCATGCACCGCGCCCGTCTCAGGAGGCGCCGGACCGGCAGCGACGTGGTACACAAGGTACCATACGCTTGCTGGGCCAAGGTCAAGCTGGCGGTTCGCGGGACGCTCAAGGCCAACATGCTGGCACGAGCAAGGCGCGGTCGCTGGGACGAGACGCTGCTCCTTCTAATGCAGTTAGAAGTCCGAGCATATCTCGCTCCTCGCACCGCTCGCCACCGCTCCCTGCCACTCCAGCAGAAGCTCTAGCTCGAGCTCAACTGCTCCTCGACTTCCCTCCAGCGGCAGACAAAGCCGACGACTGGAGGTCCACCATCCAAAGCTTCATCGCCTTCGCCAACAATGACTCTCCGCAGCAGCCGACGACGTCGCGGCCGTGGCAGGTTAGCCAGGCGCGGGCTGATGGCGACAAGACTGCCGGGGGTGCAACCACCGTGCACTCCCCGCCCCGAAGGCCAAAATCGCCGACTCGCAGGATCAACATCGACGACGACTCTACTGCGTCGTCTGATCCACGAGCTCGCCGCGATCAACGCCAAATCGAGCCACTGGACAGACACCCTTTGCTCTTGTCTATGGAGCAGAGGCAGTTCTCCCCACGGAACTCGTATATGGGTCGCCTCGAGTGCTCGCTTACGATGAGCTCGAGCAAGAGCAGCTGCGACAAGATGACGCACTGCTCCTTGAGGAGGACCGTCTTCAGGCTGCTGTACGAGCTGCTCGATACCAGCAAGCTTTGCGCCGCTACCATAGCCGCAAAGTTAAAGCCAGAAGTCTCGAGGAAGGCGACCTTGTTCTTCGGCGCGTTCAGTCCGCCAAGAATTCCAACAAGTTGGCGCCGAAGTGGGAAGGCCCTTATCGGGTGAAACAAGTCACAAGGCCCGGCGCTGTCCGCCTTGAGACCGAAGAAGGCTTACCGGTGAGCAACTCCTGGAACATTGAGCATCTTCGCAAGTTTTACCCATAAGGCGCGGTTGCCGTGATCCGCTCCGGCAACCACCTTTTGTACAAGTCTTGCCGCTGATGCATGTAATCCTTTGTACAAAGCCGGGCGCAGACCCCGTGCGTCAGTAAAGCTTATGTGCCTCGCACAACCTGTCAATTCATGCCCTTTTTACATTCTCGCATGTACTATCTGACATTTTGTGCATCACCTATCCCCGGTAAGCAATGACGAGCCGCAAGGCTCCATATCTCTGTTTTCCCCTTTTCTTTTCTCTCAAGCAGAAGAAGTTTTCCTC
>LR738715.1:535209840-535235286 GCA_902687465.1 Secale cereale
GGGGGGGGAAGGTGATAGTGGTATGGACCGAGTGCCGTTCAAGAAAGCCTTGCCTTGCCGGGAAGCAAACGACAGAAAAGCTAAGTTGCCAAAGTTTGAGCAATCAATTTTTTTTAAAATTTTTGAGTTATCTTCCTTGAACGACCGCACTTTGTATGGAAAACCTGTGCGCGGAGGAACCAACTCGTGGCTAGCCGCGCCCTTACCTTGTTTCGAGCACGCTCAATGGCTTAAGTGTGCTGCGACAAGTGTCGCGCCCTTACTTCGTTTTCGAGTTCGCTCAACAATCTAAGCGTGCTGCGACTAGCTGCGACAAGGTTTCTTGTCGGCAATGGCGTTGCCAGCAGGCTGCTGAAGTTCCGCACTCAGCGCTCGCGGCAAGGGTCCCTACGCCGGCAAGTTCCCTAAAAGCGTAGGGTAAAAGCATACAAAGCAAGGAAGTCAAGTAAAGGAAATAACATTGCATTAACTACCCAAGATAATGTTATATTACAAGCAACTTGTCGCAGTACTAATGGACTATTGTTCATAACGTGGTTGGCAGCGACAAGGAAAGAAGAAGATAAACGAGACTAATCCACGCGGTCGCCCTCGACCCTGTTGATGCCGCCCACCTTGTTCACGATAGGCGTGACAAGGGCCTTGAGCGCCTCCTGGTAAACGTCCGGCGGCAAGGTCCTGAGGACGTTGGTGAGATTGAGGCCCGGGTTGCGGTGCACTATCTTCATCAACACCTTCTCGAGGGCCCCCGCGCAGAGCTTGCGCGACTCGTCCGCCAGCTGCTTCGGGATCCTTTCCCGGAGCTGCTGGAGGGCCGGTGCCACCCCTCTGAAGAACAAACTCAGCTTGACGCTGTGAGGGAGATTCTCGTCGGTGGAGTACCCGAGGTGCTCCGCCCCCAGCTCCGCCAGCTCCTTGTTGACGTCGGCAGCGGCGGCGATAAGGCCCGCGGTCCAGTGCTCCACCGTCACCCTGAAGTTGTTTTGGGAGATGGCGGCGCTGTCCAACAGCGCCTTCTCAGCCCGGAGCTCGTCCTTCAGGTTCGCCTCCCGCTCTCTGGCGCCGTCAAGCGTGGTGGTGAGGGTGGAAAGTTTCAACTCCAGATCGGCGATGGAGTCCTTGGCGACGGCGAGCTCCTTGCCCTTGTCGGAGAGACGGACCTGTAGCTCGGAGTGGTTGTGGGCGTCCTTCTCCCTCTCAAGCACAAGGGCGGCAACCTTCTCTTCGCTCGTCTTCAAGTTGGCCTCCAGTTGCGCCACCCTCGCCTCCAAGTCCTTCTTGGCGGTCTCAGCAGCCGTAGCGGCGTCCTTCGCTTCCTGCAGAGCTCCGCCAAGAGACTGTTCACGCGCGGCAAGCTCGTCCTCATGGCTATCGAGGTCGACCTTCCGCTGCGTCAGTTCGCCTTCTCGCCGGGACAACTCCTCAGCGGCGAGCCGTTGCTGCTCCTCTGCTTCAGCCTTCTCCAAAATGAACGCCTGATGCACCTCGGCAAGCTGCTCCTGCTCCTCCGCCAAGGACCAGAGAGCTGCTTGGTTGTTGGCTCGGAGCTCTTCTGCGTGCCTCTCCAAGTCCACACCTGCCTTGGCGGCCAGAGCCTCTCAGGACTCCAGATTGGCCTGCCGGGCGCGGTACAAGGACAGAAGCCTCCGTAGAAGCCGCTCCTCCTCGGGCTCGCTACTGCTGCTGGGCGCGTCGACGAACTTCAGGCCGGCGAAGGCGAGGACCTCCCCGTCGAAGACCTCTCCCTTCGCAGGCGCCCTCGACGTGGACGCCCACGGAAGCTGGATGAAGACTCCGTTGCCGGCCTCCAGATAGGCGCCTGGCTCGGCTGTGGCCGCGGAGGGGTCGGCGGCCGGCGCAGCGCTTGACGCTCCTGCGGACTCAGGACCGTCTGTGCGACTGCCGGTCCCCTCCTCAGCTGCCGCGTCAGCAGCCTTGGCTGCCTCTTCGATGGCGGGCTCGTCAGCGCCGGCCGCCCCTTCAGTGGCTGCGGCGTCGCCGGTATTGCCCCGCGCATCCTCCTCGACGGCGACCTCCAGCTCCATGGGCTCGGCTGCGGACGGGTCTGACAGAAGAAAAGAAGAAGAAAGAAGAATGGTCAAGCAAATATCCAAAAAGAGAAACTCATAAAAAGAAAAGTCCAAGGGTTTACTTGCGCGGGCCTCCTCTTCGGCGGAGTTCCTTGCCGGGGAGTCTCCCTCGGCGGCGTGGAGGTAACTCCCGCCGGTGGAGGACCAGTAGCGCCATCCCTTGGCGGAGTACTCGCCCTTGGTGGGGTACTCGCCCTTGGCGGAGTGCTCGCCCTTGGCGGGGTGCTAGCCCTTGGCGAGGTGTTCTCCCTCGCAGGGGAGCTCCTCCTTGGCAGCGTGGTCGAGGCGTGCGGCTCGTCGGGAGCGATCTCCTGGCGCTCCTGATGCTGCTGCTCTGCTTCTGCACAAATCAACAAACAAAACATTAACAAGGATAGAAGACCCACGCGCGCCCGACAAGCGGAAAGTGGACAAAAGACTTACGCTAGGGGCTGCGCTTGGGGCTGCTCCGTGGAACGGTTGTCGGGTCCGACGAGCTTGTCGCAGGCGCACCCCCTGCTGCTGCGGCGGGCTCGTCCTCGATGACGATCACCTGGACTTTGGCCCTCTTCGCCGCCCTCTGGGCCAGAGTCCTGGAATAAAGACAAGATCAGAATCAGGCAAAAGAAATACAAGACAAGAATCAACAGAAAGACAAAGAAAAACAAGAATCGCGAAGACTTACTCCTCTTCCTCCTCGTAGTCGGAGCTGAGCGCCAAGAAATCGAAGTCCGGCTCGCGCGTCCCGGCGCGAGGAGCTGGGGAGTGGGCTCCCTTGGCCGCTTGGCGGGAGCAGGGGCGGCGGTCTGAGAAGACCCCGCTCCGGTTGGCGCCGAGGCACGAGGGGCGGAAGGGGCCGTAGAGCCGGCCCGGGAAGACCACCCTCCAGCTGCCGTTGAAGCGCGAGGCACTCCCTTGGCGGCCTTGCTCGCCGCGGTGGCGCGTGTCGGACGGCGCTGCGGCTGCTGGCCCGCCGGCCGCCCCGCCACGTCTGCGGCCTTGCGGAGGCGCCTCCTCGTTTGAGCCGGAGGACTTGCTGGTGGTGGTGAGCTACCCGAGTGTAACACCCCGAGGATCATGCTACAGTAAACTCCACACTAACGATGCTTAGTCATCATCATTATGCCCTAAAAAAGTAATTAGGAAATATTTCAACCTCAAATTCAAATTTAAAATAAAGTCACAATATTAATTATCCAAACAGCAAAAAAAAGTGCTCATAGTATTGCAAACAATCCCAAAGCTATGATAAAAATAGAACCAACATTTTATAAACCGTGAAGGTGCCCTAGAATAATTAAAACAGGGACCAAATCGTTATTGAGAATACCTTTTGTATGTATAAAAATACATCCTATTTTGTTTAACTCCCACACTATTGTGGGAGTGAGGTATTTGGCTTACTGGTTTTTGAGACCAGCCACACAGTTTACAAAAATGGTTTATTGCTAAAAGAAAATGCAAAACATAAAAGAAACGAAAATACCGCATTGCCACTATGCACTTGGGCCTCCACCGTGACAGTGCATGACCCAGCCCGCAAAGCCCCACAGCTCCTTCCTCCTGTTCATCGAGGGGGCGTGTGCGCGCCCTGGCCGTCCACGGCCGATGCCGCCGGCGGATGGACGCCACCGCGACGCTACAGGAGCGTGCGTAGATATTTATGCCGCCGCGTACGCCCAGCCAAACCCTACTCCTCCCCATTCGCCCCTCTCCCTGCTCCCTCTCCTTGATCTGGAAGGACCCGAACCACCGCCGCCATGGAGACCCTTGCCCGCGTGGCCACCGTCGCCCCCCTTGTCGTGAGAGGCTGTCCAGCGGAAGCGCCGCCGTCTACTAGGTCGTCTTGGAGGAGCCGTTCGAGCTGGAGATCCCCGTGGTGCCCGATACGTCCTCGTCTTCCCCGCCACGGCCACGGCGCCAACGCCGTCGATCTCCACCACCGGCGCCTCCCCGCGGTTCCGAGCACGTCCACGACCTCCCTCGCAGTGAGCCACGTCCATCCCCCTTCCTTGCCTCCTCGATTTGTTGCCGTAGCCGCCGCCCCCAAGCTCGTCTGGGCTCCCGCGTACGTGTACGCGTACGCTGCTCTGTTTCTCTGTTGATTCATGTTGCTACCTTGTGTTGTTGCTGCCCCGCTCGCCGCAAGCTGCCGCCCGTAGCCTCCCTTAACCGCGCCCTGCCCTGCGCACCTCGCCCTCGGCAACACTCGCCGCCGGCCCGTGGCCTTCTGCCCGCGCGCGCCCGCGGCGCCCGGCGCTGGCCGCCGCTCGCCCTGGCCGTGTCCAAGGCGTGCCCCCGCAGCCGCTCACGGCCCTGCCTACTTCCTGATGCGGCGGTGCTACTACTCCCCTGCGCTGCTGCTGCTCATGCGACTACCGCTGCTTGCTGCTAGTGTTGACGCTGCCGCTAGCTTTGTTGCTGCTGCTCTGTTGCTACTCTATACTGCTTCTGCCTCTAGCGCTACACCATGCCTAGCTGCTACTGCCGCTGATGTTTGCTGGTCGCTCCGGCGTACGCAGCTGCAAAGTTATTTGCTAAAGAAATAACTGACGAAACTGAACTGCACCAGAGAGCTTGCCCTGTCCAAACATGGTCATGTGCTATGTGTGCGTTTGAGTGCACATCTGTGAGGCTGGCTATGCAACCAGGCCGGCCCTTATTTATTAGAGCTAGGTTGGTTTGTACTAAGTAGCCTAATAGCAATTGACGTATGGGACAACCCCGTTAAATATTGTTTAATTAAACCATAGATAATGCCATGAGGACCCCATAGACACTATATCAGTCAACCCAGTCAAAGTTGACTGGTTACCTGATGACTCAACACACCCAGGCCCCACTTGTCATACACTAGACTAGAAATCCCCTGGGCACACTTAGCAATATTGTTTTATAATTCGAATTTATAATAAACCAAGAAAATCTTTTAACTTTGAAAATTGATATAAAATAAACCGTAAATCGGATCAAAATAATTTATATATGAAAAATGATCAGAAAAATAAGACGAATCCGAATATGCCACTCACTTACCTACCACGCACCTCCAGCCTGATGAACATGGAACTTTTCCCTTCATTTCATCTGGCCGATAATTTCCCGGAGATGGAAAATACCGCTGGATATTTTCCCGCTCCGACCAACATGTGTAGGACTGCGTTAGGTCACCACTAGCATAGCCTGTCATCATGCCATGCGATGTGATGCGTTGATTGATGTGTTATTTATTGTGTTCTCCCTCTGTTTCTTCTTTCCGGTAGACCCCCGAGACCGTTGTTGATATGGTGATCGACTACTTCACCTTCGAGGGTCCGTATCTGTCTACAAAGCTTCCAGGCAAGCCCCCCCCTTTGATCACTAGATATCCCCTATTCTTCTCTCTACTGCTTGCATTAGAGTAGTGTAGCATGTTACTGTTCGGTTACTCCTATTCTGTTGCATAGCCTGTCATTGTTGCTACAACTGTTGATACCTGTACCTGCCATCCTAATGCTTAGTATAGGATGCTAGTATTCCATCAGTGGCCCTTCATTCTTGTCCGTCTGCCATGCTATACTATCGGGCCGTGATCACTCGGGTGGTGATCACGGGTACATACTATATACTTACTTTACATACACATGATGATAATTCGGAGATGGGGGCTGAAGGGGCAGGTGGTTCCACCCAGGTAGTGGTGGGCCTGGGTTCCCGACAGTCCCCTGATGGATACTTTGTGGCGGAGCGACAGGGCGGGTTGCGACCACCTAGGAGACAGGTGGGCCTGGCCCTGGTCGTTGTCCGCGGTTATCTCATAATAACACGTTTAACGGGATCTTGGTATTTGATCTGAGTCTGGCCATTTGGTCTATACGCACTAACCAGCTGCGTGGGAACAGTTATGGGCACTCGACGTCGTGGTATCAGCCGAAGCCTTCTTGACGTCAGCGACTTAGCGGCGCGCGCCGGATTGGACCGGAACGCCTACTCTGGTATTAGGAGAGGCTAGGTATGCTTACCGGCCGCCCTCGCAACGTGCAGGTGTGCATTGGGCGATGGGCCCAGACCCCCGTGCGCTTAGGGTTTAGACCGGCGTGCTGACCTCTCTGTTGTGCTTAGGTAGGGCTGCGACGTGTTGATCTTCCGAGGCCGGGCATGACCCTGGAAAGTGTGTCCGGCCAAATGGGATCGAGCGTGCTGGGATATGTGGTGCACCCCTGCAGGGAAGTTAATCTATTCGAATAGCCGTGTCCCTCGGTAAAAGGACGACCCAGAGTTGTACTCTGACCTCATGACAACTAGAATTGGATACTTAATAAAACACACCCAGACAAGTTCCAGATATAACTCGGTGGTTGCTCTCTCACAGGGTGATGTGCGGGAGGATCGCCGGGTAGGTTTATGCTATACGATGTTACTTGGTGAACTCTTCTGCTACTCAAGACGGAGGCTGCTAGAAGCTTTGATAGTTGTTACTATTCCATCTACTCCCTTCTACTGCTGCAAGACAGAGGCTGCCAGAAGCTTTGACGCTTGTTACTATTCCATCTACTCTCTTCTACTGCTGCAAGATGGAGGTTGCCAGAAGCGTAGTCTTCGATTGGATTAGCTATCCCCCTCTTATTCTGGCATTCTGCAGTTCAGCCCACAGATATTACCCCTTTACACATATATCTTTGCATATGTAGTGTAGATCCTTGCTTGCGAGTACTTTGGATGAGTACTCACGGTTGCTTTGCTCCCCCTTTCCCCCCTTTTCTCTTTCTTCTCGGATGATGCAACCAGATGATGGAGTCCAGGAGCCAGAGGATCCCGATGATGTTTCTACATGGAGTTCGGCTTCGAGGAGTAGTTAGGAGGTCCCAGGCAGGAGGCCTTGCCTTTTCGATCGTTGCTACTTTTGTGCTAGCCTTCTTAAGGCAATCTTGTTTAACTTATGTCTGTACTCAGATACTATTGCTTCCGCTGACTCTTGTGTATTTGAGCTTTTGTATTCGAGCCCTCGAGGCCCCTGGCTTGTAATATAAAGCTTGTATTATTTTAATTTGTGTCTAGAGTTGTGTTGTGATATCTTCCAGTGAGTCCTTGATCTTGGTCGTACACATTTGCGTGCATGATTAGTGTACGGTCAAATCGGGGGCGTCACAAGTTGGTATCAGAGCCAACTGCCTGTAGGAACCCCCCTTTCCAACTCCTTGGCCGAAGTTGAGTCTAGTCTTTGAAAAACCGTTTTACTAACTTGGTCGTGTGGCTTACGGGCCCACGTCGCCAATTGGGTGGTATTAGGATCTTTTATTTCTCATCTATACTCTGGGGTTCTGATCTCTCTTCTATTCGGGTTAAATGAATTTACTAACTACATTAGGTTCTCGTAACTACTTTCCCCGGAGAGCCCCTTCATTCCAGATGGTTGCCCGCTTCATTAGAAGACTTCGAAGATACTCTCCGATCTACTCCCGAGAACTTGTGTTCATTTCTTTTGCAATCCTTGATACCGTTGAATCCTTATGGATAACTGTGTACCCTCGCCGATCATAGTTCTATCCCTAGGTGTTCTTGTTATTACAAGATACCCTGAAATGCTTCGGATTTTTCGAGAATTGTTTTTGCCTGCTGCCTTGCAGCTCCTTTTCTGCATAAATACCTGTATGAATAATTCCTCACACTTACCGGGGGTTCGTTCATCCCCAGTTGTTCATGCGTTTCACAAATGTCTTCGAAACGCTTTTCAGTCTTCCAAAATCCTCAGCAACATATTGCTCTGGAAAGTTTTGCCTGGTTGCATTATGGTTAATTCCATATGAATATCAATATTTGTTAAAATCCTTTGTGCTTGACTTTCTGATCTTATTGATTCAATAGGTTGCAAATATTAGCAATCATCAGTCAAACTACAATTCGTTCTTCCAGCTCAGACGTCATTCCGGATATGAGCTGGTTCTCGACCAATCAAATTGCCGTCGATTGTACCCGTAAGTCTATTCAATTTATCCATCCTTTATCAAAGCATTTGCTTCTGATCCCCTGATTTGGAAATCATAATTCCTTTGCAATTGAGTTTGGATTAGTCAGTTGTTTCTATGATCCAATGCCTTGCATTGTTTCTTCATCTGGTTGTGTGTCGATGCTCACATCAGCTCCATTATGAACTGCCCGATCCTTTGTTGGATTATTATCCGACATCGTCCTTCATATCCTATAACTTTGTGAGTCTTTCCTTAGATACATAATGCCATTGGTAAATTGTATCCTCTGCTTTTGTCAACCATGCTCTACCTTCGAGCTAGTGTTATTACTCTTGAAGCCTGTGGTATATATTCCTAAGATGCCGCTATGGGTTGAACCTATGCCTTCCCTAATCCGTGTGAACCCAAGAATTTTCACGAGTCGTACTATTCTGGTGTTTTACTAGATATAATTTCTACACTACAACTTCATCGGAATCAAGAAGTGAATGGAAGGGAGTGGGCCTTGAACTTTCTGTTCATGCCCATGGACACAGTGTAGATCTTATCATTAAGGCTTCTTTTTAAATTAATTATCCCCTTGATATAAGTTCATTTTATATCAGGGATCTGGCCTTTTGCAATCGTGGTTCCGACCATGCTCTCCTTTAAATACCATTTCTCGGACAAGTTAAACCACTTGTCCTCTGCAGGTCAATGCACCTGTCCAACCCCTATTATGTTCTACCTTCGAGTATTACCCCATGGTATCTCGATAATGTCACATAACCATATTACTTCTTATGGGTTCTTCAAGTATTACTTCTCACCGATTCCAATTTTACCCGGGTTCTGAGTTGTTAGACAATCCAGGACACCGATAAGTGAATCAATTCCTCACTTTGATTCAATAACTCTAAGTAATCTCCATTGCTTATGAGTTTATTAATTCTTCAAGTCATATCTAGCCTGGTCGAATATATCATTATCGTGCATCTTTTTAACTATGCTACCTGGTCCTTCTTCCCGGAGCACAATTTCGGCAATGAGCTAAGCTTACGCCCATCTTCCTCGGCATATCATTTCGCCTTGAACAATTAGCATGATTTCAAGTTTGTATTGTACTAGTGGTTTCAATAACCTTTCGCTCCATCATTCATTTGACTTGATGTCATCGCCGATCGATTACATCCTAATGAAATCTCTTGACAAAGGTGTCGTGATCATCCTCAACAATGATTTGCCTTCTTCCAAGTTGTGAATCGAAGTCATGGTGGGAAATACCATCATTTCCCCTCGATGATTTGTATTAACATCGACAACATTCTTGCATTCCCTCCAACACAAACATGTTCTTGTTTTGTGTTATACCTTGAGTTCATTGTTATCCGACTTATGATATACTCTATCTTGGAGTACTACCATCTGTCATATCAAGAATGTCGTGAGAATTTCACCAACCCTTATGAATTCTTGATACAAGTAATACTTCTCGTCATCCTCGTTCGTTCCCTGGTCCCCGTGTTGTTTCTAACCGGAAACCCAACAATTGAAGTATGACGTGCGAATCCAAAACTTGTAGCAAACTGAATGCTTTGAAGTGAATGGTCGATAGTTTCATTCCAACCCTTCGGGTTATTAAACCTCCATGCTACCATCGATCTTGCTAATTGGTGTGTATTTCCAGGTGCATTTCGTTCAGTACTTAATTGTGGATGTTCTCCACGAACACACTTCATTACATATCCTGGTGTATTCAAAGTCTGATCTTTACCTAATGACCATGTCGGTGCTATCTGGAAGCATGACTTTGGTGCTCCAAAGATCCACAAGAACATTGTAAGCGCGAGGCTAAATGTTTCTTGATCAACTATCGAACACCGTTGTGTGGGTACATATCATAATTCTTCTTATCCCTTTTATCTATATGGTCATGATTTTGATCTCCTGACATGTATATCATGCCCTACTTAATCTTGGGGATGATTCCTATTCATTGTGTTTAAACACATTTTTCCTTTCCATTTGTTTGATTAACCTTTCTTGGATCTACATATAATCTAAGCAGTAATAATATTCTGCTTAAGTGAACACCTTGGTGTACAACTCTCTCAGTAAGACCATGTTACTTATGTTGATAACATTCTGGTAACCCCCGATGGACGAGAACTTTGCCTATTGGTCCGCCTCGTACAACGAGCAGGAAAATGGTTCTCTTCTTCCCTCGCCCTTGGTACCGATGTTGTTGCCGAAATAATGACTTGCTATCCTCTGACATGCCTTGTTTACATGATCGTGCAAGACGTCATCGCCCTTCCTAATTTTTTTTACCCACATGGTGGGCCCATAACCCACAGTTCCACAGGATCGAAGCTTGACTCTCATGTACACCCTTGAATCTGAAGTATACTTTACACTTAGCTTCGTATGTATTTTAAGAGCCACCTTCCCTCACTTATTCTATTCCGGGGTCAGACGCGATATTTATTTCGTTGCTCTGAGCCCCTCTCACCCTCTGTTTCAGACATCGAACATTTGCCTGTGGCTTGAAAATTCTCATGCCTACTTTAATTCTCTCGATGTTTTATTAAGTTTCAACTCGAGAGATACTTCTGCCTCATTCCCTGAATTGTTCACCAGATAATTAACCCTATAAGGGTCAGTTCTCCCAAAATTACTCTTTACTTCCCCACTTAAATCTCGGGACGAGATTTCTTGTAGTGGAGGAGATTTGTAACACCCCGAGGATCATGCTACAGTAAACTCCACACTAACGATGCTTAGTCATCATCATTATGCCCTAAAAAAGTAATTAGGAAATATTTCAACCTCAAATTCAAATTTAAAATAAAGTCACAATATTAATTATCCAAACAGCAAAAAAAAGTGCTCATAGTATTGCAAACAATCCCAAAGCTATGATAAAAATAGAACCAACATTTTATAAACCGTGAAGGTGCCCTAGAATAATTAAAACAGGGACCAAATCGTTATTGAGAATACCTTTTGTATGTATAAAAATACATCCTATTTTGTTTAACTCCCACACTATTGTGGGAGTGAGGTATTTGGCTTACTGGTTTTTGAGACCAGCCACACAGTTTACAAAAATGGTTTATTGCTAAAAGAAAATGCAAAACATAAAAGAAACGAAAATACCGCATTGCCACTATGCACTTGGGCCTCCACCATGACAGTGCATGACCCAGCCCGCAAAGCCCCACAGCTCCTTCCTCCTGTTCATCGAGGGGGCGTGTGCGCGCCCTGGCCGTCCACGGCCGATGCCGCCGGCGGATGGACGCCACCGCGACGCTACAGGAGCGCGCGTAGATATTTATGCCGCCGCGTACGCCCAGCCAAACCCTACTCCTCCCCATTCGCCCCTCTCCCTGCTCCCTCTCCTCGATCTGGAAGGACCTGAACCACCGCCGCCATGGAGACCCTTGCCCGCGTGGCCACCGTCGCCCCCCTTGCCGTGAGAGGCTGTCCAGCGGAAGCGCCGCCGTCTACTAGGTCGTCTTGGAGGAGCCGTTCGAGCTGGAGATCCCCGTGGTGCCCGATACGTCCTCGTCTTCCCCGCCACGGCCACGGCGCCAACGCCGTCGATCTCCACCACCGGCGCCTCCCCGCGGTTCCGAGCACGTCCACGACCTCCCTCGCAGTGAGCCACGTCCATCCCCCTTCCTTGCCTCCTCGATTTGTTGCCGTAGCCGCCGCCCCCAAGCTCGTCTGGGCTCCCGCGTACGTGTACGCGTACGCTGCTCTGTTTCTCTGTTGATTCATGTTGCTACCTTGTGTTGTTGCTGCCCCGCTCGCCGCAAGCTGCCGCCCGTAGCCTCCCTTAACCGCGCCCTGCCCTGCGCACCTCGCCCTCGGCAACACTCGCCGCCGGCCCGTGGCCTTCTGCCCGCGCGCGCCCGCGGCGCCCGGCGCTGGCCGCCGCTCGCCCTGGCCGTGTCCAAGGCGTGCCCCCGCAGCCGCTCACGGCCCTGCCTACTTCCTGATGCGGCGGTGCTACTACTCCCCTGCGCTGCTGCTGCTCATGCGACTACCGCTGCTTGCTGCTAGTGTTGACGCTGCCGCTAGCTTTGTTGCTGCTGCTCTGTTGCTACTCTATACTGCTTCTGCCTCTAGCGCTACACCATGCCTAGCTGCTACTGCCGCTGATGTTTGCTGGTCGCTCCGGCGTACGCAGCTGCAAAGTTATTTGCTAAAGAAATAACTGACGAAACTGAACTGCACCAGAGAGCTTGCCCTGTCCAAACATGGTCATGTGCTATGTGTGCGTTTGAGTGCACATCTGTGAGGCTGGCTATGCAACCAGGCCGGCCCTTGTTTATTAGAGCTAGGTTGGTTTGTACTAAGTAGCCTAATAGCAATTGACGTATGGGACAACCCCGTTAAATATTGTTTAATTAAACCATAGATAATGCCATGAGGACCCCATAGACACTATATCAGTCAACCCAGTCAAAGTTGACTGGTTACCTGATGACTCAACACACCCAGGCCCCACTTGTCATACACTAGACTAGAAATCCCCTGGGCACACTTAGCAATATTGTTTTATAATTCGAATTTATAATAAACCAAGAAAATCTTTTAACTTTGAAAATTGATATAAAATAAACCGTAACTCGGATCAAAATAATTTATATATGAAAAATGATCAGAAAAATAAGACGAATCCGAATATGCCACTCACTTACCTACCACGCACCTCCAGCCTGATGAACATGGAACTTTTCCCTTCATTTCATCCGGCCGATAATTTCCCGGAGATGGAAAATACCGCTGGATATTTTCCCGCTCCGACCAACATGTGTAGGACTGCGTTAGGTCACCACTAGCATAGCCTGTCATCATGCCATGCGTGTGATGCGTTGATTGATGTGTTATTTATTGTGTTCTCCCTCTGTTTCTTCTTTCCGGTAGACCCCCGAGACCGTTGTTGATATGGTGATCGACTACTTCACCTTCGAGGGTCCGTATCTGTCTACAAAGCTTCCAGGCAAGCCCCCCCTTTGATCACTAGATATCCCCTATTCTTCTCTCTACTGCTTGCATTAGAGTAGTGTAGCATGTTACTGTTCGGTTACTCCTATTCTGTTGCATAGCCTGTCATTGTTGCTACAACTGTTGATACCTGTACCTGCCATCCTAATGCTTAGTATAGGATGCTAGTATTCCATCAGTGGCCCTTCATTCTTGTCCGTCTGCCATGCTATACTATCGGGCCGTGATCACTCGGGTGGTGATCACGGGTACATACTATATACTTACTTTACATACACATGATGATAATTCGGAGATGGGGGCTGAAGGGGCAGGTGGTTCCACCCAGGTAGTGGTGGGCCTGGGTTCCCGACAGTCCCCTGATGGATACTTTGTGGCGGAGCGACATGGCGGGTTGCGACCACCTAGGAGACAGGTGGGCCTGGCCCTGGTCGTTGTCCGCGGTTATCTCATAATAACACGTTTAACGGGATCTTGGTATTTGATCTGAGTCTGGCCATTTGGTCTATACGCACTAACCAGCTGCGTGGGAACAGTTATGGGCACTCGACGTCGTGGTATCAGCCGAAGCCTTCTTGACGTCAGCGACTTAGCGGCGCGCGCCGGATTGGACCGGAACGCCTACTCTGGTATTAGGAGAGGCTAGGTCTGCTTACCGGCCGCCCTCGCAACGTGCAGGTGTGCATTGGGCGATGGGCCCAGACCCCCGTGCGCTTAGGGTTTAGACCGGCGTGCTGACCTCTCTGTTGTGCTTAGGTAGGGCTGCGACGTGTTGATCTTCCGAGGCCGGGCATGACCCTGGAAAGTGTGTCCGGCCAAATGGGATCGAGCGTGCTGGGATATGTGGTGCACCCCTGTAGGGAAGTTAATCTATTCGAATAGCCGTGTCCCTCGGTAAAAGGACGACCCAGAGTTGTACTCTGACCTCATGACAACTAGAATTGGATACTTAATAAAACACACCCAGACAAGTTCCAGATATAACTCGGTGGTTGCTCTCTCACAGGGTGATGTGCGGGAGGATCGCCGGGTAGGTTTATGCTATACGATGTTACTTGGTGAACTCTTCTGCTACTCAAGACGGAGGCTGCTAGAAGCTTTGATAGTTGTTACTATTCCATCTACTCCCTTCTACTGCTGCAAGACAGAGGCTGCCAGAAGCTTTGACGCTTGTTACTATTCCATCTACTCTCTTCTACTGCTGCAAGATGGAGGTTGCCAGAAGCGTAGTCTTCGATTGGATTAGCTATCCCCCTCTTATTCTGGCATTCTGCAGTTCAGCCCACAGATATTACCCCTTTACACATATATCTTTGCATATGTAGTGTAGATCCTTGCTTGCGAGTACTTTGGATGAGTACTCACGGTTGCTTTGCTCCCCCTTTTCCCCCCTTTTCTCTTTCTTCTCGGATGATGCAACTAGATGATGGAGTCCAGGAGCCAGAGGATCCCGATGATGTTTCTACATGGAGTTCGGCTTCGAGGAGTAGTTAGGAGGTCCCAGGCAGGAGGCCTTGCCTTTTCGATCGTTGCTACTTTTGTGCTAGCCTTCTTAAGGCAATCTTGTTTAACTTATGTCTGTACTCAGATACTATTGCTTCCGCTGACTCTTGTGTATTTGAGCTTTTGTATTCGAGCCCTCGAGGCCCCTGGCTTGTAATATAAAGCTTGTATTATTTTAATTTGTGTCTAGAGTTGTGTTGTGATATCTTCCAGTGAGTCCTTGATCTTGGTCGTACACATTTGCGTGCATGATTAGTGTACGGTCAAATCGGGGGCGTCACACCGAGGATGAAGAAGAGGAGTCGAGGTTCAGTGAGCCGCCTGAGTCTTCGGCAGGATCGCTTGATCCGACGCCCTGCTCGGCGGGCCCGCTCGACTCTGCGCCTTGCTCGGCGGCCTCGCTTGTCCCGGCAAGTTGCCCGGCGAGCTTCCCCGCTTTGCGAAGCTCTTCCTCCTCGGCAAGACTTACCGCCTCCGCTGCATCCGCCTCCTCCACAGTATATCCAAACTCGCCCGCGGCCCTGGCTGCAGCTGCCTCCTCCAACCTGGTGGCAATATACGCCATCTCCTGGCCAGTAGTGTCACAGGTGAGTCCCCTCTTCTCGTCGGGTTTGATTGGCAGCTCCACCAGGTTGTCGAAGAACGTCTGCACGGCTTCGTCAGAAGGTTCCCGCCAAGTGGGGTCGATCCCGTGGGAATCACACAACGGCATCGCCGCGCGGATGGCGCTGAGCGACGAGTTGTTGCACAACAGAACTACGCCCTGCGGCAACGCGAACCACTCTGGATGGGCGGAGTCGTACTTGAATAGCGCTTCGAGCATTGCGTTGAGCTCCAAGATAGTGAAATTGTAGTTGAGGCCCGGGCGTAGCCTCATGATGTCTGCCGCGTTATCAAACTCCCAAGCAGCCGTTTTCCTCTCCTGCAAGGGAGCGATGCGGCGGCGAAGAAAGTCTGCCCCGACAGCACCTACAGTGAGCTTGGCTTTCCGGAGGCGAAGAATCCTAGTGGTGGCTATCTTTAGCTTGTCGTCCTCAGGGGCCAGGTCACTCCACTCATTGCCGCGCACTACTGCGACTTGGCGCCGGGAAGTGAACTGTTGCGGGTCATCCTCCATAATCCAACACCAGTTGGCCCTCCACTCATCCCACTTGCCGCAGAGCTCCCCCGTCAAGTAAGCCTCTTTCTTATGGAGCCTAATGATCCAAGAGATTCCGCCAGACAGAGGAGACCCAGACTCGACTCGAGGTATGAAGTAATGGCGGAAGAGAGCTACATTGGGGTAAACTCCGACGAAATTTTCGCACAGATGTGCGAAAAAGGCCATGGTCAAGACGGCGTTTGGGGTGAAGTCAAGGAGATGGAACCCGTAGGTATTCATGATATCACAGAAGAACTCCGAGAAGGGCGGGCAGAGCCCGCAGAAGAAGAACAGAGCAAAAAAGGCATAGCCGCCCGGGAACATCTCGCAGGCCACGGCGGGGAGTACCTTGGTGCGCGGATGCGCCTTTGTCTCCCTCGACGAAAGTTTCAGAAGGCTACGGATGCCATGTGCGTCGATGGTGGCGCCTCGCTGCATGCTTCTCACCGCCAGCTTAAACAGTGGGCGCGTGAGATTATTGCGGCAGAACCATCGTCCGGTGCCCAAAAGCCGCTGAAATGGTCCAGCACACCTATCATGTTTGACGCTGAGGATCACCCTGATCGCACTACTGCGGTTGGGTGCTTGCCATTGTTGGTTTCACCAACAATACGCAACCTCAAGGTGACGAAGATGATAGTTGATGGCGGGGCTGGCCTGAACCTACTTTCGCCCACCGTGATCGAGAAGCTGCAAGTTCCTGATGGAGACCTCGAGGAGACGAGCACGTTTCAGGGGGTCAGCCCAGGGAGGAGCCAACCAAAGGGGAAAGTCACGCTGCCCGTGACATTTGGGAGTGATCTGAACTCAGGACCGAGAGGATCGTGTTCGATGTTGCCAAGATCCCCCTGCCTTACAATGGGATCCTTGGCCGCCCAGCACTGGCCAAGTTCATGGCAGCATCACACTATGCCTACAACACCCTGAAGATGCCAGGGCCCATGACGATCATCACCATCCCCTCCGACAAGAAAGATGCGCTGATTTGCGCCGACCAATTGTACCAGCAAGCAGTTGCAGCAACTGCCGCTACGGGGGCACTTGCTCCTGCCACTGGAGCCCCGGGAGGGAAGAAGAAGAAGACCGGCGAGACCTCGGGCGCCCACTCCGGCAAGTGCACCTCTTCGGTGTGCTGTGCTCCTGTCGAGGACGTGCCTGAGAGCTCCACCGGAAAGAAGAAGCCCGGCGAGACCTCAGACACCCACTCCGACAAGCGCACCTCCTCGGAGTGCCGCGCTCCCGTCGAGGACGTGCCGGAGGGCTCCACCGGCAGAGACAAGAGATCCAGGGCCACACCGCCGGGAACCAAGAAGGTTTCTGTTAAGGAGGACGGTTCGGGAGGGGCTTTTACCATAAGCTCCGCCCTTGGCAAAAAATAGGAAGACACGCTCGTCACCTTCCTGCGGGCGAATGTCGACGTGTTTGCCTGGCAAGCATCCGACATCCCCGGCGTTCCCAGGGAGGTGATTGAGCAGCACCTTGCTGTCTGCCCTCATGCGCGGCCCGTCAAGCAGAAGGTCAGGAAGCAAGCTTTGGAACGGCAAGAGTTCATCACCGAGGAGATCCGGAAACTAGAAGTTGCGGGTTTGGTGAGAGGAGTGCTCCACCCAACGTGGTTGGCCAATCCAGTGGTAGTGCGCAAGGCAAATAGGAAGTGGAGGCTGTGTATTGACTACAAGGATATCAATAAAGCTTGTCCCAAGGACCCCTTCCCGTTGCCGCGCATAGACCAGATTGTTGACTCCACGGTAGGGTGTAACCTACTGTCATTCCTCGATGCCTACTCCGGTTACCACCAGATCTTCATGGCGAGAGAAGACGAAGAGAAGACAACATTCATCACCCCATGTGGCACGTACTGTTTCGTATGAATGCCTTTCGGGTTGAAGAGTGCCGGCTCGACGTTTGCAAGGGCAGTCCAGATTGGTTTTGAACCCCAGCTCCATAGACATATGGAGGCTTATATGGATGATATAGTGGTCAAAACCAAGAACAAGGCAACCCTTGTACCGTATTTACAAGAAACATTTGTGAACCTGCGCAAGATCAACCTCAAGCCGAACCCTGAGAAGTGCGTCTTTGGCGTTCCGTCTGGCAAACTTCTCGGGTTCTTTGTGTCGCAGCATGGGATAGAAGCCAATCCGGACAAGATCAAAGCTATAGAGCAGATTGAAGCACCCAGACGGGTCAAGGATGTGCGTCGGCTTGCTGGCTGTGTTGCCGCCATGAGCAGATTCATTTCCAAGTCTGCCGAGCGCACCCTCCCCTTTTTTAAGATCTTGAAAACGGCGGGCCCAATGGAATGGACGCCAAAAGCCGAAGCGGCATTACATGATCTGAAGAGGTATCTTTCCTCTACGCCAATACTGGTTGCACCTAGACCACAAGAACCGTTGCTGCTATACTTAGTGGCAATGAACCAGGTGGTCAGTGCCGCACTAGTGGCGCAGAGAGAAATTCATGATGAGGTGATAGCAGCAACAGAGCCTGGTGCCACTGGTACAGAAGCGACACAGTCGGTTAGAGTGCAGCCGAAAAAGAAGATGATGCAGCACCCGGTCTACTTTGTTAGCTCCCTCTTGCAGGGGGCTAGATCAAGGTACTCCGGCGTGCAGAAATTGCTCTTCGGCCTTCTTATGGCCTCGAGGAAGCTGCGTCACTACTTCCAGGCACACGAGATCACTGTCGTCACTCGCCTCCCTCTGCAACGGATATTGCACAATCCAGATGCGACGGGGAGGATTGTAGAGTGGGCATTGGAACTGTCCAGCTTTGGCCTCAAGTTTGAAAGTACCTCGACAATTCAGAGCCGAGTCCTGGCAGAGTTCATCGTAGAATGGACCGCAACGCCTGATGAAGAAGTCCAGGAAACTGCTCTCCCCGGCAAAGAGGCGAGTTGCAACTAGATCATGTACTTTGATGGGGCTTTCTTCTTACAGGGTGCCGGGCCTGGCGTACTGCTGGTCGCGCCCACCGGAGAGCACCTCAAGTACGTGGTCCAGATGCACTTCCCCAGGGAGGTATCAGCGAACAACACTGCCGAGTACGAGGGGCTGCTTGCTTGTCTTAAGATCGCGGCGGACCTCGGAATCAAGAAGCTCATTGTCAGGGGCGACTCACAGCTTGTCGTCAAACAAGTCAACAAGGATTACCAGAGCCCGTTGATGAGGGCTTACATCGATGAAGTGACAAAGTTGGAAGAGCGCTTTGACTGTATATAGGCAGAGCACGTTCCCCGAGCAGAGAACGACATCGCCGATTACCTGTCAAAGCGCGCTGCCCTCAAGCTACCTGTGGAACCAGGTACCTTTGTGCTTCAGCTTTCTCAGCCATCCATTGATCCATCAACAGAGTCGAACAATATGAGGGAGTCAGGGTCCGGCAAGTACTTTCCCACCGAGCTCCCCGGAGCCGCCGGCAAGGATGTTGCCGGGGACACTGAGCCCGCCACCGGAGGGCTAACTCCGGCGGAGCGTCAAGCTTTTGCCGTCGAGATGGCCACTCCCTTGGCGGAAGAAATGCCTTTAGTCCTCGCCGTCGAGCCCCAGGCTGCAGCGTGGGCGCAGCATACCGTCCGATTCCTTCAGACTGGGGAACTTCCTAAGGAGCAGGAAGAAGCGGAGAAAGTAGCCCGTCGGTCTTCCATGTACCAGTTCGTCGATGACGTCCTGTACAGAAGGAGACCGAACGGTGTGAAATTGAAGTGCATCCCTCAAGAGGAAGGACTGGAGCTGTTGGCAGAGATACATGGAGGCATATGTGGATCCCACATAGGGTCGAGCGCCCTTGCCGGCATGGCATTCCGGCAAGGCTTCTTCAGGCCCACTGCCCTTCGGGATGCGGCGGCGCTGGTCACCAGGTGTGAAGCGTGCCAATTCCATTCAAAGAAACTTCATCAACCAGCTCAAGCCGTTCAAACCATTCCTCTCTCCTGGCCCTTCTCGGTCTGGGGGCTCGACATACTGGGCCCTTTCCCCCACGCCGTCGGGGGCTTTGAGTACTTGTACGTTGCAATTGACAAGTTCACAAAGTGGTGAGAAGTGGAGGCAGTAAGGAAGGTCATAGCTCAGTCAGCTGTCAAGTTCTTCAATGGACTAGTGTGCCGTTTTGGTGTACCCAACAGGATCATCACCGACAATGGCACGCAGTTCACAAGCCGCATCTTCATGCAATATACCCAAGACCTCGGCAGCAAGGTCTATTTTGCTTCCGTTGCTCACCCCCGAAGCAATGGTCAAGCTGAGAGGGCAAATGCTGAAGTGCTGCAAGGATTAAGGACAAAGACCTTCGACAGGCTGCACAAGAGCGGGAGGCGCTGGATTGATGAATTGTCGGCGGTTCTTTGGTCGATCAGGATGACGCCAAATCGAGCCACCGGCCAGACGCCCTTTGCCCTGATATACGGGGCAGAAGCAGTTCTCCCCACGGAACTCATATACGGGTCGCCTCGAGTGCTCGCTTATGATGAGCTTGAGCAAGAGCCATTGCGGCAAGACGACACAATGCTCCTTGAGGAAGATCGTCTTCGGGCGGCTGTGAGAGCAGCGCACTACCAGCAAGCCTTGTGCCGCTACCATAGCTGCAAGGTTCATGCCCGAAGCTTTGAGGAAGGCGACCTTGTTCTCCGGCGCGTTCAATCGGCCAGGAATAAGAACAAGTTGACGCCGAAGTGGGAAGGCCCTTATCGGGTAATACGAGTCACCAGGCCTGGCGCTGTCCGCCTGGAGACCGAGGATGCCGTTTCGTTGAGTAATTCCTGGAACATCGAGCATCTTCGCAAGTTTTACCCAGAAGGCGCGGCTTGCCGCCCCCCCCCCCTGGCAAGCCACCCTTTTGTAAGAGCCTTGCCGGCAAGGCATGTAACCCTTTGTAAAAAGCCAGGCGCAGACCCTGAGCATAAATAAATGAAGCGCTGGCGCCCTAAGTTATAGCATGCATGCTGAGTCGAGTCTCGTCCTTGGTTAGGGTTGATAGTGCTTAGCAGCGGCTGACCCCTAGCATAGAGGTCGAGGCTTTGCCTTTCCTCTGTCTTCTTTGGTTCACAGGATGCGTAGACATCCTTGCCGAAACCACTCAGAGGAAGCGAAGAAGAACAGACCAGTGCCTAGGCCCCAACAAGCCAGTGTTGCCGGAGGTTGCAAGGGCAAGAATTCGCCCACGGCAGACCAGGGTTGCCCGGGGCTGCAGTTTCAGATAAGTCCTTCATCCCTTGTCATGCATTCCATTATGGACTGAGGTATGTGAAACCTCGTTCTTTTCCTTAAGCTACCGTGCTCCCATAACACTAGGCCCTAAGACTCGTTCCTGGGACTAGGTTTGGTCATAGTCGCGGCAGCAAAAGGGTAAAACGAGGAGCCTGAGCCTGCTTCATCCCTACCTCCGCCAAGAGCGTGAGAAAGGTCGAGCAAAGTAGGGAAACGGCAGGGCCTGTTGCCGGACGAGGAAATATTTATCTTAAGGATATCAGGGATTTATTCCCTGTTGTTGGTTTTTACCTACGAACAAATGACCCGGCAAACATTCCTTTTTTATTAAAAACATTCCATTCAGGTACAATCCATAGGAAATGAAAAACATGAATAAGGGGATTACAAGTTCTAAACTTAACAGATGCCCGAAGGCTTACAGACTATAAAGAGATAAGATGCCCGTAATGTCTTTCTTGTCCCTCTCCTCAGGAGGTAGGTCAAGGAGGCGAGAAGGGCAAAAGGGGCGCCTAGGCGAGCTATGGGTGGCAGAAGACACAGAGAAGGCATCTCGGCGGCCTCCCCAGGGCTGGACGGTAATGACGGCGCCGGAGGCTGAGCTCGAAGATGAGGCGGCAGGATGTCAGTAGGAGACGAAGGCGTCGGTGCCCGCGTACTCCAACATGACGACCTTGCCGCCCGCCTTCTTCCTCTTCCTCTTCCGCAGCCTCCCTACGCCAGCCGCCAAGGAGACGGCCCCGAGAAGTTCAACGAGCCGGCGGCGCGGATGATGGGGTCGCCGGTGCCACCAGGAGCGGCGCCCGACACCTAGTCGGACCCGTTATCTTGCTGTCCCCCGCCCTCGTCGTCGTTGTCGCTGTCCTCCTCGTCACCCTCGTTCGAGGAGGAGTCTTCATCATCAGAGGAGCTCTCCATGCAGCACCTCGTGCAAGTCCCGAGGTGCCCGAAGACCTTGACGAAGAGGTGGCCATCCCCCATCAACTTGAAGTGGAGGGTGAGCCCATCCATCAGGCTGTGGATGCGAGCGAACCTCTTCCATCCTTGGCGAAGATACATCACATGAGGGGCAGGGAAGTCGACGCGGGCCCGCGTGCCACTGATCCCGCAACCCCTCATGTGCAGCCGCAGCGACTCCGGCGGGTTCACCTCCATCTCCCGCGCAAACGGAGTCGGGAGACGAAGACGACGACGCGGCGACCCCCGCATCCTAATGAAGAACTCACAGGGGTCATCTCCAACATGACCTTCCACTGGAGGAGGAGCTGCTGGCGGGGGCGAGGCCGGCGAGCCGCCCCGTCCTCCTCTTCCCCGAGCACCCAGGCCTCGCCCACGGCCCCGCCCCCTCCCTCTTCCCCTCGTGGCTGGTTCGGCCACTGCGGGTGCAGAAGAAGGGGGACACGCTGTCGAGCAGCGACCCTCGCCGCCACCATTGAGGAGCCAGGGTTTTCCTTCTTCATGGCGGACAGAAGAAAGGAGTAGAAGCTGAAGGAGAAAGAAGATGCAGGAGTGCGGGGCGCCGTCCCCTCCCTCCACCCTTTATAAAGGGCGGGGCTGGAGCTTGACCGTCCCGCTCGGCCAATCAAGACGCAGAAGGCGAAGGGCGGCTGGGACCGACCCGCCGCCCCAGCCAGCAACGGCTCGGTTTCCCGCCTCCACCGCTCGCCACCTCGAACGCATGGGAGGCACGTGGCGAGCGTGCAGGACCGAAGGGACGGGTGAGGCGACCTCTCCCCACCCCGTGATCGTGGGGAGTGGACGCCTAGCAGATCGCGCCTCGGCCCCATCCAGTCAGCGGGCCGCTCCCCCACACCTCCCCCCGTTTACGGGGAAGGCGCGGGACGCCTCCTTTCACATTTACTGCAACATGAGGCATGCCTGCGGAAACCGCCCCACGCATGCCGCCCACGTCACGCACGCCCCTCCACCCCGCGCCGCGTGCGCGGGTCGTGGGAGGCACAGCACGCGGAAATCTTGCCACGGTGAAAACCACCCCGCCTGCCCGTGCACCGTTCTAGGCTTGGCCCAACAAGGTGTCGCGCTTATGTGTGGCCCAGGCTCGGGGGCTCTTGTCGGTGTACAAAAAGAGGGGTACACTTTTTGTACACCTATGACTGTGCACGGGCAGTCCGAGACACGGCGCCCCCATACCAAGCATGGCGAGGGAGGCAAGCCGGGGCAAGACTGAAGCTCGATGGAGGCTGGAGCGACGCCAAGAACAAGACCACAAAGAGCAAAGGGACGAAGCAGTTTCCCCGGCAAGATCCTTGCCGGGGCCGGCTCTGGCAGCCCCGGCAAGATCCTTGCCACGACACCTCGCCCCGCGCCTACGGAGCGAATCACCCTTGAGTCCACCGCCCCCATGGGGCGAGGATTCGGGAGAAATCCCCGTGGTGGCATGCAGATCTTTGTGAAGACATTCAAGATCAGATGCAAGTTAAGAAGACGGCGACCCTTGGCGGGATCCCAGCCAAGGAGAATCACAAGGCCCCCGGCAAGCATCTTGCCGGGGATGACTGCAGGTGCCACGGCAGGACCCTTGCCAGAGCCCCAGCAAGGCCCTTGCCAAGGACACCCGCGGGACCACCGTCATGCCCGAAACAACTGGGTTTCCGCCGGCCCACGCAGCTGCCGACCCAACCAGCTGGACAGGCTCCTGCGTGGCGACCCACAGATCTTCGTGGAGACCCGCCGTTGCGCCATGATACGTCCAAAACGTATCTATAATTTCTGCTTGCTCCATGCCTTTTTTGTGTGATATTGCTATGATATTTATACACTTCCATACAATTTTGATCATATTTGGACTAACCTACTAATGGTTGCAAAAGTGCACAATGTTCTTGTTTTACACTTTATTGTGTAGGAATTACTTGGAAATTGACAAAAAGGCAAAAGGAGTCGTATTGGAGTAGGACTCTGACTTTCCTGATATATGTCTGAGAACGTTTTTTAAAGATGGTCACGTTCCTGCCCGAAGACGACGTCAAACGGAAAAAGTCTAGTTGCGAAAGTTGTGGGGAATTTCGAGGCAATACTTCTGGATATAAAATTCGTCCAAATCGGAGTCCAGACGGCCGAGTTTAGCCTGTTTTACTGAGGCCCAAAATCTGATGACGGGAATCCGAGAGTCTATATAAAGAGAGAAAACCTAGGTCACCAAGGGCCACGAATTTTCCTCCTCCCAAGCCGCCGTCTTGGAGGGGAGGACCAGCACCATTGCAGCACCATCCACAAGGAAGAAGGGGGGGCCAAGGAGCCGCTGCCCCTAGGGCCGCCGCCGCCCCCAAGGGCCGCCGCCGCCCCCTAGGGCCGCCGCCGTCTCCTCCTCGCCGCCGCCGCCTTCGTGGCCGCCGCCGGCCGCCGCCTCCTCGCGGGGCTGCACCTCTCCATCAACACCATCATCAACCTCCTCCTCACCATGTCCATGTGTGAGTAGTCTTCTCCGGGGCCGAGGGCTCGTACGTGTAGCTATGTGGTTATCTCTCTCTCTCCCATGATGTGATCTTCGTTGTGATCATAGGTTATGTTAATCTAGGGTGATCCCATGATATTTCCCCTTCCTCCATGTATTGGGTTGATGTACTCACTTGTCTTTATCTAGTATAATCCCCGAGACCAAGGTGACAGCGGTCTATTGGACATGGATTAGAAAAATATTTTCATGAGTGATTTCCTCTCTTGTGTGTTGATTGAAGATTGAGAGTCTCTTGGTGCTTGTCTTTGACTATCCTTTAGATATGTTGTGGTGATTGTGGGACTCTATTTGGATGGCCGCGGTGACATTGGGAAATCCTTAGATTGAGAACTACGAACTTTGAGGTGTGCTTTTGTAGCCCTACATAATTCTCGTCCTCTCTTGACCACGAAGGAATGACCTCCGGGTGCGTCTCCATTGCATGTTTTATGGGAAATATCATGTGATTCGATTATGTTAATGTTGTTGGGAGTTGCCACTAGTGAAAGTATGAACCCTAGGCCTTGTTTCCACCATTGCAATATCATTTGTGTTCACGTATACCACTTGTTTGCTTGCTGCACTTTTTATTGCAGATTTATATTACTTTGTTTTGCCATCCATATCACTTGCTATTTAACATCTCTTCGCCGAACTAGTGCACCTATACAACTCCTAGTTGTATTAGGTGTGTTGAGGACACAAGAGACTTCTTGTATCTTAGTTGCAGGGTTTCTTGAGAGAGACCATCTTCAACCTCTACTTCCCTGTGTTCGATAAACCTTAGGTCATCCACTTGAGGGAAATTGCTACTGTCCTACAAACCTCTGCGCTTGGAGGCCCAACATAGTCTACAAGAGTAGAAGCGTGTGTAGACATCAAGCTATTTCTGGCGCCGTTGCCGGGGAGGTGAGCGCTTGAAGGTATATCTTTAGATCTTGCAATTAAATCTTTTTGTTTCTTGTTTTTATTTCACTAGTTATGCTTATGGACAACCTTGCTATTGGATCGTTGCTTGCGGGAAGACACCCCACACCTGTGGTGGTTGCTCCTCCCCCTACTGAAATTGTGCCCTATAAAATACCAGCTGGTATTATCGATTATGTTTTGGCTGATCGTTATGCAGGAG
>LR738715.1:535236286-535255133 GCA_902687465.1 Secale cereale
TTGATGTACTCACTTGTCTTTATCTAGTATAATCCCCGAGACCAAGGTGACAGCGGTCTATTGGACATGGATTAGAAAAATATTTTCATGAGTGATTTCCTCTCTTGTGTGTTGATTGAAGATTGAGAGTCTCTTGGTGCTTGTCTTTGACTATCCTTTAGATATGTTGTGGTGATTGTGGGACTCTATTTGGATGGCCGCGGTGACATTGGGAAATCCTTAGATTGAGAACTACGAACTTTGAGGTGTGCTTTTGTAGCCCTACATAATTCTCGTCCTCTCTTGACCACGAAGGAATGACCTCCGGGTGCGTCTCCATTGCATGTTTTATGGGAAATATCATGTGATTCGATTATGTTAATGTTGTTGGGAGTTGCCACTAGTGAAAGTATGAACCCTAGGCCTTGTTTCCACCATTGCAATATCATTTGTGTTCACGTTTACCACTTGTTTGCTTGCTGCACTTTTTATTGCAGATTTATATTACTTTGTTTTGCCATCCATATCACTTGCTATTTAACATCTCTTCGCCGAACTAGTGCACCTATACAACTCCTAGTTGTATTAGGTGTGTTGGGGACACAAGAGACTTCTTGTATCTTAGTTGCAGGGTTTCTTGAGAGAGACCATCTTCAACCTCTACTTCCCTGAGTTCGATAAACCTTAGGTCATCCACTTGAGGGAAATTGCTACTGTCCTATAAACCTCTGCGCTTGGAGGTCCAACATAGTCTACAAGAGTAGAAGCGTGTGTAGACATCAAGCTATTTCTGGCGCCGTTGCCGGGGAGGTGAGCGCTTGAAGGTATATCTTTAGATCTTGCAATTAAATCTTTTTGTTTCTTGTTTTTATTTCACTAGTTATGCTTATGGACAACCTTGCTATTGGATCGTTGCTTGCGGGAAGACACCCCACACCTGTGGTGGTTGCTCCTCCCCCTACTGAAATTGTGCCCTATAAAATACCAGCTGGTATTATCGATTATGTTTTGGCTGATCGTTATGCAGGAGCCAGACATCCCGGTGAACACTTGCTATATCTGTCACAACTATGTTCATTATTTAAGCTTGCAGGTGTATCAAGGGAGTTTGTCATGAGGAAATTATTTGCCTTGTCACTGAAAGGAAAAGCATTGGAATGGTATAGGCTACTAAATGACTCTCACCTGCTGGAGTGGGAAGAGATCCAGTCTCTCTTTTACTCCAAGTTTTATCCTCTTCATGAAGTCCATGAGAATAGGAATTATGTTTATAATTTTTATCCTCATGACGGAGAGAACATAGCTCAAGCTTGGGGGAGACTGAAAACGTTAATGCTAAAATGTCCTAACCATGGGCTCCCCAAAGATATGATTATTACTAATTTCTATGCGAGGCTTTCTCGGCAGGATAAAGATTTGATCGACGCTTCCTCTATGGGTTCTTTCACAAACAAAAAGATTGATGCTAAATGGGAACTCCTTGAAAGAATTCAACGCAACACTGAAGATTGGGAGATCGACAAAGGTAAAGAGTCAGGTATAATTTATGAGTATGATTGCATTAAGTCCTTTGTTGAAACTACAACTTTTAATAAGTTTAGTGCTAAGTTTGGGCTTGATTCTCAACTCCTTGTTGATTTCCTCAAATCTTTTGCTTCACATCTTAATATGCCTAAGGAGGATTGGATCAAGTATCATAAACCTTTTAAAGAGACTTGCAAGGAAAATGAAATTGTTCATGATGATTGCAACATGCATGATCAAATTCCTAAAAATGAAGTTTTATATAAGCATGTTAATTTTTGTGGAGTGGATAGACCTTGTGAAAGGCCTATGATTGAAGAAGAGAAGTATTGTAAGCAACATAAGCATGAAAGAACAATCACTTGGGTCAGAGATTTAAATGAAATTGCTAGAGAATTGTGTGACCTTTATCCTTTTACTTGTGAACTTTGTCGTATAGAGGGTCACTTTAATTTTCAATGCATGAACTTTCAAAACATAATTGTTAACCGGTTATGTGATAACATGATCACCTCTGATCTTTATGATGAGCTTATGTTATTTTTGATGTGTGAAGAGTTATCAGAAAAGACTTCATGGCTAGATGTTAATGCCATAGGAATAAAAAACACTTTGCAAAATTGCCATCTCTATTGTGTTGTTAATTGCCATGAAAATGATTACATAGGTAAGATTATAAAGGAGGGTACTTTACCAAAGTATAAAAATGTCTCTTATATTTCTGCTAATAAAAAGGAGAGTTTCTCCCAAGTTTCCCCTATTGTTTCTAATGATAAACCAGGATATGTGGAGAAGCTTCATCTCCAACCACTCCCTCCTAAGGTTAAGAAGAAGAAAAAGAAGAGGAGGAGGAAGAGGAGCAAGAAAGAAGAAGAATGGGTATCAACCTGGCCTGAACATATTCCTCCCATCAACTTTTATCCTAACGATTGTAAGTTTAAAGAAGAAGGTGAAGTTTATTGCCTTAATTATCATCTTGATGATACGTCCGTAGGTACTATTGAAGATGATTTTGATTATGATATGCATGTTACTTATTGTGATTGGGAAAATGATGATAATGCTACTTATGATCTTGAAAATCTTTTTGGTACCAACTCTGAAAGTGATGATATGGGAAGCTCTAAGCTTGGGGATGATAGGATTGCAAATCCTTTACCCACTAGTGATGTGATAATTGATAATTCTTTTGCTAGTAAGAATGAAGACAACATGTTTACAAATATAGTTGCTAGCAATGATAATGCTCTTCTCTACCATGATGAAGTTATAACTCCAACCTATAGTGATTATAAAGGTACCAATGACATAAGGAGAAATTATCCTTATGAAACTTGTCATAATCATGGAGGGCATTACTCCCTTGTTGAACACCACCCTCCTACTACACAATTAATCTATAGTGTTCAAGTGGTTTATGATAGTCCTACTCCCACTATTACCAATGAGAAAGATTATGCTTATGTGGAGAGTAAGAGTACCTTTTTGCATGTGGATCATGGTAACAATGCTTTATGTGATGCTTATATTGTTGAGTTCATCCATGATGCCACTGAAATTTATAATGAGATAGGGAGACTTGGTTCTAAATATCTTAATAATAAGAAGTTTCCTCTCTTTATGGTGAATATTTTGAAGTTATGCTTGTTTTGCCTTCCTATGCTAGTTGCTTTGTGCTTCAATAAATTATTCTATTGCAATATTCCTATGCATAGGAAGCATGTTAGGCTTAAATGTGTTTGGTATTTGCTTCTTGATGCTCTCTTTTGTTCTTCAGCTCTTATTCCTACGAGAGCATCATTAAAGTCTTAAGCCTATCTTTATGGCTATAAAGAAAGAGCTCTAGGGAGACAACCCTTGTTATGTTTACTTTCAGTTTTAGTGGTCTTGATGTTTGTTACTACTGTAGCAACATCATTGTATCTTTATTTTTGAGCTTTGTGCCAAGTTTAGCCTCTGATTGCAAGAAAGTTCAAAAGTTGTGACGTGCTGTCCAGGAAACAGATTCTGTCCTTGGATAGAAAAATTCGTATAAAATCACCAGAACATCTTTTTGGTCTGAATGTTTTCGACAGCATGCTCTATATAATTGTCTTTCGTGCGTCTATTTTGAGTTTTTTGATTAGAGTTGCAGAAGTGCCCCGGAAAAATCATTTACTACATGCTGTTCTGTTTTTCACAGATTCTGTCCTGTTTTGCCTTTCCTTCATTTTGCAAACCTAGAGCTTGCTTTTTCTTTGCAAAAACCTTTTGGCAATCTTGAGAAACAGTAGAACTTCAAGAATATCTTTATTTCCAGCAAGGAACAATTATTTTATTATGGGTACTAACCTCGCTAATCAGATTATGATGAGTTATGTATGAAGGGAGTTTTCAAGTGTGCGAGGAAAGATGATAAAAAGATTCAGGAGTGTCAAACGCTCAAGCTTGGGGATGCCCCAATGCACCCCCAAGAAATATTCAAGGAGACTCAAGTGTCTAAGCTTGGGGATGCCACCGTGCATCCCCTTCTCCATCAACATTATCAGTTCCTCCTTCGTTCCACTATATTTTAATCACTTCATGTGTTATGTGCTATGCTTGGAGCGTCTTGTTTTAGTTTATCTTTTAGTTTTCTTTAGCTTTTCATAACGAGTTGGAACTCAGCTTTCTTTATGTGGGAGAGAAACACGCTCCACTTCTACCTAGAACATAACATAGAGTTTGCATGTCTATCTTTGCTGTGTGTGTTCTTTGTCTTTTAATAGCTACTATCATGCTTAGCTCTTAACTTTCATGCTTATCTTTTTAAGGAGCATTTGTTTAGTTGGTTCCTTGAACTCTCTTTAGTTATCATGTTTATCTTATTAAGAGAGTTTGCTTCCGTTGCATTGGTTGATATGTCTATGATAAAGATGCTACGTGCATAATGGCGCTTAGTAGTTCATGTTTTCTTATGGTTAGTCTCAAATAGCTGGGGGGTTCCCAATGTGTTATTGGAGTACCAACATGATTTGTTTGCCTATGATGTGGTATGGTTTAGTAATATCTTCCTTCAAAGAATTTATTTTGATTGACTTGGCGTATGCTCACGCATATTTAAGACTGTAAAGAAAGTCTGTCAAGCCTTGATGATCTTTTGTTTCTGATTAGCGATATAACTTCCATGCCTGATTCAATGTTGCTTTGTCGCTCTGCATGATTATGACCGTCATTGCTCTCTTAGTTGGTCGCTCCCAGTCTTTTGCTAACCTTTGCCTGTACTAAGCGGACTGACTGCTTGTGCATCCACATCCTTTAATCCAGTTATGCCATATGAGTCCACCATACCTTCCTACATGATATTTACCTGCCATTCCTAACAGAGACTTGCATGTGCCATTTCGAAATTATTCAAAGAAAAAACATTCTTATTTTGTGCCTCTGTTGTAAGTCCATGAGGAAGTAGTAGTTAATTCATAATCTTTTTAAGTTGGACAAGCTTCACCCCGGGATTGCATGTATAATGTGCAAACCCATAATACGAGAAGGAACTGGCATTGAGTGTGCCCAGCTCAAAAAGATAATATAACAAACAAACCCTCCTTCACGCTTTGTTCATGAGAAATCAGAAAACTTTGGCAGTGATAAACAAAGGAGATTAAGAGGATGTGATCGTCCTCATTCGGGAGCCGTTCCTCGAAACTTGTCCATCTCAAGAAGTGATTGAGTTATCTGCTAGCATTCGTTGACGAAACATGCATGATCTAAAAAAATTATTACCTCTATTTTAAAACCAAGAGCTCTGGTACATGTTTTGTCTTTGTTTCCGATTACGGGTTTTCAACCTTGCCAACAAAAGCCACGGTTCGAGAGTCTCCACCTTCTTTTAAAAGCACCAACTACTGAGAGCATGATTGTCATTCTGAGTGTAATGTGCATTGTCCCAAAGTAGCATTGTCTTTTGCATGATTGTGATATCGTTTATTTTGAAATCATTGTATCTAGTCATCACTTAAACCTTGGAGGTGCCCCTGCATTTATGTTTTGCTTCACTAAAGGGGGCAAGCTAGATATCACTTTATCATATTTGCACATCATGTTCATTACGAATCTATTCGATGTTTCAATATCATATTGTAAAACTTTCAGTTCTTTGTGATTTTCTCATGAGGCAACTTAATTACTATAGATTCATTGTCTCAGTAAGCTTTTGTCATATGACTATGAAAAAGTCCTATATGTTTAATAGCATGTCACCACAGGAATTATGCTTGTTATCATTTACCTACTCGAGGACGAGCAGGAATTAAGCTTGGGGATGTTGATACGTCCAAAACGTATCTATAATTTCTGCTTGCTCCATGCCTTTTTGTGTGTGATATTGCTATGATATTTATACACTTCCATACACTTTTGATCATATTTGAACTAACCTACTAATGGTTGCAAAAGTGCACAATGTTCTTGTTTTACACTTTATTGTGTAGGAATTACTTGGAAATTGACAAAAACGCAAAAGGAGTCGTATTAGAGTAGGACTCTGACTTTCCTGAAATCTGTCTGAGAACGTTTTTTAAAGATGGTCACGTTCCGGCCCGAAGATTATGTCAAACGGAAAAAGTCTAGTTGCGAAAGTTGTGGGGAATTTCGAGGCAATGCTTCTGGATATAAAATTCGTCCAAATCGGAGTCCGGACGGCCGAGTTTAGCCCATTTTACTGTGGCCCAAAATCTGATGACGGGAATCCGAGAGTCTATATAAAGAGAGAAAACCTAGGTCACCAAGGGCCACGAATTTTCCTCCTCCCAAGCCGCCGTCTTGGAGGGGAGGACCAGCACCATTGCAGCACCATCCACAAAGAAGAAGGGGGGCCAAGGAACCGCTGCCCCAAGGGCCGCCGCCGTCTCCTCCTCGCCGCCGCCGCCTTCGTGGCCGCCGCCGGCCGCCGCCTCCTCACGGGGCTGCACCTCTCCATCAACACCATCATCAACCTCCTCCTCACCATGTCCATGTGTGAGTAGTCTTCTCCGGGGCCGAGGGCTCGTACGTGTAGCTATGTGGTTATCTCTCTCTCCCATGATGTGATCTTTGTTGTGATCATAGGCTATGTTAATCTAGAGTGATCCCATGATATTTCCCCTTCCTCTATGTATTGGGTTGATGTACTCACTTGTCTTTATCTAGTATAATCGCCGAGACCAAGGTGACAGCGGTCTATTGGACATGGATTAGAAAAATATTTTCATGAGTGATTTCCTCTCTTGTGTGTTGATTGAAGATTGAGAGTCTCTTGATGCTTGTCTTTGACTATCCTTTAGATATGTTGTGGTGATTGTGAGACTCTCTTTGGATGGCCGCGGTGACATTGGGAAATCCTTAGATTGAGAACTACGAACTTTGAGGTGTGCTTTTGTAGCCCTACATAATTCTCGTCCTCTCTTGACCACGAAGGAATGACCTCCGGGTGCGTCTCCATTGCATGTTTTATGGGAAATATCATGTGATTCGATTATGTTAATGTTGTTGGGAGTTGCCACTAGTGAAAGTATGAACCCTAGGCCTTGTTTCCACCATTGCAATACCATTTGTGCTCACGTTTACCACTTGTTTGCTTGCTGCACTTTTTATTACAAATTTATATTACTTTGTTTTGCCATCCATATCACTTGCCATTTAACATCTCTTCGCCGAACTAGTGCACCTATACAACTCCTAGTTGTATTAGGTGTGTTGGGGACACAAGAGACTTCTTGTATCTTAGTTGCAGGGTTGCTTGAGAGAGACCATCTTCAACCTCTACTTCCCTGAGTTCGATAAACCTTAGGTCATCCACTTGAGGGAAATTGCTACTGTCCTACAAACCTCTGCGCTTGGAGGCCCAACATAGTCTACAAGAGTAGAAGCGTGTGTAGACATTACGCCACCTCAGCTGCCTGTCTGCCTACATGGCACCTCAGGCACCGCTGGCCAGGGCGTGTGTCAACACGAGGAGGGGTGGTGACGGACAAGACGGACGTCTCCCCCCCGTCCATGATAAAGCAAGGACACCTAAGCTGGGCGCATTAAATGCACCTTATCCTGTAATGCGAGGAATAACCTCGCATCACTGTACCCTTTCCACCTCCTGTGTGCCACTGTGGAAACCCCTTTTCCCTATAAAAGGAGGCCCGAGGCGATGAGGGGAAGGATTCGGCTTTTTAGAACTCCTCACGACTCTCTTGGAGCTCCTCGTTAGCTGAAGAACACCAACATATAATCCACCAAAGCAGGAGTAGGGTTTTACGCATCTTTGCAGCCCAAACCTGGGTAAAGGAACCGTGTCCTTATCGTTAGATCCGCTATACTCTCAACCCCGCGCCCCGCAACCGTAGTAGGGATTCTTGTCATCCCATAGGTGACGATCCAAATACACCGACAGTACTGGGTCGGCATGAACTCCCACTGGATGGTTGCCTTCAGAGAAGACGGTAATAAGTTGGTGCTTGTGAACTTCCAGACCTCCCATGAGATTATCCTTCCTCCGTTGGATTATATAGAGTTTTACCATCGCGGTCCTAGTCATCTAGATTACCACGTCAGTTGGACGGACCTTGTTTTGCAGAAGATTGTAATCTGCCAAGTGCCCACACGACATGCGAATTACGCAGACTTCAAGCTAATTGCCTTGTTTGACCGCGGACTCGCCTATCTTTACGCCGGTGCCTTCTTTAGCTGGATACAACTCAGCTCAAAGTGGATCATCATCAAAGCTGATACACATTTATGTGATGCTATTGAACACAATGGCATCATCTATGCGATCGACAAAGTAGATGGCACAACGTATTGCTGGGACAGCGCGTGTAAGTTGTTTCTGTCTCATGTTAATGATGACGCCATGACACTGTTTGAACTTTTTCCGATGATTGGCATATCCCTATTTGAGCAGAATATGTGTAGAACTATGGAAATGTATTAGAGACGCCGTAAATCAGCTATATTTGGAATGAGTTAATTCATGCGATTGTGATCATGTCATTACATCCAATTTGTACCCCTAAATAATCAAATGGTTAGGAATATATGTATATTCTCCTTTTTTTACAGTAATCTATATACTACTACTAAATATGAGTGTGTATCAATGGCCATGTTAGTTTCCTCATTTTCACGATGTAGAAACATGCACCACACTGTTGGTTTCATCTAACCATACATTAGGGAAGTAAATGTGCATATGGAGAACACTGTATTTGGAAGTAGTGAATTCCTGTAATGCTTACCATGTGTACATACCTATATTCGCCCTTCAGCAATCAATGACTAGAATAATATCCTCACATAAATTTTGCCCACAAAACACGAGTATATAACAGTGCATGGTCTGTTAGTTACCTTGAAGAATTTGTTTGTGAGGACAGACCATGATTCCATAACGTGCATGACATGGTAGTTTCCTGTGAAGAATCGATTGTGAGATAACATGAGTATAACCATGCATGGCACTTCTATATTTTCGAACCCAGTATACATTTCCTTGTATTTTCCACCCAGTTCCCACAGGGACATATCAATGTTGTTTCTTGCATTATCCTACTCATACTTTGAACATTGCTGATCTTACATTAACAATGCCTGTCCTTTTTGATATGATGTAGTGTCCCTACAGTTACTGCCCTTTGTAATCACACCACCTTTGCCAAAAACAGGGAAGCACAACTAGTTCCTCGCTCGATCAAACGACGACAAAAGACTGATGATCATTCGAACACATGAGCCAGAAAATTTATATTGCAAAACCCCCAGTGTATACAAGCACAATGAAATATGTGAGTATCTGGACAGTGGATGTTACGTCTATGAGCAGGATACCAGCTTGTTGGGGCCTTCAAGATTTTTTAGTTGGAGGCGGGTAAACAATCTTAGTTCACACTCTCTATTTCTCGGACTCAATTATCCGATTAACCAGGAGATCACCGTTAGCAAGGACCTTGATGGCTGTGGAAAACTATGTCTACACGGCGAGCCCTAGGAGTTCGGGAGCAAACTCCCCTGATTGTCAATGATACAGCCTGCAGCCAAAAGAAGGTGAGAATGACAAAGGCATCCGGATTAACTTTGATCCTTGGATGTCTCAATTACGACAGGCGGTGATGTGGTTCAAGCCTTCAGGTTGATTGGTAATTGGGCTGTTGCGTCGAAAGGGTGGAGTACTGGTGTCTCCGGATCATTGGTCGCTGAAGCGGGGCTGCAAATTCTGATGGTGTTGGATCATCTCTTCGAATGACTTTGTTGTCTTTGTTGCTTGTTCTGGTTGGATAGTTCTTTCTTTTCTTATGCATATTCCTTGTCATTTGGTCATCCTCGTCTATGTCACTCTTACTATGTAATAGTTGGCTCTATTTAGAATGTCATTCTCGTCTGGATCACGAGAGTCTGAGCACTACAGATGGGTGCGTTTTGGTGGTGTAGCAAGACTTCTTTTGAACTATCATGTCTTGTTCTTTATGTCAGTACTAGTCACTAGTCAGTGTTTCAATGTTGTATATATTGTTGTTTCGAACTGTTTATTGTCTCGAACTACTGGTGGGCTAAATGAGGGCATCACCATTCTCCAGTGTTCACAGTGTATCTCCTTTTTTCAAGTTATATAATTTGAGCTCAGTGTCTTTTCGATGATGTACACTTGTTTGGGCTAGTGAGGTGTCGTTGAATATGGGCCGAGTAGTAACGCAATGCCAAAAATGTCAATTATGACTCTCAGGCCGGGCTCTCAAAAGATCCTAAAAAAGGCCGGGCTCTCCAAAAAAGAATGAAAAGGACTCTTATGCCGACATGTAGGTGCCACCGGTGTTTTCGTGCGCTTGCGTGCAGAGAGCATATTGGCGCGTGTTCGAAATTCAAGCTACCTTTTCATCCCCAATCTCCCACCCCTCCCCCACCTCTGGAATCTCGATTCCTACTCCAGTTCCCCCAAATCCTCCTCCTGTACTCCCTGTACTCAAGCTCACTATCATGTCGCCGGTCAACGCGGATCTCCGAGCCGGAGATCCTAAGGTCCGTCCTGCCTTAGGTCATTGCGTGTTGTCGCTCAACAGTGGCATGGCAGGGCTTGACGACCAGTTTGCCGGCAAAGTGCTGATGGTAACCATCAACGGCGACCGGCCTCCCGTCTCGCCGGACGACCTTGTCAAAGCTCTTGGCATTGCACACGTCATCCAAATAAGTGACTTGCTCGTCGAAGTCTGTCCGCCACCGGCTGATTTCTTTGGCAGGTTCCGGACAACTTTCGACTGCAGTCGTGTGTTCGAATCTTCCCGGTGTTTGTTCTACGATGGCGCGCTGGTGAGCTTTGATCGGTGGCACCCAGGATGGGGCTCGATGCCCTCTGAGCTTGAGTTTTTAACAAAACTAACCTTCCACGGCATGCCTCGACGTGCTTGGAACAGCGAGTCCATGAATGAGCTTATCAACGACCTTGGAGGTGAGCTCGTAAGTATGTTTGTTCCTCCAGACAGCTGGGCTCTGACGGTTATGGCATGGATGAAGAAGTCATCCACCATACTGAAGGTGATTGGTGTTGAGATACCGGTGCAGGAACCGGGGTTGTACTATTCGTCGCCACCAAGGCCGCCGCGGACCACGTTAGGGATGTATCTGTATCAAGTGTTCGTGCATGTCGAAGAAGTGGTCAATCCATCAGTCGAAGTCCTGCCGCCGCCGCTGGTGCCAGGGTCCGTCGACGATGTCCATTACATGAGTCAACGTCAGACTTTCCCCGTGTTGCTCGGAACGATGGATGGCACAGGGCCTACTCCATCGTGCGCCGGAGGCCACTGCTTCTTTGGGAGAAGAGGCTGGGCTGGCTGCCTGGATGTGCTCTAATATGAGGTAATAACTGAATCTTGTCAGATACTAGTTAAATCCAAGCTATGGGTGTGAATCATTGATGTCCCAGTACATTTGATTGTGACCTATTCTAATTTTGTACCTGAACTTTTTTTAGAAAGGGTTGTACGTCAACTTCATGTGCTAGCAGAACTTATTGTGTTGTCTGTCTGTTTTGTTTGCACAACATTCAAGATATTTCCCTGTCATTGATAAAAACGTTGATCCGTTATGTACGAGTTCGTTGGTTTCAACATAGCCCTACCCGTAGCTATCCACTGCTTCCATCCTGATTGTGCCGCCTGCATGAAATTTTTGTATGCAAGTTCAGTGTGCTATGATGTTCTATATGATTGTGTCAACTATATAAGTTTTTACTAAGCATCAGCAATGCATATGGCTGAAAGATGTATTTATGAGCATCGACAGTTGGGTGTCTCTCCCTCTCCCTCTCTCTCTCTCTCTCTCTCTCTCTCTCTCACTCACACACACACACGCACAAGTGGGACCCGTTGAATTATTTCTTTGCTCGAGACAACTTTTAATTAGGTTCCACTGTAATCTACTCCCTCTGTAAACTAATATAAGAGTGTTTATAATACAAAAATAGTGATATAAACACTCTTATATTAGTTTACAGAGGGAGTAACTTTTTTCTTATGTTATTAACTGAGCTCAGTGACTTCAAAAAGTTGTACATAAGCCTTGTTTGGGCCTTTCCGGCGTCAATGAATGTGGGCTGAGTAGCCATGTTAGGTTGTACTGTACTACACATGCCTTTCTTTCAACATCAGCAATGCAACTGGGCCGACAGTTGTACACAATATCCGGGTCAACTTGTTATTCTTCGCCCCGCTAGGCTGCAAACTTTCCTAGGAGGTATGCGTTAGGCTTAACAAGAAAATGGACTTTAAGAAACAATAAATGAGATGTAATTATAATAACTGGGCAGTAACTATAAAAAAATGCACCAAACGCGTAATTAGTTTAAAAACTATATTATTTTCGGAATTTGAAAATTTTAATTTCATTACTTATTACGCGCGCAATATTTCGTTGGATTTTAACGTAATACAACTTTATTTTGAAGTTATATTTAATCTGACTAGAAATTTCGGATAAAAATATTCTGAATCCCATAAAAATGTGGGTTTTTTTTAATTCTGTTTTGAGCGGTTGGTTGAAATTATTAATCATTGTCCTAGCTAGAAAATGGGCTGTACTTTAAACAAACTGTAAATGGGCTGTAGTAAATTCCATTAGAATTAAAAAATGGGATGTACATTCTTACAAATCACAAATGGGCTATATGTTCTCTGCCACACACTTGTGGGCCTTCTAAGTTTACGCGTCCCCTCAGAAAAAACTAAGTTGACGCGTATGCAAGGCTTTGTCAACAACACACGGTTCTGGCAGCTGTGGCTGTTGGATGTCCATCCAACGGATGTCGTGCTTCTTCTTCAATCTCGCATATTCTTGCTTCAGCCGCCCAAAAAATGATTCCTCCCCCTGACATCTGGGGCGAACCGTTTCGGAGGCGGACCTGTGGGCCTACTAAGTTGATGCGTACCAAGGGCTTTTTCAACTTAGTCAATATAAATGATTCTAGCTGCAGTGACCGTATGATGTCCATCCAACGGCGGTAGTGCCTCTTCAACCTCTGGTCTTCTTGCTCCAGCCGCCCAAATCAGCGCCGGTCGTGCCGCTTGCTCCTGCCTCCCGTGGCCGGCTGTGATGCCGCGGAGGCCTCACCACCCCTACTACTCCCGCCGCTGGCCAGGCCAACCCTCTACTCACCCACACCCCCTGTTATTCCGCGGCGATGGTAGCCTCACACGGTCACACCGCAGCCGAACCAGTGAACACTCGTACTCCTCTCCGCGCAGGCTTCCACTGCCGCGTCTTCCCCGGCTCCAGGTCGTCCCCTTCCTAGGCCTCGTCGTCGTCCACCGCCCTGGTGCTCTCGGCGCGGTGTGGTCAACGTGGTCAAGGAACGGCTTCCATCGGACGTGGAATGTACGTGGAGAGGCTAACAGCTGGGTCCATGACGGCAGCAAGGAAGTGCCTCCTTATTACGCGGAAAATAATGATTCCTCCACCTGACAGTAGTGACCCACTGGACAGGCCACCATATTTCGCGAAAAAAACGTTTCCCCCCTGACTCTAGGACCCAGCGGACGGGCCACTGTATTGCGCCAAAAAAACGTTCCCCCGGCTGTCAGCCCGGACCCATCAGAAGCGCCTCCTTATTACACACAAAAAAATGAATACTCCCCCTGCTGGTTGGGACCCACCTTGGTGGGAGGCTGACTTGTGGGCCTACTAAGTTGACGGGGACGGAGTGCTTTGTCAACTTAGTCAATATAAACGATTCTAGCTGTAGGGACCGTACGATGTCCATCCAATGGCCGTAGTGCTTCTTCAACCTCTGGTCTTCTTGCTCCAGCCGCCCAAAGCAGCGCTGGTCGTGCCGCGTGCTCCTTCCTCCCGTGGCCGACTGTGATATCGCGGAGGCCTCACCACCCCCTACTACTCCCACCGATGGCCAGGCCATCCCTCTACTCACACACACCCCCTGTTATTCTGTGGCGACGGCAGCCTCACACCACAGCGAACCAGTGAACCCTCGTACTCCTCTACGCATGGGCATCCACTGCCGCGTTTTCCCCGGCTCTGCGTCGTCCCCTTCCTAGGCCTCGACGTCGTCCACTGCCCTGGTGCTCTCGGCGCGGTTTGGTTAACGTGGTCAAGGAACGGCTTCCATCAGACGTGGACTGTACATGGAGAGGCTGACAGCTGGGTCCACGACGGCAGCATGGAAGTGCTTCCTTATTACGCGGAAAATAATTACTCCTCCACCTAATAGCAGGGACCCACCAGACAGGCCACCGTGTTTCGCAAAAAAAAAGACGTTCCCCCCTAACTGCTGGGACCCAATGGACGGGCCACCGTATTGCGCGAAAAAAACGTTCCGCCTGCTGTCAGCTCGGACCCACCGGAAGCGCCTCCTTATTACGCACAAAAAAATGAATTCTCCCCCTACTGGTTGGGACCCACCTTGGTGGGAGGATGACTTGTGGGCCTACTAAGGGCATCTCCAGCCGTTCGGCCCCCCAAGACGCGCCGAAAACCGCCGCCTGTGGGCGAGCCAGCGCTAGTTTCGGCTTGGGTGCCAGTTCGTTCCCAGTCGCCGCCCCCCCAGGTCGGCCCCAGGCGCCGATATCGGCCCATTTTCGGCGCTTTTCAGCCCATTTCCGGCGCAAAACGACATAGGCTTGACGTTCTCGTAGATAGTTAATAGATAGTTCACTTATATAGATAGATAGATATTTCATACAATAGATAGATAGTTCACCTAGTCTTCTCCTACGACCTACTACTTGTCATTCTCCGACTCGGACTCTCCCTCGGTGATGTCCTCTTCCGACGTCTCAGCGTAGGCATCAAGGAACCACTCGTCGGTGAAGTCCCAGGAGGACGCATCTCCTTGCTCGACGTTGGACTTAGCGACCGCCCTCCCCGCTCGCTTGTCCTCGCGATAAGCCGCTCGCTCCTTCCTCCTCTTCTTCCTCTCCTCCCTCCTCTCGGCCAAGAACCGGTGCTCGTCGATGAAGTCTTGCGGGAATTTTTGGCGCCACGTCGCCATGGCTTCCTCATCCATCTCGGCCAAGTGGATACTATGCGCCCACCTATGGTTCTTCCGACGATCTTCGTCGGTTCTAAGCCGCGGGGGAGGCGCCAGCTCCTGTGCCCGCTCCAGAATCGGCACGTCCGTGAAGTTCATGTCCCAACGGGAACGCCGGAGGCGCCACGCCGCAGCGTCGTACGTGCGGGCGCCCTCCTGAGTGGTGTTGAAGGTTGTTCCAAGACGGAGGCGTACGCCGCCCCACTGAATCTCGGCGGAGTAGGTGCCGGACAGACGAACACGGACGCCGGGGTAGCCCGCACCTCCCCGGCGGCGAGGTGGCATGGGGGCGCAGTGCGTGTCGGCGACGAAGCAGCCAGCGGCCGGCGAGGAAGCAGCCAGCGGCCGGAGGGGCGCAGTGGCAGTGAGGAGAGTGCAGTGGGTGATGTGGCTGCGGTGTGGGCATTCACCGGCGAGGTAGGATGCTTTTATAGCCGGAGCTCGCGCGGCGGCATGCGACGCATGGCAGTCGCCCGTGGTGCCGGGCGACGTGACGGGTCGCTGGGGGCGGCATCAATGGCAGGCGACGGCTCGGCAGTGCGGCAACTTTGGCATTGATTCCTGCGGGAACCGAGGCAATGAGGACGACGACGCATCACATCGCTGACAGGGCGGGCCCATCCCGTTGGCGCCAAAAAACGCCTCACCCGGCACCCCAGGCGACCCCTAGCGCCCCGGGTTCGGGTTGGGTCTGCCGGCGCCAGTTTCGGCCCAATCCGGCGATTTTCGGAGTCCTGGGGGCGCGACTGGGCCATTTTTTCGGCACTGGCACCTAAAAAGTGGCCTTGGGGGGCCTGTTGGGGGCGCGGCTGGAGATGCTCTATGTTGACGGGGACGGAGTGCTTTGTCAACTTAGTCAATATGAACGATTCTAGCTCCAATAACCGTACGATGTCCATCCAATGGCCGTAGTGCTTCTTCAACCTCTGGTCTTGTTGCTTCGGCCGCCCAAAGCAGCGCCGGTCGCGCCGCATGCTCCTGCCTCCCATGGCCGGCTATGCTACTGCGGAGGCCTCACCGCCACCTACTATTCCGACCTGTGGCCAGGCCATCCCTCTACTCACCCACAGCCCCTGTTATTCTGCGGCAACGGCAGCCTCACACCGCAGCGAACCAGTGAACCCTCGTACTCCTCTACGCGTGGGCATCCACTGCCACGTCTTCCAGTGCTCCGCGTCGTCCGCTTCCTAGGCCTCGCAGTCGTCCACCGCCTTGGTGCTCTCGGCGCGGCGTGGTCAACGTGGTCAAGGAACGGCTTCCATCGGACGTGGAATGTACGTGGAGAGGCTGACAGCTGGGTCCACGGCCACAGCAAGGAAGTGCCTCCTTATTACGCGCAAAATAATCATTTCTCCACCTGACAGCGGGGACCCACCGGACGGGCCACCGTATTTCGTGAAAAAAACGTTTCCCCCTGATTGCTGGGACCCACCAGCTACATCTTCGCACGCAAGGAAGTGCGTCCGAAGAAAATGATTCGCCCCCCCTGACTGCTGTGACCCACCTGCTACATCTTCGCACGCAGGGAAGTGCTTGACAGTCGGGACCCACCTGTTTGAAGCATACGTAGCGTTGTCATTCTCGTTGCGAACGTGTATGTACATACTGGTCGATGTAGAGGCGCGCACATGTCGTAGCAGAGGCGCGCACGTAGGATGTACACGTACGTACAACAGCCAGGGTGCAAGAAAGTAAATACGGCCACGTACATACATACGGGCGGGGTCTCGAACGCCTACTCGCGCGTACATATGGCCAGGGCTCGTGTACATGGCTGGGTTGGAATGGGGATACAACGTCATCATCGTGTTCATGGGGAGCCAACCGGCTGGGTCGGAACGGAATGCGTCGTCGTGTTCATCGGGTGGGCTTGGACGGAACAGCCGATGGAAATGAGGCCTGGCGTACCGCAGAACGGAGGAAACGGCCTTGTGTTCGACCAGCCTCGTTTGAAACGGGATCCTGTTCATCGGGAGGGGTCTGGCATACCGCAAAACGGAGGAAACGGACCTCCTACGGTCAAAACGGGGGTCCTATTGATCGGGAGGGGTGTGGCGTACCGCAAAACAGAGGAAACGGACTTGTGTTGGAGCGCTACAGTTGAAACGGGGTCCTGTTCATCGGGAGGGGTGTGGCGTACTGCAAAATGGAGGAAACAGACTTCTGTTGGAGCGCTATGGTCGACACGGGGGTCCTGATCATCGGGAGAGGTGTGGCGTACCGCAAAACGGAGGAAACGGACTTGTGTTGGAGCACTAAGGTCGAAACGCGGGTCCTGTTCATCGGGAGGGGTGTGGCGTACCGCAAAACGGGACTCCACGGGATAATGTTCATCACCACCGTCGACCCCCTCCGGCCTCCACGGGCTACTGTTCATCCACCGTCGACCTCCTCCAGCCTCCACCTGCGACTGTTGAGCCTCCACCACGCGCTAGTCCACCGGCTACTGTTCAACCAGCCCTCTCCACGGGCTCCTGTTCATCCAGCCCTCCACCGTCTACTGTTCATGCAGCACTCCATGGGGGGGGGGGGTTCCTGTTCATGCAGCCCCAACCAGCTCGATCGAACGGGGTCCTGTTCATGCAGGGGCAATACCACGGGGTCCTGTTCAGCCACCCCCACCGGGAATTATTCATCCAAACCCCCCAGCAACGCTCACTGTTCATGTAGAGGCAACATCGATCGGCTTCAATTAGCAGCAGTAGAGAAGGAATTGCTCGATCAGGTTCAGTTAACAGCCATCGATCGATCACTCGGGTTCAGTAACGCGTAGCCTGCAGTGCAATCCCTCAGGTTCAGTTAGAGCCCAACGCCTCGCACCCACGCGCGTGCGTGTATGAGAGTAACGCGCATCGCTCAGCCCCGACCACCCACCGTAACCGGGAACACCCCGATATTTTACTCGCCCTCGCTTCTACCACGACTTTTTCCGTTATAGACGGCCCAAAGAATGTCATGCAGCTGTGTCTCCGGCCCGCCCAGGACGAAAAGCCCATTTTCTGTCATGATTTTTTGTCATAGAAGTAGGACCCCACCACATCTATGATGATACCGTGTTTTGTCACAATTATTGTCATAGATGTGTCATAAGTATGACAGAAAAAAGTTTCGTTCGGCCCAAAATGTCACGGATGTGTCTTTTTTTAGTGGGTGGACGCGACTATCGTACGGGCCTTCATGAAGCATTTCGTTGGCATCATCTTTGCAAGAAGGGGGTACGGGAATGGGGATCGGGGTTCGTGGATTCGGCGGTTGTCGGCACTGGAGCAGACGAGCTGGCGAAGCTTAAGGGGGGACACTTAAATAGACCCAGATATTTTCATCGCAAACAGTTCCTAGAAACCAACTATGTGTGATGTTGTAGATACTCCCTCCATTTTTGTATACAAAGCCACTACCAAAATTACAATTTGCAACTATACAAGGCCACTAACATTAATCGAGGCAAAATTGATTTCATACATGCGGGAGTGAGAAGGTTGGCTTGCATTCCCAACATTAATCAACCAGCGAGGAGTAAGAGGGTTCGCTTGTTGTGCGTGAGAGAGAAAAACCACATTAATTAACACGACAAACAAGGTGACAAACTAGCTTGCAACATACACTTAGACATTGCATTGATTTTTTACCTTGGTACCTGTAATATGGGTTTGTGGCCTTGTATACAAAAATGGAGGAAGTAGTTTTTATTAAAATCTGACCATTTTTGATGCATCCGTCATCGCAAACGTTTTGCACCTTTTTTGACGGTTCTTTTACACCACCGTTTGCGATTAGGGTTTCAGACGAAAACTCATCTGTTACAAAGGGATTTCATTTATTTTGAACTTA
>LR738715.1:535258807-535271113 GCA_902687465.1 Secale cereale
TTATTAGAACTTATATGAACTCCAGACTTTTTGTGTGTTCAAAATGTACCATTCAAAGCCACATCATCAATTTTCAACCCTTTCTGACTTAATTTGGTATTTTTCATGCATTTACTGATTTTTTAAAAGCTAAATGACCCTGAAATTGGAAAGCACTACAAATGAACTCTGAAAAGGTTGAAAGTTGGCATGGCATCATCATTTCACCCACATAGCATAGGCTAAAAAGTTGAGTGGGTTACGGCAAAAACTGGACGCACTTCGTGTACATAATGGAAAATCTCTTTCGAAGTATCAGGGTTTCGGACGAAAACTCATCTGTTACAAATGGATTTCATTTATTTCAACTTATTTGAACTCCAGACTTTTTGTGTGTTCAAAATGCAGCATTCAAATCCACATCATCAATTTTCAACCCTTTCTGACTTCATTTGACCTTATAAAGACATTTAAGTGATTTTTTAGCCATTTAATGACTGTAATTCAAATTTGAACTATATCTACATGCAACGCCTAACCATAACGGTTTGAAAAATCATATTTTTGTGTACTTGTTTGCGAGGTAAAAAAAATCTTCAGACCATGTAAATATCTGGTGTTCAAAAAAGAAAATGTAGAGATTTGGCAAGACAACCGGCCCCCACATGATTGACACTCTATTTCGCGCCTCGAGGTTTGGAAGGTGAATGGTGGGGGTTATTAATCAGACACGGTTTTGTATTGGAAATCGTCAGCTATTATGTTCACACACGGATTCTAATGCGGCAATCATGTGTAATTCAAACTAAAGTCATCGTAAATTCGGGCGACATGCGTGTGTACTGTTCCCGTCGATCTTGATTCCGGCCGCCAGTAAATACTACCTTGCTCACGTCGTCTGCCAGCATTCTTATCGACATCCTCCCCTCGCTTGCCCCCCCCTCTCTCTCTCAAAGCTCTACCATGGCGCTGCCGATCTGCCCACGCGCCGACGAGGAGACGTCGACCCCCAAGGACGCTCATTCGATGAGCAGCGACGAGGAGGACCCCTACACACCGCCGAATGAGGTTGGGTCGGACCTCCCAACTTTTGATTGGTTTTGGGGCCAGCACAGTATTTGTCGGTAGAAGCCTCTGTCGCCAGCTAAGAAAGCCAGACAAGTGGCGTTCAAGGAGATGGCGGAGGAGAAAGCCAGGTACCAGGCGGCCTGTGAAGCTCGTGATGCCGCCTGGAAAAAGGAGAAGGTGGAGCTTTGGGGGTAGGCATGTCGTCATGCGGAGGAGGTGTACGAAGACGGGTAGTTCACGAGGAAGGCCAAAGGCGCTACGTGACTCATCGCTGCATGGAGGTGGGCCGATAAGCTCCAACGTGCCACCGTCGAGGAGCTCCGGTGGGCGCTCGACGAAATGGCAAGATCATCCGTGGTCGTCCGCCGACAAGAGGCAGATCGGTACGTCAAGCACTGCGAGGTGGAGTACTGCTTCCGCGCTGGGATGACACCATGCATTAGGAGTGATTATTAGTTTTAGTATTGTTCACGTATATGTGATGGTATTATATATATTCTCTGATGAACTAATGAACAATTAATATATATATATATATATATATTATGAATTCCATTTTCTATCTGTTTTGTATACTAATTTGAATCTAGCTGTTATCATCCACATATACAGAATGGAAAGCGTATATACACACATTGAAACAGAACATATAAGAACGGAAAACTGAGTACACACATTGAAACAGAGCAATTAATAGAGCAATTCTATAATTGCTGTCAATACATAGTTATCCACGTCGAAACGACTCAAAAATAAAAGGCGTCCATGAGACCATGACCAGCAGCCCTTGCCTACAGTAGCTCTTGGCTCTGCCTGAACTCATGCAGGCGTCGGTCCAAGCGATCGACACGCTCGCGGTACATCTGGAGCGCAATCTCGAGGATGCAACGGCCATGTTTCTCTACTGCGTCCGGGTGGACACCTGGGCAAGGAGGCGGTTGAGCCTACGGACCATCGCGTTGGCATTCAGCGGGCCGCGGACAAGGAGAACGGCGCCACCCATGCGAACGGCACGGCGGACGTCCGGTGCAAGTACGACACGGCCGATCACTGGTGCAAGTACAACGATGAGGGCCTCTGCCCACTCCTAACGAGGATTACGGGTACTGACGAGATGTGTACCCAGCTGCGATGCCGTGTCGACAGTAGGCAAGCGTCGATGGATCCGCTCTTGCTGTGCGACGCGCCGCGCCTCTTGCTCTGTGGTGCTCCAATGGTCTCGCCGTGCGGCAAGCCGCAGCCTATCAGCGCGGACGCGGCTAGCTTGCTCTGCGGTGTGCCATCGATCATGTTGTGCGGCGAGCTGCAGCCTGTCAGCGTTGACTTGCTTATCTTGATCCGCGGTGCTCAAGCGCCATGCGCAAAGGTCTGCTCAACCCTCGCGATGACGAGCATCACGGCGTCGTCGACCACGTTGCCGGGGAGCGCCTCGGCCTCGACGGGCCATGGCGCCTGCTCATTTTCCTCGTTGATGAGGTTAATGGCAGAGGTGGTGCTTTGGTGGGTTGGCATGCTTGGAAAAGGTGGATCTGCTAGAGGCTGCGCTTGTCGCCTCTGAGCGTCACGCGCCGCCTAGGTTTATGCGCAATATCGCCGGGTGGCGGGAAACATGTGAGAAAATGGCGGGAAACGGTGGCGTGTTCACAAAACGCCATCAATTAATGGAAACTTAGCATAGAAGGAACATTGAGCTAGTACAAGAAGTAGATGATGATCAGATGAAGACGGACCACACTAGGGAACCCGTCGGTGATGAATTCATCAATCACAAACGGTTGAATACTAGCAAGCATTTGCCCACAACACACACGGCTTATTCCATCATAAACAGGTCGGATGGATCAACTATATGCCACGTATCGCACATTGTTAAAAAGTAATGCAGTAGACCTGCTTTAACATGTGTTAAAAAAATACAAAACAAGGACCTTGAGGGTAATTCCACCCCACAACACACACAGCTTATTCCACCACAAACAAGTCTGATGGATCAATTGTATGCCACGTATCGCCCATTCTCAAAAAGTAATGTGATACACCTTCTTTAACATGTGATAAAAAAAATTCAAAACAAGGACTTTGAGGTTAATTCCAATGATGGGATGTATCATAAATGTCCTTACTGGACCTTTAAGATACATCCAATCAATTGGATTAACATCAAGACAACTTGCCATCTAGTCACCCATCTCATGGCTTCTCCAGTGTGAGCACAATTAACTTTTGAGTTCTCTTAGATGAGCTTTTGGTGGAACAACTAGTCCTTGCTGATATAGGATGCCCACTTCGCATCCTTATGGCGTACCTGGATGACCGCCCATCGCCCATTGTCCAATAGATGTTGTGTAGACAGAGCATATCACATACATCTTATTAGAAGCAATTGTTTGTGTTATTATCGGTATTCGCACACATTTCTGTTTACAGACCTGTTTGCCGCATATCACACACATATTGTTATATTGAATTGTTTCTGTTCTCTTGTCTCAACGCAAACAGTTCATCCGGGTGAACCACATGCCGTATATCGCACACACCTTGATCTGGTTGACCATTTCTTTCATGTTTCCTAATCACAAACAGTTCATCCGAGCAAACTGTATGCTATATATCACACACACCTTCATCTAGCTGCCAGTTTCTTTTGTTCCTCCTCATCATAGACAGTTAATTGAGCTGAACCGTATGCCCTTCATTGCACACGCAACTAAACTTTGAACCGTGTTTGATGCATCCGTAATTGCAAACATTTTGTACATTTTTGACATTTTTACACCGCCGTTTGCGATTATGGCATCGCACACAGTTTCGTCGAAGGGTCTCTGATCGTAGTGTTGCGTTAGCAGCATCCTGCAGTAGTGATTGTTGCCCTTTTCAACTCGACTTTGACCCATATTTTCTTTCATACAAACCGGAGCTTCTCTCAAAAAGCCTCATGGTTCCAAGAGGGAACTTGGTCACCTCTGTGTGCGAAATGGCATATGATCTCTCTTCCCACCTTTATTTATTTTACAAAGGCGACATGCAACTATAGGAGTGTCATGATAAAAATATGAAATTACCCAGGGTTCGTTCTGCCTTTTTATACATTGATTTTTCTAGCCATTTTGGAACAAATAGCTGCCACACTATTATCGCGAACGGTCGTATTATTCCAACCGTGGATGTTCAACTAACCATTTAGCCATTTACTACTGTGAGCAGCTATTTGGTTAGACTGGATGACTGCGAGCAGTTCGCCGCACACACTCACTGTACCGGGAAGCAAGCCGAGAGCGTGGCCAATTTATTGCTGGTTTTGGTTTCGGCTGCCTCGGGAAGGTACGTAGAATAGTCTTCCGTTCTCATCTACAAGCACCGCCGACGAGAATCAGCGCCCGCTGCGAGATGCAGGACGAGCCGGAAAACAAGCGGCGGCAGGTCGAGCCAGAACCGCAAGAGCCTCCAGCGAGCATGGGCTTCATCAACAGCCTCTTCGATAAGATGTTGGTAACCATCATATCCCTCCCCATAAAATCTGGCATGCAGACCAATGTCCTCTCCTGGTGATGGCGCCCCCTCTGGCACTCCACCCCCTGGACGTCATCAACGACGACGAGCTCTGAAGCTGGAAGCGCAAACACTTGGACGCATTGTCCCACATCCTCGCCACGCACCTTGGGCCGGTCATATGCCTTGCTATCGACAAGTTCAGTTCCAACTGCAAAGCCGAAGCCAGGTTTCACTACTTGTTCCTATCCCCAGCCGTAGATCGGCTCGAGGAGCTCAACTTTCATGCTGGACATCCACGCTCGCTGCCGCTGTTCGCGCTCCGCCTCCCGCCCATGCTATGCCATGCTACGTTGAGGCAGTGCCTTTCCCACCTGATTGATGTCGCGCACGCTCTTCATCTCCCTAAACTGAAGCATCTCGAGATCATGGGCGTCTGCATCTCGAAGGAGGTTTTGAGCGCCTCCTTGGCGGCTGTACAACACTCAAGTACCTTCGTATCCAGGTGATGGATGGGTTCAGTAGCCTCCACATCACCTCGACGAATGTGCATACGTATGTGCATTGCTGGCTCCGCCCAAGGCTGTCAGTTGAGTTGTTTCACGATATAGTCATTGAGAATGTGCCTTTCCTTGCGAGATTGTATGTACTTGATAAATTAGGTCCACCAAGATCTAGGGTCATTCAGGCACCGAAATTGACAGTGTTGGGTTATTCATGTGTTGAATTCTCCAAACTTCTTCTCCTTCTTATATATTATTGGACAACATATTTTGTCTAATTTTTGTTGATCTACGTTCACCTGTCATCCAGAAAATGATTCCCACAAGCTTGACCCGGTCTCTGCGCAAAGTGAATTTCTTGGCACTACACCCTGTCGGCCTCGATTTGGATGAAGTTTTTAGATTCCTTAGATTCTCTCCTTGCATGATTAAGATATACATCAAGGTGTTGCCCCTTTACTGTTAACTGTTAACCACAATGGAGCTCAGTTTGTTTTTACTTTAATCCATGATTGCAATGACAAATGTAGAATGATTTCTAAAGGAAATTTGGAGGATATCTATACATATATTTTTTGAGATCTTAATCATGGTGGCATGTCATTCTTTTCATGTATTTTAGAAATATGCAAATCAAAGAGGTCCGAAGTGTTCAAATTTGCGTCTAGGCACTAATATGTTATCTTAGTATGCATATACTAGTAGGCCTGAAAGTGGAAAATGTTGGTCAATATAACAATCACATTGAATGCCTTGATCTTCATCTCACAGAAATTACTTTTAACAAGTATCGAGGCACCACACCAGAAATTAAATTTACCATGTTCTTTGTTGAGAAAGCAAGGTTGCTCAAGGTAATGAAGTTTGCCCTATATGTAGTGCACATAAGTGAATGGTTTGCTAAAGAGCGCATGCATCTACAGCGAATGGAAAAGGCTCTGTAGAAGCTGTATTTCAGTTTGTAACTTCATATGACACATTATTCGGAAGGCACTGTATCAAGCCACTATATGACTTCTCGGTGGCTGATCCTTTCCTAAAAATAATGCATGAAAAATATTCTGAAGAAGATGAATTTGATTTGTCAGAATAGTTTGAACCTTGTAATCTTTAAATTTGGGCCCTGTAATGCTGGAATTTGAACCTTGCAATATTTATGTTATTTGTTACATAATGTAATTGGATGTTTAATTCGGTTATGCAATTATGTCCTGTTATAAGTATATATGTTCTTCTTCTGTAGACAAAGTATAAATGTTGTGCACACACAGCATATCACATCACACATGGGATAAACTAGGGAACCTGTTGGTGATGATTTCAACAATTGCTGACAATTGTATACCACCAAGAATTTTCCCACAACACACACGTGTTATTTCATCACAAACAGCTCATATGTATCAATTGTATGCCACGTATCGCACATGCAACTCTAATCTTAATTGTGCTTGATGTCTCCGCCATCGCATGCAGAATTCATCTTATTTACCACATATTATCATGGGTGCCTCTGCTCGCGTCCCTCGGCGCGCTCTGCTTGTCGTTTGGCGCTCTGGCGCACTCTCCTTTCGTACCTCCATGCGCTTGGCCGGTAGACGGCTTTTCCCTGCATGTTGAAATGCTATATGCATATGGTTGCTCGCCATTGAGGCAGCCGTGGAGCGCTCTTCTCGCATCTCTTCGCGCAAGCGTGCTCTACTCTCGCGTCCCTCTGCTCTCTACCAGCGGTTGGGGCTGACGCACAATCACGTTGGGGTCCCAGATGAATGGAGTTGCGCCGAGCGCGTCGCCACAATGCAGCTATGTGCGACCCAATGTAGTTATGCGCTGTAAAAACTGCCATCCGGGCATGCCGATATTCTAGGTCGTCCAACTTCCCAATCAATCCCCACAACCATTATAACCTTAGTCTCTTCAACCTTTCGATCGCGCCCCACAACATAACAAGGACACCCACGAAGACACATACATAGAGGATATCTAGCGGCGTTCCATTGGAGTTCCGCGTGCATAAAGTGGAGACCCACACGAGGCAGATGGATCTCTTGGTGGTGTACACCATTGACGCGGCCATGGTGGAGGACTACATGAACATCGTGGAGCAGTTGCTTGCTCGAGACACGTACAAAGTGGTCGGCATTGACCTCCATTACACCGATGGTCATCCCGGGATATATCATAAGGTTACTATCGCCCAGTTGTGCGCGCACCATCATGTCTTCATCTACCACTACTGCATGGCCATAGAGCCTTGTGACTGTTGGGCCCGGTTTGTCAGCATCACCGATTACAAGTTCGCTACGGCGGAAACCACCGACGATGTAAAAGCGCTCAAGGTTACGAGCTTGGCCTGCAAGAACCTTGTCGAAATCCGTGGCCACAACAAGGATAGGGGAAGCACAAAGAAGGACTCCCTAGTTGAACTCGCCTCGGCCATCATCGACACGTATTACGAAAAGATGAAGCAGGATGCCAAGAGAATACATCATGTATCCTAGCACGGGGCCTCGATGGGGAAACTGGATGAAGCTCACCTCAAGTTCACGGCGAAGAACGTGTACACATGCTACGACATGCACAGGTGGATCGTTGACATGAGGAAGTGCCTCCTTCCCGTAATCGACTAGGCCGGATTGAGCCACCAGCAGAGCAGTGGCGGCAAGTGTCACAAGAATAAGGAGATGATGAATAGATGATCGTTTATGCTAGTTAATTATACCTGTAATAGTTACTTTGGTGTGTGTTCAAATGTCATATGTGTGTACTAGCCACCTATGCAAATGTCATGTGGTTTGCCCCTAACACCCAAGGCTTATTAGCAGCAATTGTCTATTTATTATCGGTCTTTGCATACATTTCTAACTACAGACCTATTTTCCACGTATCACGCACATCTTGTTAATTTGAACCATTTCTGTTCTCTTGGCTCAACACAAACAGTTCATCCGAGTAAACTATATATCATCTATCGCAGACACCTTGATCTGGCTAACCGTTTCTGTTGTGTTTCCTAATCATAAACAGTTCATCCGAGTAAACTGTATGCTGATGACCCACAAGTGTAGGGGATCTATCATAATCCTTTCGATAAGTAAGAGTGTCGAACCAAACGAGGAGCAGAAGGAAATGATAGACAGTTTTGAGTAAGGTATTTTCTGCAAGCACTGAAATTATAGGTAACAAATAGTTTTGTGATAAGGTAATTGGTAGCAAGTAATAGAAGGTAAAAGTAAATAAGGTAAAGCAAGGTGGCCCAATCCTTTTTTTAGCAAAGGACAAGCCTGGACAAACACTTATATAAAGGGAAGTGCTCCCGAGGACACATGGGAATTATCGCCAAGCTAGTTTTCATCACGATCATCTGATTGACGTTCGGTACTTTGATAATTTGGTAGGGTGGACCGGTGCTTGGGTGTTGTCCCTACTTGGACAAGCCTCCCACTTATGAATAACCTCTAATGCAAGCATCCGCAACTACAAAAGAAGTATTAAGGTAAACCTAACCATAGCATGAAACATATGGATCCAAATCAGCCCCTTACGAAGCAACGCGTAAACTAGGGTTTAAACTTCTGTCACTCTAGCAACCCATCATCTACTTATTACTTCCCAATGCCTTCCTCTAGGCCCAAATAATGGTGAAGTGTCATGTAGTCGATGTTCACATGACACCACTAGAGGAGAGACAACATACATCTCATCAAAATATCGAACGAATACCAAATTCACATGACTACTAATAGCAAGACTTCTCCCATGTCCTCAGGAACAAAAGTAACTACTCGCAAGACATAATATTGTTCATGATCAGAGGGGTATTAATATGCATAATGGATCTGAACATATGATCTTCCACCAAATAAACCAAATAACATCAACTACAAGGAGTAATCAACACTACTAGCGACCCATGGGTACCAATCTAAGGTTTGGGTACAAAGATTGGATACAAGATATGAACTAGGGTTTGAGAGAAGATGGTGCTGGTGAAGATGTTGATGAAGATAACCCTCCCCAAGTGGGAGAGTTGTTGGTGATGATGGCGGTGACGATTTCCCCCTCCCGGAGGGAAGTAACCCCGGCAGAACAGCTCTGCCAGAGCCCTAGATTGGTTTCCGCCAAGGTTCTGCCTCGAGATGGAGGCGTCTGGTCCCGAAAGCCTCCTTATGATTTTTTCCATGTCAAAACACCTCATATAGGAGAAGATGGGCATCGGGGGGCCATCGGGGGGCCCACGAGGCAGGGGGCGCGTCCAGAGAGGGGGGGCACCCTCGTGGACAGCTGGTGGCCCCCTTGGTGATCTTCTTTCGCCAGATATTTTTTATATTTTCCGAAACGGAGTCCTGTGAAGTTTCGAGGCTTTTTGAGTTGTGCAGAATAGGTTTCCAGAGTTTGCTTTTTTTTCCAGCCCAGAATTCCAGCTGCCGGCATTCTCCCTCTTCATGTAAACCTTGTAAAATAAGAGGGAAAGGCATAAGTACTATGACAAAACATGTAATAACAGCCCATAATGCAATAAATATCAACATATAAGCATGATGCAAAATGGACGTATCAACTCCCCCAAGCCTAGACCTCGCTTGTCCTCAAGCGAATGCCGATCGAAAAATATGTCCACATGTTTAGAGATAGAGGTGTCGATAAAAATAAAATATGGACATGAGGGCATCAAGATCATTCTCATAACAACAACATATATATATATATATATATATATATATATATATATATATATATATATATATATATATATATATATACATACAGCCGGTCTATTGTCATAATATTATGAGAATAATATTCTCATAACACTTCCGCACTGCACGCACAACGCGAGAGCACTGCACTCTTAGTAGCTGAGGCACTGCAACACAGCGACCAGTGAACTTCGTCTCGAAAAAACTGTATGTGTTGTTTTTTGGTACATTTTTCGCTCTAGTTTTTAACCGTTTATCGGAATTATGCGTGTAATATACCGTTGATAAGCTATGGAGTAGACGCAACTTCGCCATGTTGAACACTTTTCAAAATTCATCACAGTTTAAGAGCAGTTTCGAAAATCGTGCGGCTCACAACGAATGACAACAAGCGTTTTTTCGCGTTTTCTTCTAAACCGCTCGCTGGAATGAATCAAATGATATACTGTTGGATAGATATCATCAAGGCGCATCTTTTTCATATCTATTGTTTTCTCTAATTCGTTAGGGCCTGAGAGCAGTTTTAAATTTATCAAATCACGGAATTAAGTTTTTTCAAAAAAAAATCAGTTTCCATACTGTTTTGCTTCAGTTTTTTAGTCGTTCGTCGAAACGAGGCGAGTGATACACCGTTGGAAAGCTACGAATGAGGCGCAACTTTCATATGTTGAAATATTTTCGAGATTCCTTACGGTTTTTAGTTAATTTTGAAAATCGTGCGGCTGACTACGAGAGGCAGCGGCCGTTTTTCACGAAATTTTTACAAACTGCTGGTCGAAATGATCCAAATGATACACGGTTGGAAAGATATCGTCGAGACACTACTTTTTCATGTAGAACACTCACTCTAATTCATTACCGTTTAAGAGCAGTTTTAAAAATACCGAAATGCGGACACTCTGTTTTTCGCGACATCAAAATCAATTAGTGAACCGCATCGGACAGAAAAGCGCACTGCTTCAAACTGAAAACCGCACTGCATCAGACAATCAGTTGAACTTCATGATTTATTTTGTTGGACGTAGATTTTTCTCAGAGGAGTTTTGTTGTCTTTTTCCAAAAACAATTCGAACGAAAATGGACCGCAACACTCCCGAAAGTGAACCGGAACACTACCAAAATTGAACCTCATGATTTTCTGTTGTCTTTTTTCGTACTAATTAATTTTTTTCGCGCGTTGACCAAGCGAGTGGAGCGCTGTGACTGAGCGAGCGAACTACATCTAATATAGAAGCGAGCAGCTTTGAGATGGTCTTGTTTGTGTTTGCCAAGTGGACCACAGAAAAGTTATATAGCAAACAGCGCAAGAGAACAAAGTTAGCTACAAAGCATACACATCTAGTGATAGTTTTACACAGCCACACACCCTTACAATATCTGCACTCTCCACCGGCCGAACTGCACAAAATTCTACGGGGTACACTTTCACTAAGACAAAACTAACCATCGTGGTAATGAACTGCAGTTTTTACAATGAACTAATGAAGTGCAGTTTTCAACAACAACAAAATTGAGGAACGGGCCATCCAGCCGAACTGCATCACTTCATCTTTCCTGCAAAAATAACCATAGCGGACTTCATTTGAAATTTTTTTCTGTTCAGAAAAGCACAAAATTAATGAAGTGTAGAAGAGCACTACGTGTCTCCTGATGCTCTACTGGCCATGCTTGATCGGTCCAGCGAGCTGCACACGATGCGCCCGCGAGCTGCACCTGCACGCCGCGAGTCGCTGGTGCAAGGGCTACTAGAGAAGGAGAAGGGGAGGTGGAAAACGGGGACACAGGGAGGTAGTTCGCTGGCGCCGCACCGCAACAGCATGGCAACTGATCTGGCTCGTGGTTCGAGGAAAGAACCGCCGGAACTGAACTGCATGGAGGCGCGGAACGCCCCCTGAGATCAGTGGATCCAGTGGCTAGCTCCTTCCCGCCGGTCTGATCTGGCCCGTGGCTCGAGGATGGAACCACCAGGATCGACATATCCGGGACATTGCTCGAGGACGAACCGCCGGGATAGAATGGGGCCGCAGGGAGCTCCGACGCTAGGAAGGAAGGTGGTTCGCCGTGGGGGCGCGGTGGAAGGTGGCGGCCACAATCACCGAGGCAAGATCCAGAGAAGGGAGGAGGGTGGGGCTGAGGATGTGGTGAGTTCGCCGTGCCGGAGAAGGTGGAGAGGGTGGGGCTTCCGCTCAGGTCGTTGGGAGGCATGAAGCACCGGTTCTCACCGGATCCGATGCAGAGGGCGGCGCAGGGTTAGTTGGTTGGGTTGGGTGGTGAGTTGCCTGAACAAGCTCGGTGGAAGGTGGTGGGGCGCGGTCTGATCCCTTCCCCGCCGGCAACCGCGTGGGGCGCCTGGGGACGGTGCGCCCGGATCTGCGCCGGCAGTCGCGCAGGGGGTGCCTGGTGTGGAGGTGGGCGAGGCACCTAGAGAGGTGGTGGCGGGCGGGGGCCTGGAGAGGTGGTGACGGGCGGAGGTGGGGAAGGGAGAGGGAGGCCCGAGCCCCTGGCGGCGCTGGCAGAGGCAGATGGAGGGATGGTGGGAGGAGGCGACTGAGGAGGAAGAAGGTGGG
>LR738715.1:535273499-535291670 GCA_902687465.1 Secale cereale
GCTCACTGAACACACAGAAGCTGAATAACAAGAGTCTTACATCCATACATACCGTATTACACAAATAGGACCATAATGGTCAAGTCTCGAGTATATCATCGCAGCGGAAATCTTCAAAGACAACTGGGACCCATGCCATCTGCCTTAACCCTACAAGCATTCTGACTGGGAAGCGTCCTAGCTCGCAAGCTTGTCGCCAAGAAACCTTCATCATAACCTGTTCTCTCCTGCCTGGCCAATAGAATAACCAGTGGCAAGCCAATGAGTACATTGAATGTACTCGCAAGCAACCCAAGTGTAATAACACAATGATTTATGCAAGGCTCTACTGCTAAATTGGTAGTTTTGCGGAAAGCTAGTTTTTCATATGCAAGTATGATCAATATATAACATGGATATGCATGTGTCTGTAACAAGTATCAGGAGGTCACAGATATCATTATCGAGAAAGAGTTGTACTCAACTCATGCTCAAGCTCATTGTGACTTCCTCAGGAATCACATCATCAACATCACCGAACCATGTTGCTTCCTCACACACACACACACCAGGTTCCGTAAACACTGGACGTAGCCCAAGAGCGGTTACCCAACTGTCCATGACCGTGGACACGGCTATTCGAATAGTTTGACACTCTGCAGAGGTTGCACACTTCACCCACTAGATCCGGGGAACTTCCGTGTCATCCACGACCCGCGGTACCTCAGGTACCCGGGGTAAGCACCCGATCACTATCTTTCCCTAGGCGATACTAATATGGAGTCCACTCGATTGGTAACAGCCCCGTGCCAAACATTTTACATCTCAAGGTTTGTGGAGACTCGCTCCGTATTCATCACATACCACAAGCACGGGGTACCAACGGTGTGTCCGGTGCCCTGTGAAAACAGTCATGGCCGCCTATCCAAGCACGACCCCGTCCCAAGAGTGACCTCATGTCACCCCCGTCACTAGTAATGCGGGCACCATGCTAGTATCGACCTAGGTAATCAATAATGCCCTTTCCCATATAAGGGTAGAGTGGTTGCGCATGTAAGGTTGGAATAACGGTCGCAACTTAAACCAATCCGTTTTCAAAACAACACACACACTTGCCTCGGTACACCACTTCATCATCAAGTGGTTACCCATCTCACCATCTCCCTCGGGCATAAATGGAACCCGACGGGGTTTTCGAAAAGTCTTTTGAAAGTATCCTGCCTCCGTCACCATGCATATACCCGTCCCTTTTGCGTAGCCACTATTAAAGCAACCTAACTACTCCCACCCACATAACCCTCATAGGAAGGTAGGGTCATGTTTGATGCAAGTTTCAACAGTAAAGTAAGAAGGTAGCAACCAAAGTGGTTTCCACCTCAACATGATTCCGATGCATTGAATAATAAGGTGTTATGAGACATGCATAAAAAGGTCTCTTGAACATGGTCAAAGGGCTGCTTGCCTTATTCTTCCGAGTCTTCAAACCTTCTGGTCCATCTCCGAGTACTTCGTTTATTTCGTCAACTAACGATGGAAACAATTGTAATAAGCAACACAATCAAAGCAAAAATAAAAGTGCTCTAAAAATAGGAGTTGGACTTTTCTAGGATACCTCTGGTCATATTAGAAATGACCAAGGTGGTTTCATAGGTGTTGGATCAACAGGTAGTTTGGAACATTTCAATGTGATGGAACCAAAGGGTTTATGGATTTGGAAGAAGTATACAGAATTATTTCCTTGAATGGTGAGCAAAGGTACCCATCATCAAGTCATGATTTTAGAAGCATTTAGGAGTTGGTTTCACTGGATTTGGATTTGAAATGAATTTCCTAGGATTTTGCAAAGCTGATAAATATGAAGAAATGGCTTAATATTTGGTGGGGTATATAAACTATTATTAAAAATGTTCCAAAACTAAGTTTGGACATGACAAGCATCTAGGAATTTGAATCATTGTATTTGGATCAAGATTGAGCTCTCTGTGATTTTCTAAAGTTCATCACAGAAATGAAATAAAGGCATTTCATAAATATTTGTGAAAGAAATGTTTCTGGAATAATGTGCATGCTGCACCATGTGATAGAGCATGATTTATGGAGCCATAGGAAATTTGAATCATGCAATTTGGAGTTCATTTGAATTATCTAGGCATTTTTGAAGTTGACAGAATAAAGAAAAAGAAAAGGAATAAGGGTTCAACCTTATACGATGCTCTGGGCGAGGCCCAGCTAACCATCGCCTACTGGGCTCAGCCCAGTGGCTCAGCGGCGGGATGGAGGTGGTGACGCCGAAGGCGTAGTTACGGGGGGGCGCCACCACCACAGGAAGGCGCAGCCACCAAAGTGCGCTTCCACTTATCGGGGGGGGGGCACCCGTCAGCTGCTCCCACCGGACCTGTGGCGCTTACAGGCGGGGACCGCCTGTCGGGTTCGTCGTCCTCCCCCCGCCCGACGCAGAGGAGGAGGCAGGGGCGACGCCGGCGCCGTTCCCCGGCGGCTCCGGCCGTCCCCGGTGGTGCCCGGCGCACCGAAGGGCCCAGCGGAGTAAGCCGCGCCCATCCCTGGCCTTCAAGCTGGCCGGGAGGAGCTGGAGCAACGGCGGCCGAGGCGGCGGCGGCGGCTTCGGGTCGAGACGGTGGCGGTGCCAGAGATGCTAGGGGGAAGGAAGGGTGGAGTGGGAGGTAGCTTCATGGTCCTGGGATTCTCCTCCTAGCGGCCAACAGAGAAGGGGGAGGAGAGAATGGCCGTGGTGCCCGATGCCGAGCGGCGGCTGGCGGCGGCACTTCGGCCGTGGAGGGAGGAAGAGTGCCTGAGAGGGAGAGGGGGCGTGTCTAGGAGGTGCACGGGAGAGAGGAGAGTCCAGAAGAGGCAAGAGGTGCTCGGGGGGAGGCCTTTTATAGCTGCAGCCGCGGTGCACCGTGAGCGACGCCCATGGACGTGCTCGGGCGAGCTCATGGAGAGAGGAGGAGGGCACGGGAGGATAAGACCGACAGCCCGGCAGGTTGCGGACGTCGAGGGGACCTCGGGGGACACGCTCTCTCTGCCCAAGGTCGCCTGGAAGCCTCGGGAGGGCCGAGCTACAGTGCCTCGGTGCACTGTAGCGTGCTCCAGAGCACGCCTTTGGCCGGCATGGTCGTGTCTGTGCTTCCTGGCCGTGTCCCCCAGTGTCCAGTAGTGCTAGGGGATAGTAAACAAAGGCGTGGAGGTCCTGGATGCTATGGGGAGCCTCTGGAATGAGGAGAGGGGTGAAAGAGAGAGAGTTTACTGCTGTCCAGCAGTGAGAATTGGGGTTTTACCCCCTCCAATGATTGAGCTGAGGCCAAAGAGAAGTTACTCGGGGTAGAGGATGATCAGGGGGAGCTGTGGTAAGAATTTGGGGTAAAGTGAAATAGTAAAAGGGGTCCAAACACTTGTTTTGGTAATTGGACAGAAGGTGTTTGATCAGGTTTTTGGGAAACAAATGACCTCCAATTGGCATGGGACTCAACAGGATCAAATGTCACACATAGTTAGGCCTCTGCACCAAATTTGAGCTCATTTGGGCAAAGTGGCCAATGTAACTTTGGTGAACCCTAGAAATCAACAGAAATGGTTTCACCATGTTTGAGTCAAGCAATTCATCTCCCCTTGATTCACCACTTGGTGTAGCATCATCATTTGGGGTATTGATCATGCCCACAAAGTTTGAGGCCCCAGATAAAAAGTTGGTAATGTAAAGTTGTTCAAATTTGTATTTGAACAGAAAGGGTTTTGGGGTGATCTGATCAAGTTGCTCTATTCAAAATCTTGTGCCATTTGGTCTAGATGCCTTATTAGGTCATTCTAGCATGTGCACCAAATTTGAGAGCATTTGGACAAGTTTGGCAATGTAGAGTTGCTCAAACTTCAAATATGGACATAATGGTTTTGAGGGGATTAGAGGATGTTCCCTTGATCTTCAAGGCATGAGGCTTTGCAAGATCATCAAATATGTCATATATGACATGATAGAATTTCCCTGGAATTTTTGGAGAATATTTCCTTTGTAAATATTTCAAAAGCTTGAAACATCCAGAAAGGGTTTTGGAAGGATTTGCCCAATATTTTGAACATGACCATGTGCTGAAACTCTTATATATGGACAATATATGTCCTATGAGTCTCCCTGAATTTTGGAAAATATTTTTGAAATGATTAAATAATTTTTCCCTATTAAAGACCATTTCTGGCCTTAAGAAAAAGCTTTTAAATAAAATATAAAAATAACTTTTAAAATTATACTTTTGTGGTTTCTGGGAGTCCTATATCTAATAGGATTCAAATAAACTTTTTGAAAGATTTTTCACACCCTAAATAAGGTACTTGCAGTGCAAACCTCAATTCAGGGGTTTTGGGAAAACTAATTTTAGAAAATACCATTTGGCCAAAATATTTTTATAAGAAAATTTTGTACTGGTCTATACACATGGCATGATCATTGGAAAAAGGTTTTGGGTCAAGGAGATGAAGTATAAGAGTTGGAGGATTTATTTGATTTTTAGAGCACTAGCAAACAGCAGACAAAAGTCAAATCAAGCAAAGTCAAAAACACTCAAAAGTTTTTGCAAATCCACATTTTTAACATGGAAATTAGCTTAAGCAATGTGATATGAAAATCAGGGTGTGACATTGTTGGCGAGCTCTGAGATCATCATGTGGTTGGCGTTGAGACCTCGTTCCACCATACCTTGGCACTTGAAAGCTTGCTGCTCCATTGCTTTGAGTCTTGTCTCCACGCTTCCGGTCCTCCTTGGCCCCTCAACATAACGGATGTGCAGCACCCCCTCATGCAACTCCATGATTTGAGGGTGATGCAGCACCTCCGCAAGGTAGGGGTTGATGACCTTCTTGAAGAACTTGTCCTTGGGGATGTTGGCGGACGCCATGATGATCTAGATCTGTAAAAAACAGCAGCTCAAAACGAAAACAGAGGATTTTTGCGTGATACAGAGGTCAAAACCTTCGGGAGTATATATAATGATTTTTTACCGTCCAAAAGGAGTAACATACAAGAAATCGGAGTCCGGGAGGCACACGAGCTGCCCACGAGGCAGGGGGCGCGCCCAGGGAAGGGGGCGCGCCCTCCACCCTCGTGGACGGCTCGTGTCTCTTCCGGACTGCTACTTATTTTTCTATTTTTCTAAATATTCCAAAACGGAGAAAAATTGCCTTTAGAACTGTTTTGGAATCGGTTTACTTACTGTACCACATACCTCTTCCTTTTCGGAGGCTGAATCGTTCTGGAAAGTGTCCCTTATTTATTCCCCCGGGGTTACGGTTTCAATAACATTGGTTTCAACATTTATAGGATTTCCTGAGATATAATGTTTGATTCTTTGACCGTTCACCACCTTCGGATTTGTACCTTCGAAGTTGTTGATTTTTATGGCACCGGAACGATAGACCTCCTCGATAACGTAAGGTCCTTCCCACTTAGAGAGAAGATTTCCTGCAAAAATCTTAAACGAGAGTTGTATAGCAAGACATAATCACTGCTACCTCTTCAGCTTGCGTTGTATTCCCTCGAAGAGGAAAGGGAGATGCAGCACGGTAGCGTAAGTATTTCCCTCAGTTTTTGAGAAGCAAGGTATCAATCCAGTAGGAGACCACGCGCCAGTCCCTCGCACCTACAAAAACAAATAAGAACTTCGCAGCAAACGCGATCAGGGGTTGTCAATCCCTTTACGATCACTTACGATAGTGAGATCTGATAGAGATGATAATTATATTTTTGGTATTTTAGGTATAGAAACAGAAAGTAAAGAAAGCAAATAAACAAAGGCGGCATAAATTGGCTAGTTGACGGGAAAGTAATATGATAGAGATAGACCCCGGGGCCATAGTTTTCTCTAGTGGCTTCTCTCATGATAGCGATATTCTATGGCGGGTAAACAAATTACTGTCGAGCAATTGATTGAAAAGCGGATAATTATGAGATTATCTAGGCATGATCATTGTATATAGGCATCACGTCCGAGACAAGTAGACCGACTGCTGCCTGCATCTACTACTATTACTCCACACATCGACCGCTATCCAGCATGCATCTAGTGTATTGAGTTCATATGAACAGAGTAACGCCTTAAGCAAGATGACATGATGTAGAGGGATAAACTCAAGCAATATGATGAAAACACCATCTTTTTATCCTCGATGGCAACAATACAATACGTGCCTTGCTGCCCCTACTGTCACTGGGAAAGGACACCGCAAGATTGAACCCAAAGCTAAGCACTTCACCCATTGCAAGAACTATAGATCTAGTAGGCCAAACCAATCCAATAATTCGAAGAGACTTGCAAGGATATTATGAGCACAAATAAAAAGTTCAGAGAAGAACCAAATATCTTTCATAGATAACCTTGAATAAACTCACAATTCATCGGATCTCGACAAACACACCGCAAAAAGAGATTACATCGAATAGATCTCCTCGAAGACCGAGGAGAACTTTGTATTGAGATCCGGAGAGAGAGAAGAAGCCATCTAGATACTAGCTGTGGACCCGAAGGTCTGTGGTAAACTACTCACAACTCATGGTGAGGGCGATGATGATGATGAGGAGGAAGGCCTCCGTGATGGATACCCCTCCCGGAACAGGCTCCAAGATGGGATCTCCACGTAATAGCAGCTACGGCGGTGGAATTAGGGTTTTCTCTCTGCGTATGGAGTTTCTGGGGTACGTAGGCATATATAGGAGGAAGAGGGCCACCAGGGACCACCGGACCTGCCCTTGAGGCAGGGGGAGCACCCTGGGAAGGGGGCACGCCCCCCACCCTCGAGGGTGGGTCCCCTGTCCTCTGGCTTGGCCCCTAAGTTTATCTTGTGTGATTTTCTCCAAAAATATCTCCTGCGAAGGTTTCATTCCGTTTGGACTCCGGTTGATATTCCTTTTCTGCAAAACCCTGAAATAGGCAAAAAACAGCAATCTGGACTGGGCCTTTGGGTTAGTAGGTTAGTCCCAAAAACGATATAAAAGTGAATGATAAAGCCCATTAAACATCTAAGACTTCAAAAATAATAGCATGGAACAATAAAAAATTATAGATACGTTGGAGACGTATCAAGCATCCCCAAGCTTAATTCCTGCTCGTCCTTGAGTAGGTAAATGATAAAGAAAGAATTTTTGATGTGGAATGCTAACCAATATACTTTTTCAATGTAATTCTCTTAATTGTGGCATGAATGTTCAGATCTGAAGGATTCAAGATAAAAGTCTCTATTGACATAAGAAATAACAGTACTTCAAGCAATACTAACAAAGCAATCACGTCTTCTCAAAATACTATGGCTAAAGAAAGTTATACCTACAAAATCATATAGTGTTGGCTATGCTCCCTTGCTATCACACAAAATATTCATATCATGCAAAACCCCGATTTCAGCCAAGCATTTGTTTTCATGCTCTATCTTTTCAAACCTTTCAACTTTCATGCAATACATGAGCGTGAGCCATGAACATAGCACTATGGGTGGAATAGAGGTGGTTGTGGAGAAGACAAAAAGAGGGAGATAGTCTCACATCGACTAGGCATATAAACGGGCTATGAAGATGCCCATCAATAGATATCAATGTGAGTGAGTAGGGATTGCCATGCAACGGATGCACTAGATCTAAATATGAATGAAAGCTCAACAAAAGAAACTAGTGGGTGTGCATCCAACTTGCTTGCTCACTAAGACCTAGGGCATTTGAGGAAGCCCATCGTTGGAATATACAAGCCAAGTTCTATAACGAAAATTCCCACTAGTATATGAAAGTGACTAAGCATGAGACTCTCTACAATGAAGAACATGGTGCTACTTTGAAGCACAAGTGTGGAAAAAGATAGTAGCAATTGTCCCTTTTTTGTTGGGCCTTTCTCTTTTTTTTTTCTTTTTTTTTGCGGAGGGGCTTTATAGATTCAGCCTTTCCTCCCATGGGATAATGCTCTATAAATGATGATCATCACACTTTCATTACAACACAAGATTACAACTCGATACTACAACAACAAAGTATGAGTCTATATGAATGCCTCCAGTGGTGTACCGGTATGTGCAATGAAACAAGAGTGACATGTATACAAATTATGCATGGTGGCCTTGCCACAAATACTATGTCAACTACATGATCATGCAATGACAATATGACAATATGATCCGTGTCATATAAACGGAACGGTGGAAAGTTGCATGGCAATATATCTCGGAATGGCTATGGAAATGCTATGATAGGTAGGTATGGTGGTTGTTTTGAGGAACAGTATGGTGACTGTTTTGAGGAAGGATATATAGTGGGTTTATGGCACTGGCAAAAGTTGCGCGGTACAAGAGAGGCTAGCAATGGTGGAAGGGTGAGAGTGCGTATAATCCATGGACTCAACATTAGTCATAAGAACTCATATACTTATTGCAAAAATCTACGAGACATCAAAACGAAGCAATCAACGCATGCCCCTAGGGGGGAGGTTGGTAGGAGTTAACCATCGCGCGCCCCCGACGTCCACACAAAGGTTGACACTCTACAAATACCTCATGCTTTAACTTAGTCACACAACGGTTCACCATACGTGCATACTACGGGAATCACCAACCTTAACACAAATATTTCTCAATTTCATAATTACTCCACTAGCATGACTCTAATATCACTATCCTCATGTCTCAAAACATTTTTCAAGCATCCAACATCTCCTTCTACTCAATGCACTTGATGTGATTTTTTTACTACATTGACATTGGATGTTTATCATGTGAAGACTAGTTCCTTTAGCCTAAACACTTTACCATGCTAATTTAATAGACTCTCAAATAGATCTAAGTTAATCATGAGTGTTCAACAATTTCTACAAAATATTACCACCACCGAGCTCTAAAAGATATAAGTGAAGCACTAGAGCAAAAACTATTCAACTCAAAAGATATAGGTGAAGCATATAGAGTGTTCTAACAATTTATAGGGCATATTTAACTCTCTCAAATAGGTGTATCAGCAAGGATTATTGTGGCAAACTAAAAAGCAAAGACTCAAATTATACAAGACGCTCCAAGCAAAACACATAGCATGTTGCGAATAAAAATATAGCTCCCAGTATAGTTACCGATGGATGAAGACGAAAGAGGGGATGCCTTCCCGGGGCATCCCCAAGCTTAGGCTTTTGATTATCTTGAATTTACTTGGGGTGCCATGGGAATCCCCAAGATTAGGCCTTTTCTACTCCTTGTTCCATAGTCCATCAAAGCAATACTCAAAACTTGAAAACTTCACAACACAAAACTTAGACAAAAATTCTCGTGAGCTCCGTTAGTAAGAGAAAGCAAACCACCACTCAAAGGTATAGCAAGGAATTCATTCATTGTTTATATTGGTGTTAAATCTACTGTAATCCAAGTTCTCTATGGTTCATATCCTCCAATATTACTCATAGATGCATCGGAATAAGCAAACAACACACGAAAAACAGAATCCGTCAAAAACAGAACAGTCTGTAGTAATCTGCTGGGTTCGCCTACTTCTGGAACTCCAAAAAATTCAAACTAAATTGTTAAATTTGCGCAATTTGTCTACCCATCAGCAGAAAAGATAATCAACTAAAAAACACGCTCCAGTAAAATCTGAAAACTACTTTAGCGAGCCCTAACGATTCTGTTTTTCACAGCAAGATCAAATAAACTTCACACAAGTCTTACCAAAGTTTCTACTTGGCACAAACACTAAACAAAACATAAAAACACATCTAATCAGAGGCTAGATGCAATATTTATTCCCTAACTTCAACAAACGCAAAAAACATAAAATTGGGTTGCCTCCCAACAAGCGCTATCGTTTTACGCCCCTAGCTAGGCACGATACAAGATAGATCTAGGTATTGCCATCTTTGGAAGGCAATTCTTTGATTAAGCACTTATGATTCTTGGGCACTTGTTTGTACCTATGAATAATCAACCTCTTGGGAAAGAAATCAAGAATTTCTGAAGTGTCAAAAGGGTCTCTTGGAAAAGTGAGAAAATTAGGATGAACACTTATGGATTTGAGATCCGCAAGTCTAGAAGTTTCACCCTTGTCTTTAGGGACATACATGAACTTAGATATTTTAGTGGAGGTATTTGGAGTAGTTTTTATAGCGGAAAGAGCGGAACCCACATTAGTGATAACATCCTCAAGCTTATTGATTCTAGTGGAATCCTGATCTTGCTTTTCTTTAACTATGGGCTCTTTTTCCTTCAGATTTTTCAGAACAACTCCTACCTTGGATCCATATTGAGTGATTTCATTGTGAATTTTTCTATCCAAGCTCTCTAACAATTCTACCGTAGCAACTTTGTTCTCAATAATTTCTAACCTTTGCATAACATGCTCCAAAGTTAAAACGGTCCCATTGATCGTAAGAGGTGGTAAGCCAAATAATTCAGTCATGGCTTTACAAGAATCAACGGTGTGGCTACGCAAGAAATTCCCTCCGATAATGGTATCTAGGATAAATCTATTCCATGGAGTTATGCCAACATAAAAATTGCGAAGAAGCACAGAAGTGGAAAGCTTCCTATTAGACTTATCTTGAGCATTGCAAATTCTATACCAGGCATCTTTTAAATTTTCTCCCTCCCTTTGTTTAAATTTGAGGACCTCACTCTCGGTAGTGGTGATAATAATAGGTGTGCTAGACATGATGACAAGCAAGCAAGCAACACACAAGCAAACAAGAAGCAAGCGAACGAGAAACACATGGCGGAAGAAGGGCGAATAAAACGGCAAAGGTGAAGTGGGGGAGAGGAAAATGAGAGGGAAATAAATGTAACGCGAAGGATAAGGTTTTGCGATAGGTACTTAGTATATGACTTTTGCGTAAGCCTCCCCGGCAGCGGCGCCAGAAATTCTTCTTGCTACCTCTTGAGCCTGCGTTGTATTCCCTCGATGAGGAAAGGGAGATGCACCATAGTAGCATAAGTATTTCCCTTAGTTTTTGAGAACGAAGGTATCAATCCAGTAGGAGACCACGCGCCAGTCCCTCGCACCTGCACAAACAAATAAGAACTTCGCAGCCAACGCGATAAGGGGTTGTCAATCCCTTTAGGGTCACTTACGATAGTGAGATCTGATAGAGATGATAATTATATTTTTGGTATAGAAACAGAAAGTAAAGAACGCAAATAAACAACGGCGGCAGAAATTGGCTAGTTGACGGGAAAGTAATATGATAGAGATAGACCCGGGGCCCATAGTTTTCTCTAGTGGCTTCTCTCATGATAGCAATATTCTATGGCGGGTAAACAAATTACTGTCGAGAAATTGATAGAAAAGCGAATAATTATGAGATTATCTAGTCATGATCATTGTATATAGGCATCACGTCCGAGACAGGTAGACCAACTCCTGCATGCATCTACTACTATTACTCCACACATCGACCGCTATCCAGCATGCATCAAGTGTATTGAGTTCATATGAACAGAGTAACGCTTCAAGCAAGATGACATGATGTAGAGGGATAAACTCAAGCAATATGATGAAACCCCAATCTTTTTATCCTCGATGGCAACAATACAATACGTGCCTTGCTGCCCCTACTGTCACTGGGAAAGGACACCACAAGATTGAACCCAAAGCCAAGCACTTCTCCCATTGCAAGAACTATAGATCTAGTAGGCCAAACCAAACCAATAATTCGAAGAGACTTGCAAGGATATTATGAGCACACATAAAAAGTTCAGAGAAGAACCAAATATCTTTCATAGATAACCTTGATCATAAACTCACAATTCATCGGATCTCGACAAACACACCGCAAAAAGAGATTACATCGAATAGATCTCCTCGAAGACCGATGAGAACTTTGTATTGAGATCCGGAGAGAGAGAAGAAGCCATCTAGATACTAGCTATGGACCCGAAGGTCTGCGGTAAACTACTCACAACTCATGGTGAGGGCGATGATGATGATGATGAAGGCCTCCGTGATGGATCCCCCTCCCGGAACTCCGGAACAGGCTCCAAGATGGGATATCCACGGGAACAGCAGCTACGGCGGTGGAATTAGGGTTTTCTCTCTGCGTATGGAGTTTCTGGGGTACGTAGGCATATATAGGAGGAAGAGGGGCACCAGGGGCCACCGGGTCTGCCCTCGAGGCAGGAGGTACGCCCTGGGAAGGGGGCGCGCCCCCCACCCTCGAGGGTGGGTTCCCTGTCCTCTGGCTTGGCCCCGAAGTTTATCTCGCATGATTTTCTCCAAAAATATCTCCTGCGAAGGTTTTATTCCGTTTGGACTCCGTTTGATATTCCTTTTCTGCAAAACCCTGAAATAGGCAAAAACTGCAATTTGGACTGGGCCTTTGGGTTAGTAGGTTAGTCCCAAAAATGATATAAAAGTGAATGATAAAGCCCATTAAACATCTAAGACTTCATAAATAATAGCATGGAACAATCGAAAGTTATAGATACATTGGAGACGTATCAATCACCTACGTTAAACTCTGCCTTTTGTATCCTTTTGTCATGCCATCTTTTAACCTTTTCTTTAAACAGCTTGGCATTCTCATAGGCCTGGGTTCTCCATTCATCAAGGGAGCTAATGTCAAATAACCTCTTCTCACCGGCAAGTTTGAAATCATAATTGATCTCTTTAATAGCCCAATATGTGTTATGTTCTAGCTCAAGAGGTAAGTGACAAGCTTTTCCATAAACCATCTTATATGGAGACATACCCATAGGATTTTTGTATGCAGTTCTATAGGCCCATAATGCATCATCAAGTTTCTTGGACCAATTCTTTCTAGACCTATTAACGGTCTTTTCCAAAATTAATTCTAGCTCTGTATTACTTAGTTCTACTTGACCACTAGTCTGTGGGTGATAAGAGGATGCAATTCTATGGTTGACATCATACTTTGCAAGCATTTTAGGGAAAGCACCATGAATAAAGTGTGAACCACCATCAGTCATTAAGTATCTAGGGTCTCCAAACCTTGGGAAGATAACTTCTTTAAGCATCTTAATAGAGGTGTTATGATCAACACTACTAGTTGGAATAGCTTCTACCCATTTAGTAACGTAGTCAACAACAACTAGAATATGTGTGTACCCATTAGAGGCAGGAAACGGTACCATATAATCAAAGCCCCAAACATCACATGGTTCAATAACAAATGAATAATTCATAGGCATTTCTTGACGTCTAATGATATTACCAATTCTTTGACATACGTCACAAGATAAGACAAACTTACGGGCATCCTTGAAGAGAGTAGGCCAATAAAAACCGGATTGCAATACCTTATGTGCAGTTCTATCTCCAGCATGGTGTCCTCCATAAGCTTCGGAGTGGCACTTGCGAAGGATCTGATCCTGTTCATTCTCAGGTACACAATGTCTAATAATACCATCTACTCCTTCTTTATAAAGATGTGGGTCATCCCAGAAGTAATGTCTCAAATCATAGAAGAACTTTTTCTTTCGCTGGTATGTGAAGCTAGGAGGTATAAACTTAGCAACAGTATAATTAGCATAATCAGCATACCATGGAGCAGTACGAGAATTATTTATGACAACTAATTGTTCATCAGGAAAGCTATCATCAATAGGTTGTGGGTCATCAAGTATATTCTCTAACCTAGACAAGTTATCTGCAACGGGGTTCTCAGCTCCCTTTCTATCAATAATATGCAAGTCAAATTCTTGCAGCAAGAGAACCCATCTAATAAGTCTAGGTTTAGCATCTTTCTTTTCCATAAGGTATTTGATAGCAGCATGATCAGTGTGAATAGTTACTTTAGAATCAACAATATAAGGTCGAAACTTATCACAAGCAAATACAACTGCTAAAAATTATTTCTCAGTAGTAGCATAATTTCTCTGGGCACTGTTTAGAGTTTTACTAGCATACTGGATAACATTTAACTTCTTATCAACTCTTTGTCCTAGAGCAACACCTACAGCATAATCACTGGCGTCGCACATAATCTCAAAGGGTAAATTCGAGTCAGGAGGTTGTACAATAGGTGCAGAGATCAATGCTTTCTTAAGTATTTCAAATGCTTCTAGACAATCATCATCAAAGACAAAAGGAATATCTTTTTGTAAGAGATTAGTCAGAGGCCTGGAGTTTTTGGAGAAGTCCTTAATGAACCTCCTATAAAACCCGGCATGACCAAGGAAACTTCGTATACCTTTGATGTCCTTGGGGCACGACATCTTTTCATTAGCATCAACTTTAGCTTTGTCAACTTCAATACCTCTTTCAGAAATTTTATGTCCCAAGACAATGCCTTCATTAACCATAAAGTGGCACTTCTCCCAATTCAATATAATATTAGTGTCTTCACATATCTGCAAAACTCGATCAAGGTTGCTTAAGCAATCATCAAAAGAAGTTCCGTAAACGGAGAAATCATCCATGAAAACCTCAACAATCTTTTCACAAAAATCAGAGAATATCGCCATCATGCATCTTTGAAAGGTAGCAGGTGCATTACATAAACCAAAAGGCATACATCTGTAAGCAAAGGTACCGAAAGGGCAAGTAAAAGTGGTCTTTTCCTGATCCCCTTTTGACACAGGTATTTGAGAGAAACCAGAATAACCATCTAGAAAGCAGAAATGAGTATGTTTGGATAACATTTCTAGCATTTGATCAATAAAAGGCAAGGGGTAATGATCTTTCTTAGTAGCTTTATTTAATTTATGGAAATCAATTACCATCCGATAACCTGTAACAATTCTTTGCGTGATCAATTCATCTTTATCATTAGGAACTACAGTCATAAACCTCCTTTCTTAGGGACACAATGGACATGACTTACCCACTGGCTATCAGCAACTGGATAGATAATACCTGCCTCTAGAAGCTTTAGTATTTCCTTCCTTACCACTTCTTTCATCTTAGGATTTAAACGTCGCTGATGATCAATAACTGGTTTAGCGTTTTCTTCCAACTTTATCTTGTGTTGGCATAAAGTGGGACTAATGCCCTTAAGATCATCCAGAGTATATCCAATAGCAGCATGGTGCTTCCTCAGAGTTTTCAATAGTTTTTCTTCTTCCTGCTCTGAAAGGTTAGCACTAATAATAACATGATATATCTTCCTTTCATCAAGATAAAATACTTAAGATTATCAGGTAAATGTTTAAGTTCAAATACGGGATCACCCTTGGGTGGAGGAGGATCCCCTAGGATTTCAACATCCAAGTTGTTTTTCAATAAGGGTCCCTGATTAAAGAATATTTCATTCCCTTCTCTCATTCATATGCATATCATTTTCATGGTCTAGCAAGTATTGTTCTAAAGGATCATTAGGAGGCACATCACTAGAAGCAAGACCAATAATTTCATCTTTACTAGGTAGTTCTTTATCAAGGGGTTGTCTACGGAATTTAGCAAAGTTAAAATAATGAGACATATCCCCTAAACTAATAGTAACAATATCTTTCACGCAGTCTATCTTAGCTTTAACAGTATTCAAAAAGGTTCTACCAAATATAATGGGACCAAAGTCATCTTGTGGGGAACTAAGAATAAGAAAATCAGCAAGGTATTTAACCTTCCCACACAAGACTTCAACATCTCTAACAATCCCAATTGGTGAAATAGTGTCTCTATTAGCTAGCTTAATAGCAACATCAATCCCTTCTAACTAAACAGGTGCAATATCATGCATAATTTCTTGACATAAGGTATGAGGGATTATGATTGCACTAGCACCTACGTCAGATAAACCATGATAGCAATGGTCTCCTATCTTAACAGAGATAACATGCAAGCCTATAATAGGTCTATGTTTATTCTTAGCATCGGGTTTGGCTATTCTAGCAGATTCCTCTTGGAGGTAAATAACATGTCCATCTAAATCTTCTACCAAGAGATCTTTAACCATAGCAACACTAGGTTCAACTTTAATTTGCTCAGGGGGAGTAGGTGTTCTAGTATAATCTTGCAAAGTACAGTTGAAGCTTTAGCATGATCCTTTATTCTAAAAGGGAAGGGCGGTTTCTCAATATAAGTAGTAGGAACAATAGGATTAACATTACAAGTGATAATCTTTTCTTCAACTTTAATAGGTTCAATTACTTTTACTTCAATGGGAGGATGGTATTTAAACCACTTCTCCTTGGGAAGATCAACATGAGTAGCAAATGATTCACAGAAAGAAGCTACTATCTTAGAGTCAAGTCCATACTTAGTGCTAAACTCACGGAAAACATCGGTATCCATAAAAGCTTTAACACAATCAAACTTAGGGGTCATACCTGACTCCTTACCTTCGTCGAGATACCAATCTTCAGAGTTGCATTTAATTATTTCCAATAAATCCCATTTGAATTCAATAGTCTTCACCATAAAAGAGCCAGAACAAGAAGTATTGAGCATGGAGCGATTATTGAGAGAAAGCTGAGCATAATTTTTTTGAATGATCTCTTGAGAGCTCATGATTGGGGCATGAATATAACATTGACTTAAGCCTCCCCCAAGCTTGAGCGATGCTTTCTCCTTCGTGAGGCTAGAAATTATAAATATAATTACGATCACGATGAACCTAGTGCATAGGGTAGAACTTCTGATGAAATTCCAACTTCAGACGATTATAGTTCCATGATCCAATATCATCACATAGCCTAAACCATGTCAATGCATCTCCCTTCAAATATAAAGGGAAGACCTTCTTCTTGATAACATCCTCGGTCATAACTGCAAGCTTAAATAATCCACAAACTTCATCCGCATATATTAGGTGTAAGTCGGGATGTAGTGTTCCGTGTCCTGTAAAAGGATTCTCAAGTAGTTTCCGTATCATACCCGAAGGAATTTCAAAGCAAACATTTTCAGTAGGTACAGTAGGTTGAGGAGCAACTCTTTGCTCTTCTGGTCGGGGTGAAGATACCCCGAACAAGACCCTCAAAGGATTATGAGCCATAGTAACGAGTGACAATAAATTTCAACACACTATATAAATTTTTCCTTACCAAATTACACTTATCAAAGGCGCTTCACTCCCCGGCAACGGCGCCAGAAAGAGTCTTGATGACCCACAAGTGTAGGGGATCTATCGTAGTCCTTTCGATAAGTAAGAGTGTCGAACCCAACGAGGAGCAGAAGGAAATGATAGGCAGTTTTCAGTAAGGTATTTTCTGCAAGCACTGAAATTATAGGTAACAAATAGTTTTGTGATAAGGTAATTGGTAGCAAGTAACAAAAGGTAAAAGTAAATAAGGTGCAGCAAGGTGGACCGATCCTTTTTGTAGAAAAGGACAAGCCTGGACAAACTCTTATATGAAGGAAAGCGCTTTCAAGGACACATGGGAATTATCGTCAAGCTAGTTTTCATCACGATCATCTGATTCGTGTTTGATATTTTGGTAATTTGGTATGTGGGTGGACCGGTGCTTGGGTGCTGTCCTTACTTGGACAAGCCTCCCACTTATAATTAACCTCTAGTGCAAGCATCCGCAACTACAAAAGAAGTATTAAGGTAAACCTAACCATAGCATGAAACAAGTAGATCCAAATCGGTCCCTTACGAAGGAACACATAAACTTGGATTTAAGCTTCTGTCACTCTAGCAACCCATCATCTACTTATTACTTCCCAATGCCTTCCTCTAGGCCCAAATAATGGTGAAGTGTCATGTAGTCGACGTTCACATGACACCACTAGAGGAGAGACAGCAGACATCTCATCAAAATATCAAACGAAGACCAAATTCACATGACTACTAATAGCAAGACTTCTCCCATGTCGTCAGGAACAAAAGTAACTACTCACAATACATAATATTGTTCATGATCAGAGGGGTACTAATATGCATAATGTATCTGAACAGACGATCTTCCACCAAATAAACCAAGTAGCATCAACTACAAGGAGGAATCAACAGTACTAGCAACCCACATGTACCAATCTGAGGTTTGGGTACAAAGATTGGATACAAGAGATGAACTAGGGTTTGAGAGGAGATGGTGCTGGTGAAGATGTTGATGAAGATAGCTCTCCCCAATATGGGAGAGTTGTTGGTGATGACGGTGGTGACGATTTCCCCCTCCCAGAGGGAAGTATCCCCGGCAGAACAGCTCTGCCGGAGCCCTAGATTGGTTTCCGCCTCGGTTCGGCCTCGAGACGGCGGCGTCTGGTCCCGAAAGACTCCCTATGATTTTTTCCATGTCAAAAGACCTCATATAGGAGAAGATGGGAATCGGGGGGCCTTC
>LR738715.1:535291749-535327937 GCA_902687465.1 Secale cereale
GGGGCACGAGACAGGGGGGCGCGCCCCCCACCCTCGTGGACAGCAGGTGGCCCCCCTCGTGAACTTCTTTCGCCAGATATTTTTTATATTTTCTGAAACGGAGTTCTGTGAAGTTTCGGGGCTTTGGAGTTGTGCAGAATAGGTTTCCAGAGTTTGCTCCTTTTCCAGCCTAGAATTCTAGCTGCCGGCTTTCTCCCTCTTCATGTAAACCTTGTAAAATAAGAGAGAAAATGCATAAGTATTGTACCATAACGTGTAATAACAGCCCATAATGCAATAAATATCAACATATAAGCATGATGCAAAATGGACGTATCAGTGGTCCAGGCATATTGAGCTTTAAATAGGCATAATGCGGGACTGCATTAAAGTGCACGAAGGCCGTTCTTCCGAGTAGAGCGTGATAGCCACTTCGGAATGGAGCTATGTCGAAGAGTAATTCTTTGCTTCGAAAGTTGTTGGGAGAACCGAATACAACCTCCAACGTTAAAGAGCCTGTGCAGTGAGCTTCAACGCCCGGTATCACTCCTTTAAAGGCCGTCTTGCTTGGCTTGATTCTTGATGGGTCGATCCCCATCTTGCGAACAGTGTCCTGATATATCAGATTGAGACTATTGCCGTCGTCCATAAGGACTCGGGTTAGATGGTATCCATCTATTATTGGGTCGAGCACTAAGGCAGCTAAACTCCCATGCCGAATACTAGTCTGATGATCCCTGTGATTGAAAGTGATCGGACAGGCTGACCATGGGTTTAATTTCGGGGCGACAGGCTCAACGGCATAGACGTCTCGGAGTGCGCGCTTCCGCTCCCTCTTTGGGATATGAGTGGCATATATCATGTTCACTGTTTTGACCTCCGGTGGAAATTTCTTCTGTCCCCCTATACTCGGCCGGCGAGGTTCATCCTCGTCTTTGCTCCGAGGCTCCTTCCCCTTGTGTTCGGCGTATAGCTTGTCGGCCTGCTTGAAAACCCAACAGTTACGGTTGGTGTGATTGGCAGGTTTTTCTAGGGTGCAATGGATTTGGCAGGGCCTGTCTGATATCCTTACCTTCGTTGAGATCCCAATCTTCAGAGTTGCGTTTAATTCTTTCCAATAAACCCCATTTGAATTCAATAGTCTTCATCATAAATGAGCTAGAACAAGAAGTATCGAGCATGGATGGATTATTGTGAGAAAGCCAAGCATAAATTTTTTGAATAATCATTTCTCTTGAGAGCTCATGATTGGGGCATGAATATAACATTGAATTAAGCCTCCCCCAAGCTTGAGCGATGCTTTCTCCTTCGCGAGGCCAAAAATTATAAATATAATTACGATCATGATTAACCTAGTGCATAGGGTAGAACTTCTGATGAATTCCAACTTCACACGGTTATACTTCCATGATCCAATATCATCACATAGCCTAAACCATGTCAATGCATATCCATTCAAAGATAAAGGGAAGACCTTCTTCTTGATAACATCCTCGAGCATACCTGCAAGCTTAAATAATCCACAAACTTCATCCACATAGATTAGGTGTAAATCGGGATGCAGTGTTCCGTCTCGTGTAAAGGGAATATCTAGCAATTTCTCTATCATACCCGAAGGAATTTCAAAGCAAAAATTTTCAGTCGGTGCAGTAGGTTGAGGAGCAACTCTTTGCTCTTTTGTTCGGGGTGAAGATACCCCGAACAAGCCCCTCAAAGGATTATGAGCCATAGTAACAAGTGACAATAAATTTCAGCACACTATATAACTTTTTCCTTACCAAAGGCGCTTCACTCCCCGGCAACGGCGCCAGAAAAGAGTCTTGATGACCCACAAGTGTAGGGGATCTATCGTAGTCCTTTCGATAAGTAAGAGTGTCGAACCCAACGAGGAGCAAAAGGAAATGATAGGCAGTTTTCAGTAAGGTATTTTCTGCAAGCACTGAAATTATAGGTAACAAATAGTTTTGTGATAAGGTAATTGGTAGCAAGTAACAAAAGGTAAAAGTAAATAAGGTGCAGCAAGGTGGCCCAATCCCTTTTGTAGCAAAGGAAAAGCCTGGACAAACTCTTATATAAAGGAAAGCGCTCCCGAGGACACATGTGAATTATCGTCAAGCTAGTTTTCATCACGATCATCTGATTCGCGTTCGGTACTTTGATAATTTGGTATGTGGGTGGACCGGTGCTTGGGTGCTGTCCTTACTTGGACAAGCCTCCCACTTATGATTAACCTCTAATGCAAGCATCCACAACTACAAAAGAAGTATTAAGGTAAACCTAACCATAGCATGAAACAAGTGGATCCAAATCAGCCACTTATGAAGCAACGCATAAACTAGGGTTTAAGCTTCTGTCACTCTAGCAACCCATCATCTACTTATTACTTCCCAATGCCTTCCTATAGGCCCAAATAATGGTGAAGTGTCATGTAGTCGACGTTCACATGACACCACTAGAGGAGAGACAACATATATCTCATCAAAATATCAAACGAATACCAAATTCACATGACTACTAATAGCAAGACTTCTCCCATGTCCTCAGGAACAAAAGTAACTACTCGCAAGACATAATATTGTTCATGATCAGAGGGGTATTAATATGCATAATGGATCTAACATATGATCTTCCACCAAATAAACCAACTAGCATCAACTACAAGGAGTAATCGACACTACTAGCGACCCACAGGTACCAATCTGAGGTTTGGGTACAAAGATTGGATACAAGAGATGAACTATGGTATGAGAGGAGATGGTGCTGGTGAAGATGTTGATGAAGATAGCCCTCCCCAAGATGGGAGAGTTGTTGGTGATGATGGCGTTGACGATTTCCCATCCCGAAGGAAAGTATCCTCGGCAGAACAGCTCTGCCGGAGCCCTAGATTGGTTTCCGCCAAGGTTGCACCTCGAGACAGCGACGTCTGGTCCCGAAAGCCTCCTTATGATTTTTTCCAGGTCAAAACACCTCATATAGGAGAAGATGGGCATCGGGGGGCCCATGAGGCAGGGGGCGCGCCCAGAGAGGGGGGGGCACCCCCACCCTTGTGGACAGCTGGTGGCCCCCATAGTGATCTTCTTTCGCCGTATATTTTTTATATTTTCTGAAATGGAGTCCTGTGAAGTTTCGATGCTTTTTGAGTTGTGCAGAATAGGCTTCCAGAGTTTTCTTCTTTTCCAGCCCAGAATTCCAGCTGTCGGTATTCTCCCTCTTCATGTAAACCTTGTAAAGTAAGAGGGAAAAGGCATACGTATTGTGACAAAACATGTAATAACAGCCCATAATGCAATAAATATCAACATATAAGCATGATGGAAAATGGACGTATCATATGCCATATATCACACACACCTTCATCTATTGTCCGTTTCTGTTGTAATGCTCATCGCAAACATTTCATACGAGTGAACTGTGTGCCATGCATCACACACAAAACTATAATCTGAAACGTGTTTGATGTCTCTGTCATCGCAAACTTTTCGATCATTTTTGACAGTTTTCTTACACCACCATTTGCAATTAATGCATCCCAAACAGTTTGGTCAAAGCGTCTCTAATTGTAATGTCGTGTTTGGACCATCCCGCAGTAGTGTTACTCCTTCTCTCACTATGAAATGACCAATCTCTGCTACTCTTTATTCTTGGTGACTCATCTCTGTTATTGGGAGGTGTCGTGCACTCATTTGAGAAGTGCCTGGGTCATCCACAATTGTAGCAAGTTCGATCACAACTTGAAGATCTATTATCATTCTATCTTGAGTTGGAGCTTCTCTCTTTGCCTCTATTCTTGTAGAATTTGTTGAAGTTCTTTACCATAAGGCTAATCTTTTAATTGGACTCAAACTAGTCACTTGAAGTTGTTGTAGAGTCACTTGAAATATTTTAAGCATCACTAGACTTGTTGTAGAGCTCCTCTTTGTCCTTGAGTGACATTTCATGAGAAACAATCCTTCCAATGACTTCTGTTGGCTTTAGATCTTTGCAGTTTGGCATCATTTGGACCAATGTGCACACGTGTCATACATTCCATCGAATTCTCCAAGGATCTTTTTGATGATGAATTTGTTTGTCATCTCTACACTTCCTAAGCTGGTAGTCTCATTGGTGACGAGAGCTAGACTAGAGTACATGTCTGCAACTCCTTCACCATCCTTCATCTTGAACTTGTCAAGTTGACTTTGGAGCACATCCAACTTGGATTCTTTGACGGACTCGGTACCTCCGTGCATATCAACCAAAGTATCCCAAATTTCCTATGCATTCTCAAGGCGGCTAATCTTGTTGCTCTTCGAGACACAAACCATTCAAGAGTATGTCGCATGCTTGAATGTTTTCAACTCTTCCATGGTCGCTTCACGATCCAACACTTTTGTATCCTAAAATTAGTCACCTTGTAAGCCAACATGAACAAACAACCCAAATGGTAGGGTTATGATCAAGAATATGCATTTTCATCTTATGCTTCCAACTAGCAAAATTAGTACCATCAAAGTAAGTACCTTTATGGCGCTAACTTCCCTCACTAGACGACATACCCTCCTTGGTGTTTAAACCAAATTAATGGAGATCAAATCTCTGATCCATTTGTAGGATCAAAAGTAGGCCTAGAGGAGGGGTGATTATACTACTTTACGAATGAAAACATAGCCTTTTCGCAATTTTAGTTCTTGGTACAGTTTAGCAATTCTGGTAAGTCTATTATCACCCTACATCTTCAAGTCTAATATAGTGGCAGCGGAAAGTAAAGACCTTGCACATGAAACTAGAGGAAGGGTTTGGAGATAATTAAATACAATGAATACACGGTGATTTTTCTCATGGTTTCGATAGGTGGTGCTATTGTACATCCACATTGATGGAGACTTAAACCCAAGGAGGGTAATGCTACTTGTGAGCTGCATTGGGATTTCCTCGAAGAGGAGAGGATGCAGTAGTACAATAGACATAAGTATTTCCCTCAGTTAAGAACAAAGGTTATCAATCCACTAGGAGAACCACACAAAACCTCGTTAGCACCACCTGCACACACAAAAGCAAATACTTGCACCCAACGCAAACAAGGGGGTTGTCAATCCCCTAGGTGGTTATTTGCAAGGATCAAATCTCATAGTGGTAGATAGGTAAGATAAAACACCAAATAAAATAACAGTAAAAAAATTGAAGCAAGGTATTTTTAGATATCATATATGATAAAGTAGACCCGGGGCCATAGTTTTTACTAGAGGCTTCTATCTCGAGCACATAAAGTACGTTTGGTGAACATATTATGTTGGGCAATTGATAGAGAAGTGTATAGTTATGATGATATTCAAGGCAATAATCATGCATATATGCATCACGTCCAAGGCAAGTAGACCGATGATATGTCTCCAATGTATCTATAATTTTTGATTGTTCCATGCCGTTATATTATCAATCTTGGATGTTTTACATATATTTTCTACCAACTTTATATATTTTTTGGGACTAACCTATTGACATACTGCCCAGTACTAGTTGATGTTTTTTGCTTGTTTTTACTTTGCAGAATATCAATACCAAATGGAGTCCAAATGCAACGGAACTTTTTGGAGATTTTTTCTGCCCAGAAGAGACCCATGAAGCCCAGGAGGTGTACCAGAGGAGGCTCGTGGGGCCCATAAGACACCAGGATGCGCTAGATGCCCCTGGCACGACCAGATGCCCTGTGGGGCCCATGGGGACCTTTTCCACCGGCCTCCAGCTCTATAAATACCAGAATATTCCATAAACCCTAGAGGAGTCGACGAAATACTTTTCTAGCCGCTGCAAGTTTCAGAACCACGAGATCCAATCGAGAGGCCTTTTCCGGCACTCTTTCGGAGGTGAACACGATTACCGAGGGGTTCATCATCCTTATTGGTGCTCCTCCGATGATGCGTTAATTGTTTACCACGGACCTACATGTCCGTAGTTAGTAGCTAGATGGATTCTTCTTTCCGTTTGATCTTCAATACAATGTTCTCCTTGATATTCTTGGATATCTATTTGATGTAAATCTTTAATGTGATGTGTTTGTTGGGATCCGATGAATTGTGAGTTTATGATCATATCTATCCATACATGATTATTATAGCCTCGTATTTCTTCTTTGATATTTCAGTTTTGTTTGGACAACTAGATTATTTATCTTTCCATGGGAAGATGTGCGATGTAATGGGTTTGATCTTGCGGTACTCAATCGCAGTGATAGAAGGAGACATGACACACATATATCATTGGTATTAAGGATAACAAGATGGGGTCTATTCCTACATAAATAGATCTTGTCTACATCATGACATCGGTCATAATGCATTACTCCGTTTCTCCATGAACTTAATACACTAGATGCATGCTGGATAGCGGTCGATTTGTGGAGTAATAGTAGTAGGTGCAGGTAGGATTCGATCTACTAATCTTGGACGTGAGGCCTATATATATCATCAATATCTTGGATATCATCATAATTATTTGCTCTTCTATCAATTGCCTAACATTAATTTGTTAAACACCATATGCTATTTTCTCGAGAGAAGCCACTCTACGACCCTGGGGTCTATTTCCTACCATATATTTTCACATATGTTTTGCTAAAAATCCAAAAAATACTTCGCTGCATTTTATGTACTTTTATTTTATTTGCATCTATCAATCTTTCTATTTATCTTACCTTGGATGGATTGACAACCCCTCTACACGTTGGGTTGCGATGTTTTGTTGTTTGTGTGTATGTACTGTTTACATAGTGTTGTTTGGTTCTCCTACTAGATTGATAACCTTGGTTTCATTACTGAGGGAAATACTTACCGCTTTTGTTCTGCATCATCCCCTCCTCCTCGGGGAATTTACCAACGTGGATCACAAGTAGCAACCGAATCCTGCCTGCATCTACTACTATTACTCCACCCATCGATCGCTATCCAACATGCATCTAGGGTATTAAGTTAATAAAAACACAGTAACACCTTAAGATAGATGACATGATGTAGACAAAGTAAACCAATCAATATGAATAAACCCATCTTTTTATCTTTAATGGCAACAATTCAAATACTCCCTCCATCCCAAAAAAAAGTATCTCAACTCTGTACTAACTTTAGTACAAAGTTATACTAAACTTAAGACACTTATTTTGGGACGGGGGGAGTGCTATGTCCATTTCTGTCACTAGGATTGAGCACCGCAAGATGGAACTCATCACAAATCACATCTCCCATTGCAAGATAAATCAATATAGTTGGCCAAACCATACAAATAGATTTGAGAGAAATACAAATCTATAATAGTCATGCATAAAAGAATTCAGACAAGACTCAATTAATATTCATGAATAATCTGATCATAAACTCAGAATTCATCATATCCCAACAAACACCCCGCAAAAGAAGATTACATCAAATAAAACTCAAAGAACATTGAGGAGAATATTGTATTGAATATCAAAGAGAGAGAAGAAGCCATCTAGCTACTAGATATGGTCCCGTAGGTCTGTGGTAATTTACTCGCGCATCATTGGAAGGCAGCAAGGATGATGTAGAAGCCCTCCATGATGGATTCCCCCTCCGACACAATACAAGAAAAGGCCGCCAGATGGGATCAAGGAAGAACAGAAACTTGCAGCGTCGGAAAGAGTATTTGGGTGGCTCTCTGATGTATTGGGAATATTTGGGAATTTATAGAGGTGGAATTAGGTCAGGACATGCCATGAGGGGCCCACAAGATTGGGGGCACCCCCTTGGGGCGCGTACAGTGAGCATGTCACTCCCTCGTTGCATGTCTGGTGTTTTCCCGAACCTTCGAGGGTCCCTTCTGGTCAAGAAAAAAATCAATTTTTTCTCTGTTTGGACTTTGTTTGATATTGATTTTCTAAAAAACAAAAAACAACAATAAAAAAACAACAACCACTGGCACTGGGCACTAGGTTAATAGGTTAGTCCCAAAAAAATGATATATAATTGCATATAGAAGATCCAAGGTTGATACTATAATAGCATGGAACAATAAACAAATTATAGATACGTTGGTGATGTATCAAGCATTCCCCAAGCTTAATTCATGCTCGTCGTCGAGTAGGTAAATGATAAAATTGGAATTTTTGATGAGGAATGATACCTAACATGTCTATCATGTAATCTTTCTTTTATCGTATGACTATTTAGATCCTAATGATTCAAAGCAATAGTCTATAATTTGACATAAAGACATTAATACCCAGGCTTACCAACAAACAATCATGCCCTTCAAAATATATATGCTAAAGAATCTTATCCCTACAAAATCATATAGCCTTGTCATCCTCCATCTTCTTAACACAAAGTATAAATCATGCACTACTAGGGTGTCAGCCAAGCAATTGGTTCATACATTTTAATATGCTTCAGGTTTTTCAAAGCCCACGCAATACATGAGCGCAAGCCATGGATATGACACTATGGGCAGAATAAAATGTAGTGGTTGAGATTAATTAGGAGAACACAAAAAAGGAGAAAGTCTCACATCGATGCGGCTAATCAAGTGGCTATGGAGATGCCCAACAATTGATGTCAACAGAAGGAGAACGGATTGCCATGCAAAGGATGCACTAAGAGCTATAAGTGTACGGAATCTAAAAAAGAAAACTAAGTGGGCGTGCATGAAACTTGCTTGCTCTAGAAGACCTCGAGTGTCGGTGTCAAAACTGGCAGATCTCAGGTAGGGGGTCCCGAACTATGCGTCTGAAGATCGATGGTAACAGGAGACTGGGGACACAATGTTTACCCAGGTTCAGGCCCTCTCAATCGAGGTAATACCCTACTTCCTTCTAGATTGATCTTGATGAATAGGATTATAAGAGTTGATCTACCTCGAGATCGTAATGGCTAAACCCTAAAAGTCTAGCCTACGATTCGTTTGTTGTCTAGCCTCTACAGACTAACCCCCCCCCCCCAGTTTATATATGCACCGGAGGGCCCTAGGGTTTGTACATAGCCATCTTGTAGAGGAAGGAAATATTACACCCGAACCTAAAACTTGCCATTATATGCATACAGGAGTCCAATCTAGATACGAGAGACGATCTTCAGCAATGATCTTCATGGCCCACCAGTTAGGCCCAGCATGAGTTATCCGACCACATGAGGACCCCTCAATCCAGAACTCCCTCACTAGCCCCTGAAGTTGTCTTCGATGACAATGAGTTCGGCTTCTGTATTGTCTTCGGCATTGCAAGGTGGGTTCCTTCTTCCGAACATATTAAGGTAATATCTTCTGTAAAAGTGTACTGTGTCCGGCTCTGCATGTTTAGTACAACCCTTAGCCTCGAAGGCAAGACATTGAAAGAAAACGAATAATATGTCTTTACTGACAACTTTTCGGTGAAGCATCACGTCCATCCCACTAACATATCAGACCGTTTGATTTGGTCCTGGTTTTGCGTTTCAAGGTATAACCTTACTTGGCACGTCTTATCAATACAGAGATCGTGCCCGCTTATTAGGGGATCCTTATCAATGTGACGTGAGCATCCGAACCACGCATTACGCACGACCGCTTTGGGAACCGGCGAGGTTTGCAGCTAAAGTGGGGAGACATTATGTATTCACAGCGTTATAAAAGGATATCAATCCCGTCCATCAGCCCCACGCTTTCCTCAAGCCCGAGCTCTCCAATCTTCCTAGCCCTAGCATCCTCATCTCTTGCGCTCGCAGTTCTCCGTTCCTCAGCCACCACTTCCTTCCCCAGCAATGGCTGGATCCGGCGCCAAGGGCAAGTGGGAGGCCTCCACGGTTACTGAGAAGGCCGTGGAGGATGTCCGGAGCGCAGGCTATCTCGCTGCTAACATCGCACACCGAGTCCCCGCCTAGGACCAGGTGATTCCCGTCCCGAAGGCGGGTGAGAGAGTCGTGTTCCTCTCGCACTTCGTTAGGGGGCTAGGATTCCCTCTTCACCCCTTTGTAGGGGCTTGCCGTTTTTCTACGGGCTAGATTTCCATGATCTAGCCCCGATTTCAATCCTTCACATCTCCGCTTTCATAGTGGTGTGTGAAGCTTTCCTCCGCGTTCCCCCACACTTCAGCCTATGGCTCAAGACCATCAATGTGAAGCCAAAGGTGGTGGACGGGCAACACGCGAAGTGCGGGGGCGCTATGTTAAGCAAGCTCCTGAATGCATCCTGGCCAAAGGGGTTGTTCATGGATACGAACAAGGTTTGGCAGCAGGAGTGGTTCTATATCACTGAGTCCCACGACGCCAAACGGGCGGCGGGAACCGCTTTTAGATCTGGACCCCCGGAGAGGCTAACCTCTTGAACCGATAAGAGTCCGAACTATGGGTCTCAGGCTGAGGTGATGTCACTACAAGGCCATGTGTCCAACATGATTACCAAGGGCTACCAACTCACAACCGTGGTTCAGGTAATGCTGGCCCGGCTTGTCCTTCCTTGCGAATGCTGGGATTCCACTCTACGGGAGTTCGATCCGGCAGGAGCCTGGCCCTTGGAGCATCTATACGGCTCGACACACAAATATATCTGGAAACATCTCTTCAAGATCCAGATGGAGTGGCCAAAGGAAACGGAGGATGCAGGCTACAGCACTGCGTTTACCTCACATGAGGTAATCAAAAACTCTGCCGAACATATACCCCATTCTTATTTTAATAATAATATAAACTTTTTGCGTGATATACAGAGCTGGACGAAGAAGGGAATCTGGATTAAGTGCCCTGTGCCTTTTCTAGAAGACCCATACATGCCTCAACTGACGGCGATGCTGGTTCTGGCGCCGTACAAGGTGATGGACAAGAAGCCTAAGAAGAAGAGCAAGGAGGCCAAGAGCAGCTCCCGCCCTGCGTATGCGAAGTTCGAGGAGATTAACATCCTTTCCTCTGAAGAGGAGGGGGATAATAAAGAAGAAGAGTCCCCTGCCCAGGGTAGGGGGAAGATGAGGGCGGCCCCTGCTGACGCAGGCAAGGCCGCACCCCAGAGGAAGCTAAACCTCCCCGCCAGTTCGAACTCATCGTCCGAACATAGTTTTATGGTGAAGCCTACGGAGAAGCCCCTAGCCGAAACGTAAGTTGTTCGGATATATTAATCGCTGCACCTTGTTTATTCAGCATATTAATGTTTTTTAAGTATTTCTCACCCCCTGACCTACAGCCCTCCCCGAGCACACCCTGACGCATCCTTATCGGAGGGGAACTCTCTGGCGCCTGGAGAGACGGAGAGTGACCCGCCGGTCCGAGCTCCATTGCCTGTGGCCCACGGGGACACCGAAGTGTCTTCTCAGCGTGCATCTTGTGCTCAAGGAGATGGGGGCGGGGCAAGTGATAGGGCGACCGAGGGTAATACCTTGGCTGCCGCCGACCATCGGGAAACAATCCCCATGGAGGCAGAAGACAGGGGTCCCAAACAATCCGGGGCCCCGCCAAATACTGATCTGGAGCCTAGTGCGGCTCCGGGGTCCGAAGACTAGACCCCTAAGGCGGGGAGGATACCACGACGCCCGGAGTCAATCCGGAGGCGCCGAACCCTCTGGAGGGAGCAGTACGAAGTGCTTCCATCGTGGAGGAGCACCGTACCGTAATGGGTGCGGTGATGAAGAAGATTTAGTTCGTCAAAGGCGGTCTGAATGAAGCCTTCAACAGCCTACTAACAGGCTTCGAGGTAAGTAATGTAATGTTCTTTTTGAAACTTTATTTATTGTATATGCACATATATAGCCAGTAGCCCCTGATGCTTTGTGTGATTCAGAACAGAATCAGACGAAGTATCCATAATATAGCATATTATAGAGCTAAACTATATGCTTTTGCATTTGAACATGCTTCACTACTTGCGGCAATTGCACAAGATGCCGAAGTTGCCGAACTAAATCAGAAGCTCTCAGAGGCCAATGCGGACCTCGACCGCGTCAACCGACGTTTGGATGAGACGCAAGGTATGCGGATTTGAAAAATCGAGATGTCAAGAAGACTGATAATATTAATTGAGTATGAGTATAAAGTCTTTATGACATTCTGTATTAAACAGTTGGCGCCACTGAGCTCGAGGCCCTCAAGGGCGAACTCCCGAAGGCCAAAAAGGAGGCCGAAGCGAGCAAGGCAATCGCTGATAAAGCGGTTGCCGATCTAGAGGCCGAAAAGGCCGCGTGCCAAAAGCACGAGGCTCGGGTGTCCGAAGTCGAAGATGAACTCAAAGATGCTATTCGCAAATGCGAGGCGTTGGAAGAGAAGACTTCGAAGCAAGCATCTGAGCTCACTGTGGCAGTTAAGGCTACCCAGGAGGCGCGAAGCGAGTCGCGCAACGTGTGCGAAGAAATCAGGCAGGCGTGGGAGATAGCATCTGGTATGACTTTTCTCTTATAGAGCATCTTCGGAAGGCAGAAGTACCTTGGGTTGACACGGTTATGGAGTTCTCCAGGCGTGTTTGCTGATCTCCCTTGGAGCAGTGCTGACGCCGCCCAATACTTCCTAGCCCAGGAGGGGAGCAACACGGAGAAGCTATTCTGGTCGCAGTTCTATGCGCCAAAACATCCGGTACCCCTCAACGACCAGATGAAGCAACTGGTCGAGCAGCACAATATGGCGGGTTCGGCCATCAAGGACTTGATAATCCGAGTGTGGCCCGCTGAGACTGTCCCAAGTAGCTACTTCGAATTGGTGAAGCAGCTCGTCGAAGCGAGTCCGCGGGTCGACGTGTTGAAGCATTTGGCCTGCATATTGATTGCTCGGATGGCCATTGCCCGTGTAAAAGTGCACTGGGCGAAGATGAAGGAGCAGGAAATAGCCACTGCCGGCCCGCCCGAAGGCAAGGAGCTCCGCAAGCCGGACAGATACTTCGAGGATGTCATAGAAGGCGCCTGCTACTTCTCGAGCTTGCGTTGTATTCCCTCAAAGAGGAAAGGGTGATGCATCACAATAGCGTAAGTATTTCCCTCAGTTTTTGAGAACCAATGTATCAATCCAGTAGGAGACCAGGTGCGAGTCCCTCGCACCAACACCAACAAATATGAACTTCGCAGCCAACGCGATAAGGGGTTGTCAATCCCTTTACGATCACTTACGAAAGTGAGATCTGATAGATATGATAATATAATGTTTTTGGTATTTTTGGATATAAGAACATAAAGTGAATAAAGCAAAGTAAAGTAGATGGAAGATTTAATATGTTGAGAATAGACCCGGAGGCCATACGTTTCACTAGTGCCTTCTCTCATGATAGTAGAATTCTACGGTGGGTGAACAAATTACTGTCGAGCAATTGATTGAAAAGCGCATAGTTATGAGAATATCTAGGCATGATCATTATATATAGGCATCACGTCCGTGACAAGTAGACCGAAACGATTCTGCATCTAGTACTATTACTCCACACATCGACCGCTATCCAGCATGCATCTAGAGTATTAAGTTCATAAGAACAGAGTAACGCCTTAAGCAAGATGACATGATGTAGAGGGATAAACTCAAACATAGTGATATAAACCCCATCTTTTTATCCTCGATGGCAATAATACAATACGTGCCTTGCTGCCCCTACTGTCACTGGGAAAGGACACCGCAAGATTGAACCCAAAGCCAAGCACTTCTCCCATTGCAAGAACTATAGTAGGCCAAACCAAACCAATAATTCGAAGAGACTTGCAAGGATATTATAATCATACATAAAAGATTTCAGAAAAGAATCAAATATTTCTCGTATATAATCATGAACATAAACCCACAATTCATCGGATCTCGACAAACACACCGCAAAAGATTACATCGAATAGATCTCCTCGAAGATCAAGGAGAACTTTGTATTGAGATCCAAAAAGAGAGAATAAGCCATCTAGCTAATAACTATGGACCCGAAGGTCTATGGTAAACTACTCACAACTCATTGGTGAGGCTACAGTGTTGATGTAGAAGCACTCCGTGGAAGATCCCCCCTCCGGCGGAGCTCGGGACCAGGCCCCAAGATGGGATCTCACGGGAACAGAAGGTTGCGGCGGTGGAATTAGGGTTTTCTCTGTTGCCTCGATGTTTTCAGGTTACATGGATATATATACGAGGAAGGAGGGCATCGGGGGAGCCAGAGGGGGCCCACGAGGGTGTAGGGCGCGCCCAGGGGGAGGGGCGCGCCCTGGACCCTCGTGGCCGCCTCCTTCGTTCCCGCGCGTGTACTCCAAGTCTTCCATGAAGATACGGTCCCAAAAATAACTCTCCCGATGGTTTCATTCCGGTTGGACCCCGTTTGATATTCCTTTTCTGCGAAACCTTGAAATAGGCAAAAAACAGCAATCTGCACTGGGCCTTGGGTTAGTAGGTTAGTCCCAAAAATAATATAAAAGTGGATAATAAAGCCTATTAAACATCCAAAACAGAATATATAATAGCATGGAACAATAAAAAATTATAGATACGTTGGAGACATATCAAGCATCCCCAAGCTTAATTCATGCTCGTCCTCGAGTAGGTAAATGATAAAAACAGAATTTTTGATGTGGAATGCTAACCAACATAATTTTCAATGTAATTTCTTTATTCAGGCATGAATGTTCAGATCCGAAAGATTCAAGACAAAAGTCTATATTGACACAAGAATAATAATACTTCAAGCATACTAACAAAGCAATTATGTCTTCTCAAAATAACATGGCCAAAGAAAGTTATCCCTACAAAATCATATAGTCTGGCTATGCTCGCTCTTAATCGCACCAATTTCTTCAAACCTTTCAACATTCACTCAATACATGAGCTGAGCCATGGATATAGCACTATAGGTGGAATAGAGTGGTGGTTGTGGAGAATAAAAAAGGAGGAAGATAGTCTCACATCGACTAGGCGTATCAATGGGCTGTGGAGATGCCCATAAATAGATATCAATGTGAGAGAGTAGGGATTGCCATGCAACCGATGCACTAGAGTTATTAGTGTATGAAAGCTCATCAAGGGAAACTAAGTGGGTGTGCATCCAACTTGCTTGCTCATGAAGACCTAGGGCATTTGAGGAAGCCCATCGTTGGAATATACAAGCCAAGTTCTATAATGAAAATTCCCACTAGTATATTAAAGTGACAAAACAAGAGACTCTCTATCACGAAGATCATGGTGCTACTTTGTAGCACAAGTGCGGAAAATGATAGTAGCATTGTCCCTTCTCTTTTTTCTCTCATTTTTTGGAGGGGCTTTCTCTTTTTTTTAGCCCCTCTCTATTTTTTTGGGCCATCTTTTTTATTTATTTGGCCTTTCCTCACATGGGACAATGCTCTAATATCGAAGATCATCACACTTTTATTGACTTACAACTCAGAGATTACAACTCGAAGCTAGAACAAAATATGACTCTATATGAATGCCTTCGGCGGTGTACTGGTATGTGCAATGAATCAAGAGTGACATGTATGAGAAATTACGCATGGTGTCCTAGCCACAAATACAATGTCAACTACATGACCATGCATGGCAATATGACAATATGAGGTGTGTCATATGAACAGAACGGTGGAAAGTTGCATGGCAATATATCTCGAAATGGCTATGGAAATGCCATGGTAGGTAGGTATGGTGGCTGTTTTGAGGAAGGTATATGGTTGGTACATGGTACCGGCGAGAGTTGCGCGGTACAAGAGAGGCTAGCAATGGTGGAAGGGTGTGAGTGCGTATAATCCATGGGCTCAACATTAGTCATAAATAACTCATCTACTTATTGCAAAAATTTACGAGTAATCAACGCATGCTCCTAGGAGAAGGGTTGGTAGGATTTAACCATCGCGTGATCCCGACCTCCACACAAAGGATGGCACTCAATAAATACCTCATGCCCTAACTTCGTCACATAGCGGTTCACCATACATGCATGCTACGGGAATCACAAACTTTAACACAAGTACTCAGATTCATAATTACTCCACTAGCAGGTCTCTAATATCACCATCCTCATATCTCAAAACAATCATCAAGTATCAAACTTCTCATCATATTCAATGCACTTTATATGAAAGTTTTTACTATATTCATCTTGGATGCCTATCATATTAGGACTAGTTTAATAACCAAAGCACATTACCATGCTGTTCTAAAAGACTCTCAAAAGGATATAAGTGAAGCATGAGAGATCAACAATTTCTACAAAATAAAACCACCACTGTGCTCTAAAAGATATAAGTGAAGCACTAGAGCAAAACTATCTAGCTCAAAAGATATAAGTGAAGCACATAGAGTATTCTAATAAATTCTAAACCATATTTATCTCTCTCAAAAGGTGTGTTCAGCAAGGGTGATTGTGGCAAACTAAAAAGCAAAGACTCAAATCATACATGACGCTCCAAGAAAACACATATCATGTGGTGAATAAAACTATAGTCCCGAGTATAGTTACCGATAGATGAAGACGAAAGAGGGGATGCCTTCCCGGGGCATCCCCAAGCTTAGGCTTTTGGTTGTCCTTGAATTTTACCTTGAGGTTCCTTGGGCATCCCCAAGCTTAGGCTATTGCCACTCTTTGTTCCATAGTCCATCAAAGCCATACTCAAAGCTTGAAAACTTCACAACACAAAACTTAGCCAAAAATTTCATGAGCTCCATTAGTATAAGAAAACAAAACACAACTTAAAGTTACTGTAATGAACTCATTCTTTGTTTATATTGGTGTTAAACCTACTATATTCCAACTTCTCTATGATTCATATCCTCTAAGACTACTCATAGATTCATCAAAATAAGCAAACAACACATGAAAAAACAGAATCTATCAAAAACAGAACACTCTGTAGTAATCTGTAACTTTTGAATACTTCTGTAACTCAAAAAAAATTGAAATAAATTGGTAAACGTGAGGAATTTGTCTACCAATCATCTGAAAAAAGAATCAACTAAATAGCACTCTCCAGTAAAATCTCGTGGCTAATCTCGTGGGTGCTAAAGTTTCTGTTTTTTACAGCATGATCATATAAACTTCACACAAGTCTTCCCAATGGTTCTATTTGGCACAAACACTAATTAAATCACAAAACCTCATATAAATATTAGCTAGATGCAATAATTATTCCTAAACAGAAGCAAAAACAAAGAAAATAAAATTGGGTTGCCTCTCGACAAGCGCTATCGTTTAACTCCCCTAGCTAGGCAAGATACAAGAATAGATCTAGGTATTGCCATCTTCGGTAGGCAATCCATAAGTGGCTCTCATAATGGATACAAAAGGTAATTTGATTTTCTTTCTAGGAGAGTGTTCCATGCCTTTCCTTCACGGAAATTGGAATCTAATATTTCCTTCCTTCATATCAATAATTGCACCAATCGTCTAAGGAAAGGTCTACCAAGAATAATAGGGCATGAAGGATTGCAATCTATATCAAGAACGATCAAATCTACTGGCACATAATTCCTATTGGCAACAATAATAACATCATTAATCCTTCCCATAGGTTTCTTAATGGTAGAATCCGCAAGATGCAAATTTAAAGAACAATCATCAAGCTCATGGAAACCTAACAAATCACACAAAGTTTTTGGGATTGTAGAAACACTTGCACCAAAATCACACAAGGCAAAGTATTCATGATCTTTAATTTTAATTATAGTAGAAGGTTCCCACTCATCATAAAGCTTTCTAGGGCTAGAAACTTCTAATTCAAGTTTTTCTTCATAAGATTGTATCAAAGCATCAACTATGTGTTTGGTAAACGCCTTATTTTGACTCTAAGCATGCGGAGAATTTAGTACGGATTGCAACAATGAAATACAATCTATCAAAGAGCAATTATCATAACTGAATCCCTTGAATCCAAAATATTGGGTTCATCACTATGCAAAGTTTTAATCTCTTCAATCCCACTTTTAACAATTTTAGCATCAAGATCTAAAAACTCCGAACATTGGGACGCCTTTTAACTAAGTAGACTCATTTCCAGTCCCATCTTTATCAAGATTCATACTAAAAAAGAAGGATCTAATAGGAGACACATCAATAACTTTCAGATCGTCATCTTTATTTACATGATAACTAGAAGAACACGCTTTCATAAAGCACTCTTTTTTAGCACGCATCCTAGCGGTTCTTTCTTTGCATTCATCAATGGAAATTCTCATGGCTTTGAGAGACTCATTGATATTAAGTTTAGGTGGAATAGATTTAAGTTTAAAATAATGAACATCAAGAGTAATTCTATCCACGCTTCTAGCCAACTCATCAATCTTAAGCAATTTTTCTTAAAGCAAAGCATTGAAATTCTTTTGCGAAATCATAAACTCCTTAACACTAGTTTCAAATTCAGAGGGAACCTTACCAAATTTCTATAAGAGTTATTGTAGGAATTACCATAATTATTAGGGAAATTACTAGGAAAAGGCATAGGACTAAAGTTTCCTCTATAAGCATTGTTGCCAAAATTATTCCTACCAAATAAGTTCACATCCAAAGATTCATTATTATTTTCAATCAACGTGGATAAAGGCATATCATTAGGATCAGAAGAAGCACTCTTAGTAGCAAATAATTTCATAAGTTCATCCATCTTTCCACTCAAAACACTAATCTCCTCAATAGCATGCACTTTTTTACTAGTAGATCTTTCGGTGTGCCATTGAGAGTAGTTAACCCTAATATTATCTAGGAGTTTGGTAGCTTCTCCTAAGGTAGTTTCCATGAAAGTGCCTCCTGCGGCCGAATTTAAAAGATTTCTAGAAGCAAAATTCAAGCCAGCATAAAAGTTTTGTATAATCATCCATACATTCAAACCATGTGTATGACAATTATGTATCATTAATTTCATTCTCTCGCAAGCTTGTGCAACCAAGGTTGTCAGAATCGTGATTTTGAATCGGATCAGAGCTTCGATGGTAGGATCACAAATCATAGAATCTTCACTACCAGGATCATACAAACCTAGATTCTAAGAACTAAAATCGTAGAATCATAGCGGTTAGTTCGGATCGTAAAGTCATAGAATCGTCTAACAGAATCGCGATTCTGACAACTTTGTGTGCAACATGCTCATGATCTAGTTGCTTAAAATTCATAATATCGTTTCCAAGAGAGATAATCTTAGCAGGAGGAAAATACTTAGAGATAAAGGCATCTTTGCACTTATTCCATGAATCAATACTATTTCTAGGAAAAGAGGAAAACCAAGTTTTAGCACGATCTCTAAGTGAAAATGGAAATATCTTCAATTTAACAATATCATTATTCATATCCCTCTTCTTTTGCATATTACACAAATCAACAAAGTTGTTCAGATGGGTAGCGGCATCTTCACTAGGAAGGCCGGAAAATTGATCTTTCATGACAAGATTCAACAGAGCAGCATTGATCTCACAAGATTCAGCATCGGTAATAGGAGCAATCAGAGTGATAATAAAATCATTATTGTTGGTATTGGAATAGTAACACAATTTGGTATTGTTCTGAGCCATAGTGACAAGCAAGCAATCCAACACACAAGCAAACAAGAGGCAAGCGAACGGTAAACACACGGAAAAAACAAGGGCAAATAAAACGGCAAGGGTGAAGTGGGGAGAGGAAAACGAGAGGCAAATAAATGTAATGCGAAGGTAAGGGTTTGTGATAGGTACTTGGTATATGACTTTTGCGTAAGCCTTGCCGGCAACAGCGCCAGAAATTCTTCTTGCTACTTCTCGAGCTTGCGTTGTATTCCCTCGAAGAGGAAAGCGTGATGCAGCACAGTAGGTAAGTATTTCCCTCAGTTTTTGAGAACCAAGGTGTCAATCCAGTAGGAGACCACGCGCGAGTCCCTCGCACCTGCACAAACAAATAAGAACTTCGCAGCCAACGCGATAAGGGGTTGTCAATCCCTTTACGGTCACTTACGAAAGTGAGATCTGATTGATAGGATAGTATAATGTTTTTGGTATTTTTGGGTATAAGAACAGAAAGTAAATAGAGCAATGTAAAGTAGATGGAAGATTTAATATGCTGAGAATAGACCCGGGGGCCATAGGTTTCACTAGTGGCTTCTCTCATGATAGCAGACTTATACGGTGGGTGAACAAATTACTGTCGAGCAATTGATAGAAAAGCGCATAGTTATGAGAATATCTAGGCATGAGCATTATATATAGGCATCACGTCCGTGACAAGTAGACCGAAACGATTCTACATCTACTACTATTACTCCACACATCGACCGCTATCCAGCATGCATCTAGAGTATTAAGTTCATAAGAACAGAGTAATGCTTTAAGCAAGATGACATGATGTAGAGGGATACACTCAAGCAATATGATATAAACCCCATCTTTTTATCCTCGATGGAAACAATACAATACATGCCTTGCTGCCCATGCTGTCACTGGGAAAGGACACCGCAAGATTGAAACCAAAGCCAAGCACTTCTCCCATTGCAAGAACTATAGATCTAGTAGGCCAAACCAAACCAATAATTCGAAGAGACTTGCAAGGATATTATAATCATACATAAAAGAGTTCAGAAAATAATTAAATATTTCTCGTAGATAATCATGATCATAAACCCACAATTCATCGAATCTCAACAAACACACCACAAAAAGATTACATCAAGTAGATCTCCTCGAAGATCGAGGAGAACTTTGTATTGAGATCCAAAAAGAGAGAAGAAGCCATCTATCTAATAACTATGGACCCGAAGGTCTGTGGTAAACTACTCACAACTCATTGGTGAGGCTATGTATTTGATGTAGAAGCACTCCGTGGAAGATCCCCCCTCCGGCAGAGCTCGAGACCAGGACCCAAGATGGGATCTCACGGGAACAGAAGGTTGCGGCGGTGGAATTAGGGTTTTCTCTGTTGCCTCGATGTTATCAGGGTACATTGATATATATAGGAGGAAGGAGGGCATCACGGGAGCTAGAGGGGGCCCACAATGGTGGGGGGCGCACCCTGGACCTTCGTGGCCGCCTCCTTCGTTCCCTCGCGTGTACTCCAAGTCTTCCATGAAGATAAGGTTCCAAAAATAACTCTCCCGACAGTTTCATTCCGTTTGGACTCCGTTGGATATTCCTTTTCCGCGAAACCCTGAAATAGGCAAAAAACAGCAATCTGCACTGGGCCTTGGGTTTGTAGGTTAGTCCCAAAAATAATATAAAAGTGTATAATAAAGCTCATTAAACATCCAAAATAGAATATATAATAGCATGGAATAATAAAAAATTATAGACACGTTGGAGACGTATCAGCGCCCGCCTTGTAGAAGGACAGTGCTCAAAGGATGTTATCTTTGAGTAATTTTATCCGGTTGTAAAGACTTAAGCTTATGAACCGATGTATATATAATTTTTGCGCTGTTATAATGTGAGCGACTTTTACCTCCTGTGCGGCCGTTTATTTAACTCTGAAATTTCCAGTCGTCGGCTTCAGCCCCCATGGAAATATTACTGGGGTGTTCGGTCATATGCATAGACACTCTTTATCCAATGTCTTGGTCCATGTAGGAGGTGTATGCGGAGCAAACCAGGCAATCAGACTATGCGGCGTTATTGCTTTCACTTAGCCATAGGAGTTTGATAAGTGGGGCTAGGTACTAGCCCCTGGTGCGTACATGACATTTCCGAATTAAGGTATCCATTTGTACGCGGCTGGGCGAAAAACCAACCCTTCTTATAACACGGGGTAGATCTCCATCGATCGTAGTATAACACTAAGTCACCGGATCGCAGACCAGATTCTCGCATATCATGACAATCAGTTTTCGGCTTTCTCTACTGAGGTACTTGATCGGACGAGCCGGAAGTACAATCGCAGTAGTTCTCCCTTTACACCCTAGCTAAACAATCAAGAACGTATGGGTAAGCATAGGACGCAGGCAACCCAACTATTGACCCAAGACATGGTTCGGAACTGATGCATATAAAGCAAATATCCAGGACGCTGAACACTCCCTATAGGTGTTCAGACTTTTCTACATATACCGAGGTGAATACAGCCCCTGGTAATGGACCCTGTTATCAAGGCACATGTGGCAATCTAACATGGGGGGAGAACACAGGTGGTGAGAGAATAAAACTCCAAACATAATATGAACCAAGCTGTTTCTATAATATCCTGTTATAGTATGGCGAGCCGTAGACTTACACATAGTGCCGATAACTTCCTTGGACATCTTTCATGCCAGAAAATTATAAAACAAAAATAGATAAAAGGTTTACACAGTGTATTAATCTAAAAAGAAACCTTAGTGCGGGTTCCTGCTGCATGTCTGCACCATTTTCTCCTTTCTGATGTGTCCTTGAAGGGGGGAGTGTGATGGCCACCTGTAAAAAAAAGAAAGAAAAAAAAACCTGGAAAAAGAAACCAGTGTGGCAGTAAACAAAGCTGGTTCATTTATGAACCTTGAAAGATAATTTTAGATTCCGAATAGGGTCGAGCCGAACTATGGACTAATTGTATGCAGTGTGCCCCCAGCGCCGCCCAAGGAATTTTAAGGGCATAATTGTGTACACGAGGTACGTATGCTACCACCTTATGGGGAAGTCAATGGGGGCGTAACTGCTAATCGAGCTCAGGTTCATCCGAGATGCCGCACTCAGGCGTATGCCGGACACGTTTAGTTGTGTCCGCGGTCATGACGACCGATGAGCTGTTCGGCTTGAATAGGCCATTTTGGACTTCGGCTCCTAGGGCCGCAGTGTCCTCCTCCGTACGGAGAGAGTGCTCCATATTTCCATTGACCGTGATTACGCCCCATGGTCTAGGCATTTGGAGTTTTAAATAAGCATAATGCGGGACTGCATTAAAGCGGGCGAAGGCCGTTCTTCCGAGTAATGCATGATAGCCACTTCGGAACGGAGCTATGTCAAAGATTAGCTCTTCACTTTGAAAGTTATCGGGAGAGCCAAATACGACCTCCAATGTTAAAGAGCCCGTGCAGCGGGCTTCTACGCCTGGTATCACTCCTTTAGAGGTCGTGCTTCTTGGCTTGATTCTTGACGGGTCTATCCCGATCTTGCGGACAGTGTCCTGATATATCAGATTGAGAGTGCTGCCGCCGTCCATAAGGACTCGAGTGAGATGGTATCCATCGATTATTGGGTCGAGCACTAGGGCAGCCGAACCCCCATGGCCTATACTTGTCGGATGATCCCTGCGATCAAAGGTGATCGGACAGGCCGACCAGGGGTTGAATTTGGGGGCAACAGGCTCAACGGCATAGACATCTCGGAGTGCCTGCTTGCGCTCCCTCTTTGGGATATGAGTGACGTAGATCATGTTCACTGCTTTGATCTCCGGTGGAAATTTCTTCTGTCCCCCTGTGTTCAGCTGGCGAGGTTCGTCCTCGTCTTCGCTCTGAGGCCCCTTTCGCTTGTGTTCGGCGTTGAGCTTGCCGGCCTGCTTGAAGACCCAACAACTACTGTTGGTATGGTTCACAGGTTTATCTAGGGTGCCATGGATTTGGTAGGGCCTATCTTATATTTTGTCCAGGCTAGATGGACTGTCTTTGTTGCCTTTAAATGGCTTCTTCCATTGACCGGGTCTGGAGCCACTTAAACCGGCGTTTACCGCTGTATCATCTCGGCTTCCATCATTGTTTCGACGTTTGTGTTTGTTACGTCATGGCTTTCCATTGCCATCCCTGACTTCGGATGTGCTAGGGTCGCTGGTGCTGTGACGAGCTAACCAGCTGTCCTCGCCCACGCAAAAGCGGGTCATGAGTGTAGTTAGGGCAGCCATTGTCCTCGGCTTTTCCTGGCCGAGGTGTCTAGCTCGCCATTCGTCCTTGACACTATGCTTGAAAGCTCGCTATGGCTTCGGCGTCCGGATAGTCGACGATTTGGTTCTTCTTAGTGAGAAACCGATTCCATAGCTTGCGGGCTGACTCCCCGGGTTGTTGGATTATGTGACTTAGATCTTCAGCATCCAGGGGACAGACATAGGTCCCTTGAAAATTGGCCCAAAAAGCATCCTCAAGCTCTTCCCAACTTCTAATGGAATTTTCTGGGAGGCTGTTCAGCCAGTGCCGAGTTGTTCCTTTCAGCTTGAGGGGTAAGTATTTGCTGGCATGGAGATCATCTCCACGGGACATGTGGATGTGAAGAATAAAGTCTTCTATCCATACATCAGGATCCATCATTCCGTCATATGCCTCGATATTTACTTGTTTAAACCCTTCTAAATATTCGTGATCTAGCACCTCATCGGTGAAGCACAGAGGGTGTGCGGCACCCCTGTATTTTAGCTTGATAGCCACCGCCCATGCGGGAGCACGATCCCGGGATCCGTAGATGGATCTGGTCTTGCCAGCCTTTCTGTTCAGCTCCTCACGTAGATCGTGTTTCCGGCCCTGAGCCGCGTCCTCCTTTCCTTTACGTGGAGGGGGTGCGGGCTTGTGTACGCCATAGCTAGCCACTCCGTCCCATCCACGAGGTGGTCGGTCCGGCTTATCGGCGATGTTGTTCTTCGTTGGTATAGGTGTAGTAGCCTCATTGAATTCGGGCAGCAGTTTACGCTTACGATAGGCCTTTGTTTGGCGATTTCAGCCATATTTTTGCTCAGCGTCTAGCACTTCGTTCCATCTATTATTGAGCGTATCTTGTACGGATCGAAGCCATCATTGCTGCTTTTTCAGGCTCCTTGCGGTGGCAATAAGCCTCCGATGTAAGCGCTTTTGTTCTAAGGGTTCTTGTGGGACGATGTATTCGTCGTTGCCCAAGCTAACATCCTCTTCGGAGACAGGTTCATAATTGTTGTCTTCAGCATCGTTGTGATCAGACAGCGGTCCCGGACTGTGTTCGCCATCCTCCGGTTTGTCCTGCTCCATCGCTGGGTCTGCGGGGTCATCGGCTTTCTCCGGACTATCACCGTCATTAGTGAGAGTGTTGTTATCTTTCTCTTTACGGGGTTTAGTTCGGCGCTTCGGACACCGACGCTTGGGAGGTTCATCTACAAGCTTATCCTTTGTGGGATCATTATCGCTGTCGCCCTCCTTCTCCCTAGGTGTATCCACGGTATACACGTCATATGAGGACGTAGCCGTCCATTGCCCGGTTACGGGCGGGTTTTGGTCTAGATCTGCTTCGGATTCGAGGTCCATCCCTTCAAAGTCTTCGGAAGCGTAGTCAAGTAGATAGGTTAGATCTTCAACCGTGGCTACCAAGTGGGTGGTGGGTGGGAAGCGATATTCTCCATCATCAGCCTCTAGTTCAAGCCTGATATAATTCGACTGTTTGTCCCCAGCTAGGGAGAGGCATTTTAATGAGTTTAGCACATCGCCTAAAGGTAAGTGTCGGAGATATCTGCGGAGCTGAATTCGACGGTAGACGCCTGATCAAGCTCGAAGGACGCAGATGCACATGGTTCGGAACCTGTAGCCGGAGACAAGACCGAAGTTCCGGTAACACAGATCCCGCTTAGGGTCGGGTCTTTGTGCGGCTCCAGCGCCGCTGAGTCTGCGGCTTCCATGGCGTGGTTGAGCTTCCCATCCTCAGGTGGCGCGATCTGCTCCAGATCTAGGGCCAGAGCGGTTACATGTGCTATTCCCTGGAGGTGGTTTGATGACAGATTTAGGTCATGTTCATCGTGGTGGCAGGGAGCGATCGCCGCGGGCTCGAATCCATCAAAGATCAAGTCTCCGCGGATATTAGCAACGTAGTTCAAGATTCCAAACCTGACCTGATGGCCACGGGCGTAGCTCCCAACCTGCTCGAGGTGGCCTTCTGTGTTGGCGCAGAGCGTGAAGCCGCCAAACACAAAAAGCTGTCCGAGAGGAAAAGTCCCCTCGGCGGTAGTGCCGTCGTTGTTGACGAAGGGATCCATCAGTCCTTCAGTTTATGACATAGTGGAACTCTCAGTGAAAGCACCAACGTTGAAGTAGGGTATTACCTCGATCGAGAGGGCCTGAACCTGGGTAAACATCATGTCCCCAGTCACCTATTATCATCGTTCCGCAAACGCATAGTGGAACTCTCAAGGAAAAGTCCCCTCGGCGGTAGTGCCGTCGTTGTTGACGAAGGGGTCCCGAACTATGCGTTTGAGGAACGATGATAATAGGTGACTGGGGACATGATGTTTACCCAGGTTCAGGCCCTCTCGATCGAGGTAATACCCTACTTCATGATAGATTGATCTTGATGAATATGATTACAAGAGTTGATCTACCTCGAGATCGTAATGGCTAAACCCTAAAAGTGTAGCCTATGATTCTGTTGTTGTCTAGCCTCTACGGACTAAACCCCCCAGTTTATATATGCAGCGGAGGGCCCTAGGGTTTGTACATAGCCATCTTGTGGAGGAAGGAAAGATTACACCCGAACTTAAAACCTGCCATTATACGCATACAGGAGTCCTATCCGGATACGAGACACATTCTTCAGCAATGATCTTCACGGCCCACTAGTCCGGCCCACCACGAGTTATCTGGCCACATGAGGACCCCTCAATCTAGGACTCCCTCATCGGGCATTTTTGGAAGACCATCATCGGAATATACAAGAGAAGTTCCATAATGAACCATTCCCACTAGTATATGAAAGTGACTACATAGGAGACTCTTTATATGACAAACATGGTGCTACTTTGAAGCACAAGTGTGGAAAAAGATAGTAAAATTGCTCCTTCTCTCTTTTTCTCGCATTTTTTTGGTGGGCTCCTTTTGGCTTCCTTTTTTCTGGTCTATTTTTGGCCTTTTTTTATTTCCTCACTTGGTCAATGCTCTAATAATGAATAATGATGATAATCACACTTCTATTTACTTATAGCTCAAAATTACAACTTGATACTAGAACAAAATATGAATCTATATGAATGCCTCTAGCGGTGTACCAGGATGTGCCATGATCTAGTGTAACATGTATGATAATGATGAATGGTGGCTGAGCCACAAATACTATGTCAGCTATATGATCATGCAAAGCAAAATCACAATGATAACGTGTGTCATAAAAACAGAACGGTGGAAGTTGTATGGCAATATATCTCATAATGGCTAAGGAAATGCCATGATAGGTAGGTATGGTGGCTATTTTGAGGACGATATAAAGAGGCTTATTTTGATAGAGTGTATCATATCATGGGGTTTGGATGCACCAGTGAAGTTTGCACCACATCTCGAGGTGATAAAGGCCAATGCATCACTACTACAACATGCTGCTAACGCGGCACTACAATCAGAGACCCTTCGTCGAAACTGTGTGCGATGCATTAATCGCAAACAGTGATGTAAAAAACTCACAAAAAATATGCAAAACGTTTGCGATGGTGGATACATCAAACACAGTTCAGATTTTAGATGCGTGTGCGATGTGGGGTATATGGTCGATCCATAAGAATTGTTTGCGATGAGACAGAACAACAGAAACGGGCAGCCAGATGAAGGTCTGTGTGATATACGGCATACAGTTCACTCAGATGAACGGTTTGTGATTAGGCAACACAAAAGAAACAACCAGCCCGATGAATGTGTGTGCGACATACATCATACAGTTCACTCAGATGAACTGTTTGCATTGAGACAAGAGAACAGAAATGGTTCAACTTAATAAGATGTGTGTGATACGTGTGTAATGCCCCGGATGTAATACTTTCCCTTTTGGGCATATAATAAATCTCCGGCTTCATCTATTTCCATTTCGGGTCCTTTGTCTTTCGGGCTTTCGTCGTTTTGTTGTGTGAGTGTGTGGCATTCATTCATATCATGTAGACATGTGCATTGCATTTTGTTTGTGTTGTGGGTTGCATCCGGTTCGTGGCGTTTCTTTCCGTTGTCCGTTTCGTGTTCCGAAACTCCCTCTCGTGTTCGTGACGTCCCGTAGGCCTTCTTTGTTGTTCGGGCGTTTTTCGTTACCGGTGTGCCGCGAGGTTGTGTTGTGTGTTGTTGTTTTGTTGTGTGCAACCCGCCTCTCAAATCTCGTCTCGTTTGGACTCCGTTGACTTTTCCCTCCGTTGTCCGTGTGGGTCCGAAGTGCCTTCGCTTCGTGTCCCGGAAATACCCCTGTTGCATTCTTTCATCTCCGTCTGGTCCTTTTAAAATCGTCCCGCGATCGGATCCGTTGGATCACGATCGTAGGGCTCCTAGCACCCCTATTTTCAAACCCTAGTCTCTGTTTTCCTGATCTGAGGTGTCTACTTTGACCATGCATAACTTTCTCTGTGGTGCTCCGTTTTGTGCGTGTAATATGTCCAGATGTTCGTGGAGATGCCCTCTACGTTTTACCTGTTGTTGTCATGCATGTTAGAGATCATCTAGGGCCTTGTTTTGCTGTTGCAAGAGTGTATGATGATATAAACTGCTGCTATGTGTTATTTTTGTGCCACCTTTGACATGTGATATCTTTTAGCTCGTTTGTCCAAACGAAGCAAATGACATGTCCACGTGTTCGTCTTGACACGAACTACGTGTTGTGTGTGATAGGTTGCATGGTAGATGTATCGTTTCCTTGTTATCTTCGTTGCAAGATGCCATGTTCAAATGTTGTGTTTTTACTTGTTATGAAATGCCATGTTGTTGAGCTTGTTGCAATCGGTGTGTTCACCACATTGATGCATGCTTGTGTGTTTCGGGATCACCGTCATATGTATTTTGATGAGGTGCTTACCCTTTGCCATGTTTAGTTCCGAGGTGTCTTAAACATGCTCTTTTTGTTGCTATGATGATGTTGCTGTTTTAGGACTTAGTGAAATTTCACTAAGTCTGAAATCTGTAACGTTCCGATGCCATGTTCGTGTGATGTTGTAGGACAAAGCATGATAGTTTTGGGGTGGATTTTGATTGTTCCATGAAGTATATATTGTTGTCTTTCCATCCATGTCCTCACATGTCCATTTGAGGTGCTGTAGCATGCTTATCTTTTGCTCCAAACTTTCAATAAAATTCTGCTGCCAGAATTTTATTTCAAAGTTCAATATGTCCAAGATCATTGCTAGTGATCCGTGACTCCGTTTGGGGTGCACTTTGGACCTAGTTGCTGTACATTATATCTAGTTTATGTTCAAGTTCTTTGCCATGCTTTTTGGGTGCTGTAGATTATTTATTTTGAGCTCCCAAGATGCTATGTTGCTGTAATTTGCAGTTTTCGCTCAAATCTTGTTTCGGGCATAACTTTTAGCCCGTAACTCCGATTTCAGCGAACTTTATATCAAACTTGGGTGTTTTTCTGTGTAGATTAATAATATCAGGTTGTTATCTTGTTTTGAGATGTTTTGCTTGAGTGATGTTTTCCGTGCTCCATGTGCATCTCTAGTGCATCCATCATGCATACATGTTTTTTCGAGTGCGCATTGCATTGTGTTGATTTGGTGCTGGTGTGTTTGTCTTGTTTAGACCCGGAAGTTGAGCACGAGTTTTCCAACGAGGTTGAGCACGAGGTTTCCAACGAGTTTGAGCAAGAGGACCCTTCTTTTGATCCGAACTTCTTCTCTTCAGGCAAGATGACCGAACCCCGATAACATTACTATCTTTGTCTATTGCTAGTAGTCTCGATCTTTAGTTTTGCCTCGATGCCCATGTTCTTCTTGTCAGCCTCCTACTTGTAACCAAATGCCATGTTTAACCACCCTACCTATGCAAACCGTTGCTTGGCTAAGTACGCTTCGCTCAGCCCTTCTTATAGCGTTGCTAGTTGCAGGTGAAGTGAAGATGCTTGCTCCATGTTGAAGTTTGGTTGGGTTATATCACACTATATAAATGCTTTATTTGAAATCATCTATATATATTGGCAAGGGTGGAAGGCTAAGCCTTTTGCTTGGTGTTTTGTTCCACTCATGCCGTTAGGATCCGTATAAGCCGGTTTTATGTTCCTTGATTATGCGTTCCTAACACGGTTGGGGTGTATGGGACCCCCTCGATAAACCGCTATGTGCTAAGTCTTTTCCAGCAAATCCCAACATTGGTACTATTTGCCTAAACAACTTAAACCTTTCCGAGGGAGTAATTAACCCGAGGCTTAATTAATTCAACCCCCCTGGGCCAGTGCTCGACTTGAGTGTTGGTCCAAAACGAGCAGACTGCGGGGCCGCCTCGGGGCAACCTGAGGTATTTGGCATACACCTGTAGGATGACTCAGCCGGACGTGTCCTGAGACCTAGATACGCGCGGCTACTATCAGGGTGTCGACACGCCGGGAGGATTTGCTGGATTAGCCTTACCTTAGTTCGGTTTAACGTGAGCACGGGATTCCGAGGATACTCGGGTCTTCCCACTTTGGAGTTGCGACTCCGCGGATCGTGGGCTTGTAATGGGTCAAGTTGGAACACCCCTGCAGGGTTTGAACTTTCGAAAGCCGTGCCCGCGGTTATGTGGCAGATGGGAGCTTGTTAATTCCGGTTGTAGAAAACTTGACACAATGATACTAATACACTACCAGCGTGAGTTCCGTGACTGTCAATTTCCGAATCGGGATTCGGGAGTTGAACACGGAGGGGTTATGTTTGTGAGCTTATAGCTAGGATCACTTAGTGATCACTTCTCGCTTTGCCTTCTCTTCTCGCTCTCTCTTGCGTAAGTTAGTGCTAGTTGCTGCTGCAGACTCTTTGTTGTTCCTTCACCTCATTTCTTTCTTCAGCCTTACCTCTCCTAAAGACTTTGATAGTTCTGTTACCCGGGAACGGGATTGCTGAGTCCTCTGTGGCTCACAGTTACTTCACACACCAGATGCAGGTCCAGCCGTGAGCTATCCAGGAGATGGCACCGAGCTGGATTGGGAGTACGACGAGGAGCGTAGTCGTTACTACGTGCGCTACCCGGACGATCAGTAGTGGAGACTCTTACTAGGATTCGATCCGCCTGTGGTTGTTCTATTTATCTGAGTTTGGTACTTTGTCATTTGGATTTTGCCCTTAGAGGGTTGTAGTGATCTTATTGTATGATGATGTTTGAGACTTGTACTGTTTCTGTGACGTGGCGATTGTAAGCCGACTATTTTAAGTTTACCATCCCTCTTTTACATGAGTTGTGCAAAGATTACCAAACTTGAGATCATTCTAGGATGGACTTATGCCTTTAAGTCGGGCCTCGACCCGTAGGAGGTATAACTCCATCCTGGGCATTACAACGTGCAAACATGTCTACAATCGGAAATGTGTGGGAATACCGATAAACACACGGACAATTATTGTGAACATGCCGTGTGTGTTGTGAGCAAACGATTGCTGGTTTAAAATTGTGAGTGGTTGATGAAAACATCGCCGACGGGTTCCATTGTTTAGTCTGCGATGTGATTTGCTCTGTCCGCATAACATCTACACTCTGTCTACAGAGCATCAACATATATACTTAAAAAACAACATTGCATAACCAAATTAAGCATACAATTACACAAGTGACTAAATACATAATATCTCCACACACCAAAGTAAGCAATTACATGCATACTAAACTAGGAGAAACGAGGATATAATCATCTACTTCTTGTTGTCATGATGCTTGTCATTGCTCTGCTTCCGACTGGAATCCTGGCCGTTTTAGGGAAGGAGGCACTTCCTCATGTCAACGATCTGCCTGTGCATATCGTAGTTTGTGTACACCTCCTTGGCCGCGTACACGACGTGAGCTTTGTCGAGTTTCTCCATCTAGGCCGAGTGCCAGGCACACTTGTCCTTGTTGGAGGAGTCCTTCATGTCTATGTAGTAGGGATCGATGATGGTCTCACTGAGGTGAACCAATGAGTCCTTCTCATGCTCGTTGCTGCCCCAGATATTGTATTGGCCCTGGATGTCGACAAGATTCTGGCAAGCAATGCCCAAATTCTTGAGCACCTTTACATCATTGGTGATGTTGACCGTAGCGAACATGTAGTGGGGGCTGTTAACAAACCTGGCGAAATGCTCGCAAGGCCTTGTGGACAGGTAGTAGTGGTAGACAAGGACGTGATTGTGCACGCACATCTGGGTGACGGCGACCTTGGGACGAGACCCAGCACGTGCGCGGGTGTACTCGAGGTCGAACCTAATCACCTTGTACTTCTCCTCAGCAAGCAACAACCCCATGATGTGGACAGAATGCTCCACCTAGATCGGTTTGTTAGTGTACACCACCGAGAGCTCCCTGAACCTTCTATAGGTGTCCACCACAGCATGCATGGTGAACTTCTGTTCATCGTCGACAGCTGCTCGAAGTGCCATTGGAGCCGCACAGGATACCCTCTAAGAATTTGTTGTGGCAGGTGTGCTTCTTGCAATAGTGGGGTACGATCGAATGGTTGAAGAGACCCAAGGCTTAATTGGACGATGTAATAAATGTAGGACGGCCCTCTATAACCGTCACGTCTTGTCACCGCGTTCATAGAAGAGGATTCCAGTGCACGCATGAGAACACCGTATGCGTGGGCTCTAAGAGGCGCCAAATGTATCGTTGCTGAGCCTGTTCCTGTGCAACCGTGTAGTTTACCGTGCAAGCTTGCCGCCCGACTAGTTTGGACACGCGTCGGCTAGAAGAAGGACAAATGATGGGCCTTTATTGGCAAAAAGCTTTGTAAAAACAAAGTGCATGGAATGCCTTTGGTCATAAGTTTACCCGTGGGTGATGAGGTCAAAGTTACATAGAAGGGTGATGATGGACACTCGAGTGAAATAATTAATTATGCGTTCTAGAGGGCACATGGTTGTAGAAACCAACTGTGTGCAATAATGTCAAAGATCACAGTCGAGTTAGCTATACAGATCATGTGCTATGAGATCGACGAAGGTACACACATTCGAGAATGGTTAATAAAATCTAAGTCCATTGCATATTAAGGTCAAAATAGTGCTACCAATATACAAGTCTCATACGATGCAATTTCAACGGTTGTACCACAAAAGCTCGAAATATTACAAGGTTCAAATTCGAGACTTATATGGCTCAAATTCGAAGATGAGAAGGTTCAAACTAATATTAGAAATGAAATTCAGCTCATCAGCTGCAAACGTCTGAGCTGATCCACTAAACCTGGATATAAGAGAGGTTCAAACTACTATTACCACTTGTAAGGCTCGTTTTGAAACCTCATAATTTTAGCAAAGGGGTCAGCCACTAAGAAGTCATGTATGGGGTTGACACGATGACTTCTGATTACTCTGTCATCAGAAGTTTCAAAATGAAATTCAGCTTTTTCGAAGCCTATTCGATTCTGCCGTAGCCACTGGCGCTGATCAACAAACCATTCATTTTTGCGAAATAAATGTAGGGCAAACCTTGTTACCTTCAGCACCCTTGCTCTGACAACAAAGAACCTGGCGAATATAATCTCTGGTAAGGTCCCTCGGTAGGAGTTGAAAGTAATTTCTGAGAGATGCAGATCTAGGCATTCGATGTGATTTTCATATTATATCACATTATCCGCCACCGGGCCTAATCTTATCTACAAAAGAAGAAAACATGTTAGTGCCTACATGCAGTTTTGAACACTACTACATGCCTATTTGGTTTGCAGGATTTGTAATGATAACAATCTAAAAATATGTAACCTTCTTCACAAGAGGTTGGAGTGGATGTAAAGTTCCGTAAGAAAACTAGTACAGATGAATCCAAAGGAGAAATGCTAATGCATTGTAACCATATGGATCACGCAACCAATATGGGGGGACATGTATGTACTGAAATCCTCCAAAAATTCTTCAGAATCGTAGTACGTTGTCATTGTAAACTTGCAAAAGTATATTACTAAAGACCCGGCTAATCTGATAGAGATGAGCCAGGTCTTTAGTAATATACTTATGCCAAAAAAGAACCTCTCATAGCCCTCCAGGACTGGCTCATCTGATAAAGATGAGCCAGGTCATCAGTAATATAATTTGGGAAGAGCTTCCTCGTACATTAGCCCCCAAGTGCCAAGTGTATTGCATGCAATGTGCTTGGGACTTACATATTTATTTTACCCTGACTGATATTCATTATGTAATATACTTATGGTATTCAATTCTTACTTGCATGACGTCTTAAGCTTAAATGACTCGCAATTGGTTGAACTGAAAAACATGCCCAAATACCAAGAGTATGAAAATCGCAAAGATGAGTCCAAGTTTAAGTTTTGCTTGGATGAGAATGAAAAATTCAAAGCCAGCTTTTCCGTAGAGAGAGCCACCTGGGAGAAAGAAAAGACCATCTTACTACAAAGGGCAGAGGCTGCTGAATCTTCCTTGAAGGAAACCGCTGCAGAGCTGTCCGGCTTATAACGCCGTATCTCACAGATGACAACTGCTATATTTGGTAAGCATCACTTGATCTGTAATTCCTCATATTATTTTATTTTAACTCGCCTGGCGACTTATATGTAACCTTGTCAAACAGGCCCTGGAAGCTCCAACCTTGGCCAAGACATGTTTCTGAAGCTGAAAGCCGTGTATTCCTTGGTGGAACAACTTTATACAGGTACTCAACGGTCTCTTGTGACTATTTCCAATGGAAAGGCGCCGTCGAATCTCATCAATACGATGATGGAACAACTATCTACAGTGCCCAAACAACTTGAAGACGTAAAATTGTCAGCCGCTCGTTCTTGTGCTATTACTACACTCAGCCGGGCAAAAGCATGGCAAGCAGAGTTAGATCCGGAGGAAATCGCCATCGGCTGTCCTGGATTAAAAAAAGACGGGATCACCTTTTGACCAAGCTGATTTTACAAAGTGTGTGAAGGAAATGCGCCCCCTGGCATGCAAACTAGTTGCGGAGAGCGACCTATCTAAGTATAAGCCTACTTACAGTATGGAAAACGCCACGATCCGAGCACCGACTTATGAAGTTGTGAATCTTACTCCTCTAATGCGTAAGCACACTTTTGCCCCTGATATTGATCTGTCCCCAATTATCAATGACGAAGCGATTTTCAAGGCCTTAACTGGCATCAATTGCACATCGGCTGACCTCCAGATGGGCGAAGAACAAGAGCCGGAGCAGGATGACCCGGAGTCATCAGGTCGTCAAGAAGAAAACAAAGGATGGCCTAGGCGGCTCTCAGGCTTGAGCATGAAAATTCTTCTCCAGAAAAACACTTTGCTCCAAACTGATGGGCGTATGATAGCCTTGTAATAGAGAAGCTTTTGAAACAATGATCTGCCATGCCATCGTGCATGTTAGATTTTAATTGTTGAACCACCGATTAGATGTTTGTGACTTGCCTGATACATGTGCTTATATAAGCCATGTTGGTATTTATATTTATGTTGGGAATTCGGCATGTCCTGCACAAGATGTGAGTAATCTATATCCTGGCGACTCAATGTCAAAAGGGTTATGCCACTCCAATTATGGCAGTTCATAAAAATGCCACTGCAATTTCCTAACTTTGAAAAAGGCCTTGCAATTTTTGAAAACTTTGAAAAACGCCACTCCAGACTTCGAAAAAGCCACTGGAAATGGTATGAAATGGCATTTTTTAAAGTTTGGAAATTGAAGTGGCATTTCTCGGAATCGCCAATTTTGGAGTGTCATTTATCAAATTAACCAATGTCAAAAACCAGGGCTGGTTACCAAACCTCGCATAGTCATATAACCAGGAAAACATACATGTAGATTTGACTGATACTGTCAGCTCATATCACCATATGCAGTAAGGGTGCCAATCCCAAATATTTGTAATCGCCTGATTCGATAAGGCCTGCTGGAGACTCAAAGTTCCTAACCATGGTGGGTTACCAAACCCAAAATACACAAATATGAGTCATATAATCAGGGCTGCATGGCCTGAATTTTGTGAATAAAACACTTTTTGGCAGAAATAATCTTTAAGGCACACAAACCGGAAATATTCAGAAGAAAAATCCGGAAAAAAAATCTCAAATAGTTATCTGGACGGCTCACCAAAGCACAACCAGACTGGCTATCAAAGCCATGTGCTTTCATTGGCCCCAGAGCCCTAGAGTTAATCCAAGATCACTGTAAGCCGGCCCTCACGTGACAAAAACCGCCGTTTTATCCTTAACGAGTTCAGGGTCTTGGAAAAGATTGACTGTTAAGAGTACAACGGGTCACTCAGGATTATTTGGAAGAGTGGCATCATGCAGACATTCAGGATAACTCAGGATTCGACGTCCACGCCTGGTCAAGAGGGTATGAAAGCTGAACTCGGTGCATTGGAAGCCCCCAAGTGACCTTATGAACAAATAATAAAGACTCAGATGCTTAGAAATGAAATGACAGAGGCCCTGAATTATCAGATATGCCGACTTTATTATATTGATCATAATATATACATTGATAAAAGTATGTACAATGACAAGAGCGGTGGCTCAAGTGTAATATGGCTGAAGATGAGCAATATTCCACGGCCAGCGGGTCTCCTCCTCCGACTTACACGAGTCCTTGTGTTCCAGTATATCAATGAGGTAGTATGACCCATTGTTCA
>LR738715.1:535327947-535342799 GCA_902687465.1 Secale cereale
AGCTTTTGAAACAATGATCTGCCATGCCATCGTGCATGTTAGATTTTAATTGTTGAACCACCGATTAGATGTTTGTGACTTGCCTGATACATGTGCTTATATAAGCCATGTTGGTATTTATATTTATGTTGGGAATTCGGCATGTCCTGCACAAGATGTGAGTAATCTATATCCTGGCGACTCAATGTCAAAAGGGTTATGCCACTCCAATTATGGCAGTTCATAAAAATGCCACTGCAATTTCCTAACTTTGAAAAAGGCCTTGCAATTTTTGAAAACTTTGAAAAACGCCACTCCAGACTTCGAAAAAAGCCATTGGAAATGGTATGAAATGGCATTTTTTAAAGTTTGGAAATTGAAGTGGCATTTCTCGGAATCGCCAATTTTGGAGTGTCATTTATCAAATTAACCAATGTCAAAAACCAGGGCGGGTTACCAAACCTCGCATAGTCATATAACCAGGAAAACATACATGTAGATTTGACTGATACTGTCAGCTCATATCACCATATGCAGTAAGGGTGCCAATCCCAAATATTTGTAATCGCCTGATTCGATAAGGCCTACTGGAGACTCAAAGTTCCTAACCATGGTGGCTTACCAAACCCAAAATACACAAATATGAGTCATATAATCAGGGCTGCATGGCCTGAATTTTGTGAATAAAACACTTTTTGGCAGAAATAATCTTTAAGGCACACAAACCGGAAATATTCAGAAGAAAAATCCGGAAAAAAAATCTCAAATAGTTATCTGGATGGCTCACCAAAGCACAACCAGACTGGCTATCAAAGCCATGTGCTTTCATTGGCCCCAGAGCCCTAGAGTTAATCCAAGATCACTGTAAGCCGGCCCTCACGTGACAAAAACCGCCGTTTTATCCTTAACGAGTTCATGGGTCTTGGAAAAGATTGACTGTTAAGAGTACAACGGGTCACTCAGGATTATTTGGAAGAGTGGCATCATGCAGACATTCAGGATAACTCAGGATTCGACGTCCACGCCTGGTCAAGAGGGTATGAAAGCTGAACTCGGTGCATTGGAAGCCCCCAAGTGACCTTATGAACAAATAATAAAGACTCAGATGCTTAGAAATGAAATGACAGAGGCCCTGAATTATCAGATATGCCGACTTTATTATATTGATCATAATATATACATTGATAAAAGTATGTACAATGACAAGAGCGGTGGCTCAAGTGTAATATGGCTGAAGATGAGCAATATTCCACGGCCAGCGGGTCTCCTCCTCCGACTTACACGAGTCCTTGTGTTCCAGTATATCAATGAGGTAGTATGACCCATTGTTCAAGTTCTTGCTGACCACAAAAGGTCCTTCCCAAGGTGGGGATAACTTGTGCATATCTGTTTGATCCTGGATTAGCCGGAGCACCAAGTCACCTTCTTGAAATGTCCAAGTCTTGACTCCGCGGCTATGATAGCGACGAAGTTCTAGCTGATATATCGCTGAACGAGCCACCGGAAAGTCACGCTCCTCATCCAACACATCAAGTGCATCTTAACGTGCTATCTCATTAACAGTTTCAACATAAGCCGCCACACGAGGCGAATCATGACGGATCTCACTTGGAAGAACCCCCTCTGCCCCATAGACCATGAAGAAAGGAGTATAGCCCATTGACCTGTTGGGGTGGTGTTGATGCTCCAAAGTACTAAAGGTAACTACTCGACCCAACAACCCGGTGTTCACTGTAAAGGAACCATAAGCCGGGGCTTGATACCTCTCAAGATTTCTTGGTTGGCCCACTCAGCTTGACCATTAGACCGTGGATGAGCCACAGATGAGACGTCAAGATGAATATGCTCATGTTTTTAGAATTCTCACACAGTACCCTTAGACATATTAGTGTCCATTATCAGTTATGATACTATGAGAATAACCAAAACAGAAGATCACTTTCTTTATGAACTAAACTGCTGTCGTCGCATCGCACTTGCTGACCGACTCTGCCTCAACCCACTTGGTAAATTTATCAACCGCCACCAAGAGGTGGGTTTTCTTATCCTTAGATCTCTTTAAAGGTCCAACCATATCAAGCCCCCAGACTGCAAATGGCCAAGTAATTGGAACCATCCTCAATTATTGAATCGACACATCAGCCCTTCGATAATTTTTTTGGCATCAATCACACTTACTAACAAGATCCTTTTTATCAGCATGAGTCGTCAACCAATAAAATCCATGAGGAAAAGCTTTAGCCACAAGAGATTTAGAGCCGGCGTCATGACCACAATCACCTTCATGGATTTCTCTTAAAATCTCACGACCCTCTGTAGGAGAAACACAACGCTGGAACACGCCCGTGACACTGCATCTGTGTAACTCGCCATTGACAATAGTCATGGACTTAGGGCATGTACAATGGTTCTATCTTAAGAGCGCCACGTAGGATAAATGATGAGGTGGAGGAGAGAGAAATTATAAAAGAAGGCTTGTCTTCTCTTATTTAAGAGAAGACAAGAGATGATCTCTTAGCACAATTTGTCTCACCATGTTTTTAGGAACAACTAATTATTGAAGATAAGGCTAAGAGATGACCCATTGTAGACATATTTTTTTGTCATATCTAATTTACATGCAAAACTTAAAATAAGACAATTTTATCAACCATTGTACATGCCCTTAGATCGCCGAGTTATTCGTCTCACTAGAGTTTCGTCCTCAGGTAACTCGCCGCGGGTCATATACGCCAGGTATGTCAAAGTCCAACCAGGAATAGCATGAAGCGCCGCCACCAACTGGCCCTCCGGGTCAGGTACATCAATATCTACTTAGATGGCAACTTAACCGATGGGCTTTGTAAAACATGAAGAAAAACATTAGGGTATACCAGCTTACGCTGAGACCCAAGACAAGATAATGCATCAGCCGCCTCATTTTTCTGTCGATCAATGTGATCCACCTGGTAACCCTTAAAGTGACCAGCAATACTCTCAACTGCTTGTCAATAAGCCGCCATGAGTGGACTTTTAGAGTCCCACTTGCCTAAAACTTGCTGGGCCACCAAATCTGAGTCGCCCAAGCACCGAACCCGGCTTAAATTCATCTCCTTGGCCATACGGAGCCATGGAGCAAAGCTTCATAGTCAGCTGCATTGTTAGTACAAGGGAACATCAACCTCAAAACATAACAAAACTTATCACCTCATGGGGAAGTCAATATAACTCCAGCCCCCGAGCCTTCCGGCTGTCTAGAGCCATCAAAGTGAATTATCCAATACATATTATCAGGCTTCTCCTCAGGCATTTGCAATTCTGTCCAATCTTCAATAAAATCCACCAGAGCTTGAGATTTAATGGCTATCCTGGGCACATTCTTTAAACCGTGAGGACCAAACTCAATTACCCACTTTGCAACTCGGCCAGTCGCTTCTCTGTTTTGAATAATATCTCCCAAAGGAGCGTAGTTAAACACAGTAATAGGATGTCCAAGAAAATAATGCTTCAGCTTATGACTTGCACTACAAAAAATACACTTCCGTGATGATACGTGTTTGTCACAGTCGGTCACGTTTTTTGTCATGCATGTACATCCATGACAATTCTATGACAGAATCAAGATAGTCAGACCTGTGCTGTCATAGAAGTGTTCCATGACATTACCAAAATTATCATCATGGAAGTGTCCACTTCCATGATGATAAATCGCGCGTCACAGAAATGCTTTCGTCAAGGGTGACCGACACGTGGCATCCACTGTAATGGAACGATGTTAATCTATCGGGTCCGGCTTTGGATCCGATAACCCGTTAGCAGCCCCGACCAATGGGGATTTTTGACGTGTAAAATCATCATTGGCTGGAGGAAACACGTGTCGGCTCACCGTTGGGACAGATGTCATCCACTCATTGGACCCAAAGCGCCTATGATCAACACGTGGCACGGCCCAACAAAGGCCCATTCCTGTGAAAAGGTCGGCCCGTTTGACTTGGTCAACAGGTGGCGGGCCGGCCCACGGCAAGCCTGTTAACGGCCTGTTCGCATATAGCCCATTTACAGCCTGCTAACCCAGGGCCCATTTACGGCCTATCCGAATTAGGCCCAATAGCGTCATCTGGGCCATCCAATATAATTCCAGCCTGTTTTAACTTCTGGCCCATGTATGGCCCATGATGTCTTTCAGCCCATATGAGGGCCTTATTACTCTCGGCCCATTAACGGCCCGTGGTAAAACTGGCCCGTAATGAACAGTGTATCACTTTATACCCGTTAACGGCATGTGGTGAAACTGGTCCGTAATGAACATTGTATTACATTATACCCATTAACGGCCCATTATTCCATTGGGCCGTTTCCAGCCCATGTTATCTTTCGGCCTTCTCGGGGCCCATTTATTCTTGGGCTCATTTCCACATTCGTTTACTTACGACCCGTTAATGTCATTTTCTGCTTGTGGGCTAAATTCAGCCCGTGGTTACAGTCAGCCCGTTTGTGGCCCGTTAATACATTGGGCCATTTTCATAGCGTCATGAAAATATGTTCGATTAACGATGGCCCGTTATGGTCGGCCCATGAACGGACGATTTCAACTCTAGCCCATTTACGGCCATAATGTGGTCTGTTATTGGCCCATGTTTGGCCAACCGATCATACAGCCCGTAGAAGGCCCATTGATGATACGGCCCATAGAAGGTCCATTGTGTCTACAGCCCGTATAAGGCCCATTGTTTCTACGCCAGGTAGAAGGCCCATTGTTTTTTTTGAAAGAAAGAAGGCCCATTGTTTCTACGGCTCGTAGGAGACCCATGTTAACTACAACCGGTGGGCATCAAAGTTTGTCACCAGTGCAAATATAGGGAACACCCTACACTATACAAAAATGACTTGCTGTTTTCTTCAGCCGGTGGCTGCACGTTAAGAACAAATTTTGTATCGCACCAAAACAAATTACAACTATAAAACAAAAGGAAGGTTGGCATAAAAGTTAACAGTCTAGCAGATAAATGCACCACCAGAAGTTCAGAAGCTCAGTTCATTTGACCCGACTATTACGTTTTAATGCTGTATTGTCCAATGGAGCACCATAACCTTCGCCTTCAATTCTCCTAAGCTTCTGAACAACATAGCAAATGTCTGATAGTCCGGTTTCAAAACCATGCATATCTTGACAACATCGAACAATGTCTCTCCTTGTTTCACAAAGGGTCCTTGTTAGGGAATAGAGTTGTGTCTGGAGCGCAGATACAACATTATTTTAATCTTGCATATCTTGATCATGAGGCAGTTTGGATGAGATTGCCTTAACAACCAAGCCAGTATAATGCAGGAATGTGCTTTTGGCACTGTTAGTGGACATGTACTGACCCACTGCAGCAAGAGCTGACATTGCGGTTATAGTTCCCTCGCCACCTTCAAAAGGTAGCGGTTCCACCATTTTTTCCATAGCTCGCTGAAAAGTTGAGGTTTTAGATTAGTAGTACCTATATAGAAGATATTAAGGAGGCATCAAAACCAAACAAAATAGCTATGGTCTATACAGAACTTATTCTGGTGAACCCATGTAAAATAATAGTTGTATTTTATTGCAAAATACATAATAAAACCAGGTTCCAAACATATGACCATGTACCATCGCTAATGTATTGTCTATTTCTTCATATTGTATTGAGGGCTAATGATAAAGAGACGATGTTTAAAATACAGTAAGCATAGTATGAAATCATTCATATCACAAAACAACTGAGAACAGACAAACATGCAATTGTAACATTGTGTTGGCAAGTCCATCACGGAACTAGATTACAGGTCAAGATCAAAGGAACATCACTCCTCTCTTTTAAACCTTGTAAGGTGCAATGATACGCTAAGACAATTGTGTATAAAATTGAAAAGAGTAATAGACATTGGCTGCAAACCATGTAGTTCAAGGCACAAGTCAGAGTAAGTAGTAGTTAAAAGGCATGAGGATTAAGGACTTACAACAGCGGCTTCGACTGGTGTAGTCACGCCTTTCTTCTTGCTGGTGTGACAGTCCTTGAAGATTTCCACAACATTTGGTTTAGGTACTTTTTGGTAATATGGTACAGCGAAAAGAGTGAAACAGCAGCTAATTACAAGAGCCTGGCAGTGTGCAATATAGCTATGAGATCCTGTAGTCTGTTGGAATTTTACTTTCGTATGGTTGGCCTTGTTCTTTGAACAGTTCACCTACAAGAAGATAGATTTGTATGGCATATGCGTAAATAGGACTTCAACATGTTATCTGATCACATATATATAATGTACCTGATACTTCGGATCGGACCAATGTTTAACTAGGCCTCTCCAGTCTTCATCAGATATATTTTCCACTGGAGATGTTTGGGCAAGTTCATTGTTAGCCTTGCCTTCAAAGTGAGGTTTCCTCAAGTTATACCGATACTGTCGCAGAGCAGACTTGAAAACATGGGTGCAAGCTTGTCTGGTTGCATCATCTTGGCTATCCAACTTAAACCTCATCTGTTGAAAATTATGGGAGTCTCATTATCAGCAACCTAGAAAGTATTGGACAGAGCAAGACGATATTACTAGTTTCCATACATAACCGTACTTACAGATAAATGGTCGAGGAAGGTGTTGAACTGGGTTTCATCTTTGTCATTCCTGTACTGAATCCATGTTGGGAGGATACGTACATGACACCTAACATCAACTGCTACCTCTGATACTAACTTGGCTGACTCTGTAGCATCACGTGGCCTTTTTAAACTTGCCTCAAAATGGATCTCGATTCTTCCTCCTCTAAATTTAGTTAACCTATCGAGCATTATCCGTGATGTTTGTTTCCTCTTGCGCCTAGGTGCTAGTCCAACAACAAACATAGGAAGTGTTAGTGTATATCAGACTGTGAGACTACATATAAAGAAGCATGCAACTGTAACTTGACTCCAGCAACTACCTTCTTGCTATTGAAGCTCACAAAGTTCATCTGATCTTGCCAACTCATCTTGTGTCAAGAGTGCTTCGGAAGTAGTGTCAGGTGGCAAGGGAGCTTGGGAATGTGCTGCTAGCTGAGTTGAGCAATTTGTAAATCGTCCAGCTGGTGGTACTGTGGAAGGTGTTGCAACAACTAGGTTTGTCTCTGCTTGTTTGGTGGCAGCTATTTGTTTTTGTTTGGCTTGTTCTGCAGCTCGTGTAGCACGGGGTACCCTGTCGGTACAATTTTCCGCTGGACTTTGACCTTCTATTGCACCATCAGTACCAGCAGAATCTGTAGGATTGTTCCGCTTCCGTTTCCCTGTCGTTCTGTCTTGCTTCCTCTTGCGCTGTGCCATGTTAAGTCAAGCCGACAAGAAAAACGAATATCAATTTAGTTCTTCAGAACAAATGTACTTTGATGTAAGATCATGGTGTGATAGACATATATTGTATGTTCTAGAAACATGAACACGTGTCTTAATCACAAGTATAATGTGTAAAGTAAGCAGATGAAATTCAAAAAATTAGAAGCAATACAAGCTAAACATCATACATAACATGCAACCACATATAACAGTGCCAAGTTAGAGGGAGCACCTGTGATGGTGCACCAGGGGAGACGTGCTCATCACCAACACAACTACGTTGAGTGTCTATGCATGTGTTGTCTTGGAAATCATCTTGGGGGGATGGAGGAGTAGAATCTGTAGAGGCCCTCCATTTGGAAGGATCACCTTCATCCGCTGCCTTGCTAACTTCCTTCCACTTTATTGATTTTGAATTGTCAAGTAAAACCGACAAGGAAAAGCAATAAAATTCACTCTTCAGAACTCATTCGTGCATGATACTGACAATCACTACTTTGATGTAAGGCAAACCCATGATTCCATGATGGAATAATACGAAAAATAGGACGACATGGCATATTCACAACTGTTTGTGTAAACTAAGCATAAACCATTTCACCAAATAAGAAGCAATGCAAGCTAGACACCACGTGAAAGATGCAACCAATATGACTCTGCCAAGTTAAAAGAGTCCCATCATAAATGGCATTTCAACAAATTAGAAGCAGCGCATGCTATAAATCATATCAAAGATGCAACGAATATCACACTGCATATATTGAAGGTGCCTCGTCATATTGATTTATGGGGGATACAAAAAACAATAGTTTTATGTGAGGACATGCTTAATAGACAGATGTACTATGTACTAAATATAGGAAGGCATGTCACATTAACAGGTATAATGTATAAGCTAAGCAGAATAGCACATGCAGTTTAACTAGATTGGAAAAATTACAATCTAGACACCATATGCAACATGCAACCACGTATCACGCTGCCAAGTTAGAGCAAGCACCTGCGATGCTAGTGTAGGGGAAATGCGGTAATCAACTACAGAGCTACGTTCACTATCTTCATCTAGCCTTGATGTTTCTTGAGAATCGTGACGGGAGGCTGACGCTGCATTCTTTAAATGAGGAGTAATCGACTTGCCTGACTGCCTCATCATAAGTGATTGATGAGGGATACACAAGAACATCAGTTTGATGTAAGTACATGGTTAATACACGGATGTACTAGTATGTACCAAAAACAGAAAGCCATGTCATATTCAAAGGTATAATGTGTAAGCTAAGCAGATGCAATTTAACCAAATTGGAAGCAATACAAGCTAGACATCTGGTTGGAGTGATGAGCATGATCATCTAGGACCTGAGAGCCTGGTGGGAGGCGGGCTGCTTCGCCACCATCACGGCTTTTTAGTTGGCTTCCAGGTGATGCCTCTCTTTGCTGGGCTTGTCACTGGCTCAGCCAGTGCCCCGACTAGCTATTTGTCTTCTGGTGCTCACGAGATGGTGGTTCATGTAAAAAATATCTTTCCTTATCTTAATAAAGACCGACTTCAGCCTTTCGAATACAAGCTAGACACCATATGGAACATGCAACCACATATGACACTGCAAAGTTAAAGCAAGCACCTAGGATGGTGGTTCATTGCGAGTGAGGTCATCAACTTCAGAGCTACGTTTACCGTCTCCATCTACTGACACCGCACCTATATAAGGCTTAAACGTGTCTGGCCTATCTGCATATGACGCTGGAGCGACTTCTCTCTTTTCATTTTTGCTTATCTCGTAGCAGCAGAGTCTGAAATACCCTTGCATAAAAACACAGTAGTGAGAGTACGGGTGAAGTGTGTGCAGAACTAGTGCACTGTAAAAGTAGCAGATAGCAGGTGGCTGAAAAATAAATGACAGGAGACATATGATAGCTCTACAACATTGCATGGCAAACGAAGTTAGATTCTACTCCGTATGATTTTGTAATATATGAGCAGAGGAAATGCAGGTACTCCTCCAGCACACCACCACATGTGGTCATATCAAGATAACAGTCGACTGAAAATAAATAGGTCAGTCGATTTTTTTAATGAACCGTCCGATCTATAAGGAACGGGCAGATGGCCTTGGCCTACCTCCCGCCAGTCACTGTTGAGGATCTTTCTCGAACCGCCAACGACCACCGGTCCAGACCCCTGCCTCCGCCGCCCCGCCCTCCCCTCGACCTCACACCACCACTGTGCTTGGCAGCGCCCCGAGGCCATCCCTTTAATCCTGGCCGACCTCCAGATCGGGCGCCAGTAGCTCTAGGCCCCTCACGCCCCTAAGATAAACACCGAGGTGCTGCTTCCCCGGCGTAATAGGCGGACTAGCGCCCGTTACGTCGGGGAATGCTTCCGTTAATTGGGAATCAACTGACCAGGAATTGAAATTCAGGGGGGGCAACGGACCTCTAGCTAAGGTGAAATAGTATATGAGGAGAAACCTTGTGCATCGCGAGTTACTAGGAACATCTAGTATCAAGAAGAAGTGGTCAACTAGTGTCTTCTGTGGGATGAATACTGTGCAAGCAGACACGTAAGATTTGCACGAATAAGGGAAGAGGAGTACCATTTTCGGTTGCCAGTGTGGTCGACTCCACATGTCGCGTCGATCTTCTTCTTTTTTCCGGGGATACCGATGTTCTGGAGGAGGGTGCAGGCTTGGACAAACCCATGGCCAAATTGTTGACTGTGTTGCCGTGGCCGCATGTCGGTGGAGGGGAAGCAGATCCGAGGTGGCAAAGGACAACGTAGAGGAACAACTCTGGTGCGATGGAGGGTGGCGAAGTTGGAGCGGCAACGGTGAGGCGCAGGACGGCGTGGTTGAACTGGCTCGGGTACGGACGGCTCGGCCTCGGCTTCAACTACTAGCCATGGAGGGCGTTGCGGTTGAGGTTGCGGTGGACGACGACATCGTGATATCGACTCTGGCGTGATGGAGGAGGGCGGCGTTTTATGGGTGGAATGGGGTGGCGGATGGAGGACGCCGGGGTTTCGCGGCTGGTGGAGAGGTAGTTTTCGCGCCCACGAAGTATGAATGAAGAATCGGACGGGTGGGCGGGGGGAGGGGGGAGAACCATGTTTCGGTATGGGATGCGCTTGTTTTTGGCTTTATTGAACAGAAGATGGGGCGCGCTTGTTTGAAATTTGGGAAAGTACAAACTTTGCCCCACTCTTAAATTTCGGGCCTACTGCGGGTCGGGAGTAGGATGGTAATCCCAGGTGTCCCAAATAGTGGGCGGGAGCGATTTTAGCCGCGCGCATATGTGCTTACACGGCCATTGTGTATGAATGTTTTTCGGAGGCGGTTGCGTGGCGTCTAGATGAAGCTACAAACCTACCCGCTTTAGACCTTTGGACGTCGGGCCGGTAGGTTTCACGAGTCGGAGTTATTAGAAAATTAATTTCCTTGTACTACCAAACATTGATCTCACGCGGTTTCGGGCGAGTAGAGGCTCTTTTGGCGCTTCATTTGAAATTTTGAAACACAAGCATTCACGTTTAGTGTACTCTCGAACTTTGAGGATTGACGTAAATAGACAACGTTAAATCTGACCTTCTATGTTTGAAAACCTCATTAAATTATCTGCTTCTTTTTGAAATTTTTAACACTTGAAAATCCTATAACTACGATTATTTTGGAATGGAAGAGCTAAATTAGAATCTATTTTGTACACGACTACATATGCTATTATGTACAAAATCAGACCAAAGATTGGTGCCCCCATAATTTAGGTATGATTTACAAATGCCATGATATCAAATTAAAATAATTCAATGGACTTCATGTTGAATTCGATTTTTTAAACCACCTTAAGTTGAATTCAAATGTATGCTAGTTCATAGGTAGCTATTTATAATGTTCATTGTGTAACTTTCGTATGTATAATGTGCTTTACACACACAACATGAACTATACTAACATTTATATTCGATTGCTAAAGTGATGCATTGTCTGGAGTTCAAAATACTAACTATGTGGATCAATTGTGTCGAATAATAACATAGACATGCTCAAATTCTATAGAATCTAGATGTCTGATGGATCAATGACCGTTCCTTACGCGAATTGCAAATATCATGATCCCATCCTAATATTTGGAAAAAAATTATATCTTTAATCAATGTGTACAACAGTCTTGTACGTGTAGTTTCACTCTACATTGGTGGTCTCTCACATATGCTCACACACTCTCTCCCGAGGTGTCTTTCTCGCACACATGCTCTCGATATAACCCTCCCTCCCTCTCGTAACCATTTACGACTGTTTTCACTAACCTTTATCACAAGCACTCGCCCTCTCGCAAGCATACACACGCACAATCCCCATCGATCCTTTCTATATACATAGACCTGCCTACGTGTCTCCTGTATGCACATTATCTTTAGGCATTTCTCTCACTCATTGTCTCACACCTCTCTTCCTAATCGACAAGTATGATTCTAGCAGAGCATTCTGTAGGATGCCCCTTAAAGTTAGGTTGGATGAATAGTAATATCAGAGATAAAGGGGTTACCTTAGTTCGAGAACCTAGGGTTACAAATCCTAGCCGGCTTTGTCAGTGGACATAGAGTCCTTCGCAATTATGCTATCTTAGTCTTGTACGACTATTCATCCATGGGTCTCCCTAAATGCGTCACGGGCCGACCAATGTGGCGCAGGACGGAACCAAACAAAGGGCCTCACCTCGACCCACCGGACCTCACGGGTGACACACCCTCTGCCCCCACGTTTCGTTATCTTCTCACACCCACACATACCAGCAGAGATACCACACACAAAAAAAATATTCTCCTGGAGCCTCTATCCACTCCCCCCTTGCATATACACACTCAAGGGAATCTCTCGCCGTGACGTCATATTCGTCTCTCTCTATCTGGACCACTCTCATTTCTCGTGATATCTCTCCCACACCCCCCTGCCGGCCCCTCTATCCATGCCTCTCTCGAATACGTAATACACACACATACCTCTCCAGGCCCTGCCAAATGCATCAACTACACATTCACACATGTTACATCACATACCCCATTGATTTAAAAAGCCACTCTCTTCACGTTTATTTCGCATACAACATTCCTTTTGAATAAAGTGTGGCCAAAAAAATATTTTAGAATTTCTACATATATACAACATTACAAAGTTATATGGAGGAGTATGAATGCTTGCATTGCTTGGTGCCCACAATGATATTTATTCCGCACTGTGAATTTGTATATTTTTATACTATATATAAAGTTAGTCATAATAAAGAGAAACGGAGAGCATCTCTCTCCATCGCATACCCCCCTCTATGCCCCTTTCACGTACGCACACAAACTATCTCCAGGTCCTCTAAAAGTAAGCCCCAAGCACATTCACGCATGTTTCATCTTTCTCTCGCGATATATACAGTGACGATCATTGTATTGGAAGCGAAAGCACGATACGTACATTGGACTTTAGAATCCACTCATTACGATCACCATTTACGTTTTGTGGTAACTATACAGTCACGGGCTCACCGTACAACTCTGTATTTGCTCAAGACACGACTAGTTGACCAGTTAAATGCTCCATGCGGCACCTCTAGTGTTGCATGACATTATCTCACTACCATCTGGCCCACCTGTCGGCTTGTATCTACTCTACATCTACATTCTTATAAAATACTAGCAAGATGCCCATGCGTGGCACGGAACAGCAAGATGCATTTGTATGAGTAGTTTATCTTGTGGGAGATAAGGATGAACAAGGGAAGGCCTTATTTGCAAGTGTGGAGAGGGGTGTGGGTATCTTTTTGCAGAATTGCCATAGTTTCCTTCCTATCCGTCAGATATAGATCGGACGGCCTATATTGCAGGATGGCAGGCACACGATCATCACCGACTATGCTTTTTATAAGAGTAGGGATAAAATACACTCTTATAAAAAATAGGGTTGGTGATGATGGTATGCCTGCCATCCTGCAATATAGGCCGTCGATTTATATCTGACGGATAGGAAAGAAACTATGACAATTTTGCAACAAGGTACCCACACACCTCTCCACATTTGCAAATAAGGCCTTCCCTCGTTCATCCTTTTATCTCATAAGATAAACTAGTCATACAAATGCATCTTGATGTTACGTGCAACGCACAGGCATCTTGCTAGTAAGAATGAAAACAAACGACAAAAAAAAAATTGGACGGTGGTTAGAGGTCATGACCGCGGGCACAGCGGACAAGGTGGCCTTGTATTGGTATGCTGAGCCGTATGTTTTAACACACATGAGCTAGTGTGGTGATTATACACACACGCACGCATGCACATGATCTGCATGCACGCAACACTCACACGAACACATGCACCCACGCACGCACGCAACACTTACACGTACACAAGCAGCCATGCACGCACGCAACACTCACACGCACGCATGCATGCACACACAAGTACACCACACGACCAACACACACTGTCACGCTCAAGTGCTCAACCTACACGTGCATGCGCACACATCAGGCCCTGACAGACACATACACAACCAGGTGATTCCCGCCCACGGGGTGGAGTCTTGTCGCGCCTGCATAAATTTGTGTTTATCTGACCTTTTCCCTATGCGAACTGACAGGTGGGACCCACTAGGAACATGGTCGATTTAACTAGTCAACATGGTGCCACGCAGACTATTTGGCCGATCAACAGAGTGCAATCTGATGCTGAACCGTGAGCAAGTAACCGTATAATCACCGCAAAACGTATATAGTGACCGTAATCAACTTATTCTGAAGTTCGGTGAACGTATTACGCTTTTCTCTCTATAGGCCCTCCAAAACTACATCTCTACACGTTCTCGCATGTTACATCTAACAACTATGCAACACAGCGCTACTAATACACTCTAACACAATAAATCATATGTGTTTTTAGTTTTACTAGATATCATATTGTTACTTAATTATTCAGTTTGCATACATTAAAATTGCCTTTGAAATGTATGGCCAGTATCATATATCGCACGGGCAAAATCTCGCCCTTTCCTGTTTAATCGGGTTTGTATCGATGGATCGTGCGAAATAGCAAAACTATTGTACTATATACAGTACAAGTGACAGTTCACTGGGCCGTCGTGTCGTGTACTCCTCCATCGTAAGAGTGGAGCGCTCACTTTCATAAATCTTCTAGTCCCTTTCACCGACATGTGGGGCATCAAGCTACCGGGTCCACGTGCCATACCGGAATATAGTGCAGAGCAGCCGGGGTGAAGCACCCAGTCATGGCGCCGTCGTAGTAATGAGCAATAAGGCATCAAATCACAAAGATGCACCTTTCTCGCAGTTAAGTAGGAGGGACGAAGTAATAATGCTAAAAAAGAAGAAGTTGGAGGGATGAAGCAGCCATCATTTCACTCGTTGCTGAATCCGCTTCTCCCTCATCTTCTTCAAGTTAACCACGTGTTGCTTCTGCCATTGTTCTACATCATGTGGGAAGCGGATCGGCTTGGTGAAGCACTGACACGTGGGACCGCATGTTAGCAAACTGCCAGGACAACGTCCTCTAAAAATAAGAAACCCCCCCC
>LR738715.1:535342928-535364349 GCA_902687465.1 Secale cereale
CCCCCCCGCCATCCGCGCGGCAAAATCACCTCCTTTTTACTAATCTTGATTCTATAATTTTTTATATCAATATAATTGAGATTTGTATAGATAGCACACATGAGCAAAACCAAGTGGTACGGTTAAGGGCATCCACAATGTGTAGCCAAATGTGAAAATAGCTTTTGGCATCATGGGAACCATTGTGGACAGTGTTGCCAAAGCCAAAAGGATGGAACCGAAGCCCCCTGATTGATTGATTGAAGGAATAGAAAAATGCAACGTCTCTCCTCTTTCTCCCGTGCTTGGACGCATGCATAGTATAGAGAACAGAGTCTACTCCCCTGCACCTTCTATCACAAATCACAAAGCACTGAGGCATCAAATCACAAAGCACGAACGAAGCAACCATCATTTCACTGTTCGCTGACTCCGCTTCTCCATTGTCTTCTTCGAGAAACCATCTCACTACACTAAGCTGGACTGACGACGCTATTGTGTACAAGTAGTACTAGTACATTTACGCGTCCTTTGGTTCAACGGACTTCTTCTATGCAAATAAGGCGGTTGTCTCAGCTGGCAGGCGGCACTTGCGAACGACTTACCGTGGTCTCCGTCAATGGTGTTCTCCGTCGAACGCACTTCACCAAACCACAACGTTCGAGATATCGTCGATGTCACCGCAATGGGGAAGGAACTCAAATATAGTTACTACCTCCATTTTTTGTACACAAGGCCAGTATATCAAAATTACAATTTGTAAAAGGCCACTAACACTAATCGAGGCAAAATTGATGGGGTTTGCCTCATACTAGCAACCAAGGACATTAATATCCCCTGCATGCATGCGGAAGTGAGAAGGTTGGTTTGCATGACGCTGCATTAATCAAGCGATGAGGAGTGAGATGGTTAGCTCCTTGGCTTTCGAGAAAAAAATACGCATTTATTGACACGTGAAACGCGGATTTGTATCGATTAATCCCGCGAAGGAAAACCCCGCCTTTCTTTTTTTAATACTAGTACTCCTAGTACGTAATACTACGTTCTTATGCTGTTTGGGTCTAGGCCTTGCATTGCCATACTTCGCCACACATTTTTGCCAAGCTTGCCTAAAGTTTTCAAAATGAAAAGGAGGTACACTTGCGCACGGCTATCGCGGTCGCACCGCACCCTCACACGGTCGCTCCTACACGCCGCGGTCGCACCGCATCCTCACATGCATAGTCGCTCCTGCACGCCGCAAACCCAACCAAGAGAACGCACCCTCACTGACACGTGCTGTCGCATGTGAACAAAACAAACTCAGCCATCCTACCGCTGACACATAATTTTCGTTCATAGAGTATGTTTATCCAACCGCATGTTGGGGAGTATCCATACGGCCCGTGCGGTGGTCTGTTGGGGAAGAAGAGGTGAGGAAGAAGGGTTAGGAGACGTAGGATATTCATCCAACTGCTTGAAATGGTAGACTGACCCAAGTCAGGCAACTTGCACAACAATATATGTTTTTACACAGCAAAAGATCCATAAAAACAACAACATAAAGAAAAACTATCGCTGCTCGCGGAACGAGACGCCCCGTCGTCTTTGGCTGCCGGCGCGAACTAGCCGTAGCTGCCGACGTGTGTCTCTGCACCGTGGTTGTCCTCGGCCTCCAGCTACTCGTTGACACGGAGCATGCGGGCGTTCTCCACAGACGAGAGCACCGCCCGGTTCAAGTCGAGGACGTCTGGTTCCGCCTAGAGGAGGGCCTCGATGGCAGCGGCATCTGCGCGCTCCGCGTCGAGTCGAGACTTCGCAACCCGGTTGAAGTCCAGGATGTCTGGTTCCGCCTGCAGGACGGCCTCGATAAGAGCGGTATCCGTGCGCTCCGCGCCGAGTTGAGCCTACGCCGCCTGGTTCAAGTCCAGGACGTCTGGTTCCGCCTGCAGGAGGACCTCGATGGCAGCGCGTGCTCCGCCTCAAGTTGAGCCTCCGCCGCCAGGTTTACATCCACGACATCCGGTTCCGCCTGCAGGAGAGCCTCGATGGCAGCAGCATGCGCGCCCCACATCGAGTTGAGCCTCTGCCTCCCGGTCCTCCTTTAGTATCGCCAGGTTGGACCGCTGGTCCGCCTGCACCATGGGGGACTCAGACGCCGGCACGAAGTCGAAGTCCATCGTCTCATACACATCGAGGGCCTTCTGCGCCGCGACCTCCGCCATGAACATTGGATCAGCTTCCTCCTCCTTGTAGCTTGGCTCCAGAGAATTCGGGGATTGGCTCGCCGCAAAGCGAGCTTGGGAACGGAGGTCTCTGGCGCCGACCGCTGCTGCGATTTCTGCGTGGCGCTCCGGCGTCAGCACCTTGTAGTAGGTGATCTTGCGGCGCACCATGGCTTTCCGGCGAACTAGGGGACGCTTGATGCGGCTAGGGGATCGAAAGGTGGGGGAAGGGGCTGGAGATTAGGTGTGGTGTTAGGGCAGTGGCCGGCGTAGGCCGAGCAGCGAAGGTTCTGGTGTGAATAGTGGTTCCGGTGACGACCGGTCAATCGGTTTTGACTGTACGTCGCTCTTGTCGCGTTCGCGTTGCAGCCCGGCACGCTGGACCCTCCACGTCGCTCACCGAACGAAACGTGCTTCGTCTTGCATTTTCGCTCGCTTGTCGGACAACAGTTGAGAGCAAACCGACGTCCCTCCCCCTCCCCCGCCCGCGCCATTTTATGCGGAGTAAATAAAAACAGAGGGAGTATAGTACGGATGAGGATCCCCGGACGTGGCCGAACCCACTGAGTAACTGACATGCGGGGCCTAGCAAGCATGGGGTCCGCCAGTAAGTGACCGAAAGGGAGGGTAAGGCAGGGATACGTATTTGAAAGGAGCTTCCAATGATATAATTTTCACATTATACATCTCATGTACTATTAATCTTGTCAATAGTCAAATGTGGTTTGGAAAAAAGCATTAGAGCATGGTTAATAATATAGCCATTCGATGGCTATAAGGAACTGCCATGCCATCTATAGCCATCATCTATTATATGCACACATACAGTAGTGTGGGCTATAAGCTTGGCTATTTCCCGCAATTTTTTTATAAGGTTGGCTATTGTATTGGTACTTTTTTCCAACTCCTCTCCATCTCTTTCTTCATATTTATTGTACGTATTTAACTTGGAATGCGTATATAGCTAGGATCTTGCATGAGAGCTCACTCCCCTTACTTTTTCACATCTCTCTGATATGTCTCCAACGTATCTATAATTTTTGATTATTCCATGCTATTAAATTTTCCTTCTAGGATGTTTTATGGGCTTTTATATACACTTTTATGTGATTTTTGGGACTAACCTATTAACCCAGAGCCCAGTGCCAGTTTCTCTTTTTCCTTGTTTTTGATTTTTACAGAAAAGGAATATCAAATGGAGTCCAATTGACGTGCCAATTTTTGATGATTTTTTAAGGACCAGAAGAAGCCCCCGGAGTAAAAGAGTTGGGCCAGGAGAGTCACGGGCTGCCCACGAGGGTGGGGGGCACGCCCACCCCCGTTGGGAGCACCCCCCTATCCCGTGGACAGCCCGGAGACCCCCCTGGCGTGAGACCTATGCCAAAAATTCCTATAAATACTGAAACCTCCGGAAAATAACCTAGATCGGGAGTTCCGCCGCCAAAAGACTCTGTTGCCACCGAAAACAGATCTAGACCCGTTCTGGCACCCTGCCGGAGGGGGGAATCCCTCTTCGGTGGCCATCTTCATCATCCTGGCGCTCTCCATGACGAGGAGGGAGTAGTCCACCCTCGGGGCTAAGGGTATGTACCAGTAGCTATGTGTTTGATCTCTCTCTCTTGTGTTCTTGAGATGGCACGATCTTGATGTATCGCGAGCTTTGCTACTATAGTTGGATAGTATGGTGTTTCTCCCCCTCTACCTTCTTGTAATGGATTGAGTTTTCCCTTTGAAGTTATCTTATCGCATTGAGTCTTTAAGGATTTGAGAACACTTGGTGTATGTCTTGCATGTGCTTATCTGTGGTGACAATGGGATATCATGTGATCTACTTGATGTATGTTTTGGTGATCAACTTGCGGGCTCCGTGACCTTGGGAATCTATGTGTAGGGGTTGGCACACGTTTTCGTCTTGACTCACGGGTAGAAACTTTGGGGCACTCTTTGAAGTTCTTTGTGTTGGTTGAATAGATGAATATGAGATTGTGTGATGCAAATCATATAATCACGCCCACGGATACTTGAGGTGACAATGGAGTATCTAGGTGACATTAGGGTTTTGGTTGATTTGTATCTTAAGGTGTTATTCTAGTAGGAACTCTATGATAGATCGAATGGAAAGAATAGCTTCTTGTTATTATACTACGGACTCTTGAATAGATCGATCACAAAGAACAACTTTGAGGTGGTTTCGTACCCTACCATAATCTCTTCGTTTGTTCTCCGCTATTAGTGACTTTGGAGTGACTCTTTGTTGCACATTGAGGGCTAGTAATATGATCCAAATATGTTATCATTGTTGAGAGAACTTCCACTAGTGAAAGTATGAACCCTAGGCCTTGTTTCCTATCATTGCAACACTGTTTATGCTCAGTTTTACCACTTGCTACCTTGCTGTTTTTATATTTTTAGATTACAAAAACATATATCTATCATCCATATTGCACTTGATCACCATCTCATCGCCGAACTAGTGCACCTATACAATTTACCATTGTATTGGGTGTGTTGGGGACACAAGAGACTCTTTGTTATTTGGTTGCAGGGTTGTTTGAGAGAAACCATCTTCTTCCTACGCCTCCCATGGATTGATAAACCTTAGGTCATCCACTTGAGGGAAATTTTTTGCTGCCCTACAAACCTCTGCACTTGGAGGCTCAACAACGTCTACAAGAAGAAGGTTGCATAGTAGACATCAAGCTCTTTTTTAGCACCGTTGCCGGGGAGGTGAGTGCTTGAAGGTATATCTTTAGATCCTGCAATCTAATCTTTTAGTTTCTTGTTTCATCACTAGTTTAGTTTATAAAAGAAAACTACAAAAAATGGAATTAAGGTTACCTCATATGCTTCATCTTTTAGTTATCTTTCGTGAAAATGATGGGAAGGAAAATTGTGTTCAATTACTAGAGGAGGAATTACATAGAATGCTCGGCACTAAATACTTGAATGATGAGCATGATTGCAATGTTGTTAGTGTGAATTCTTCAAACATCCATAGCACTAATGATGATTGCACTAGTCATCATAAGAAAGAATAGGAGGATTTTGAGCTAGAGGAAATTTAAATGTATTGTGCGGTGAATTGCATTGAAAATCATTATATTGCCAATTACCTAAAGACAATAAAACAAATAGAAGATGAAGAGAATACTAATGAAAGGGAAGAGATTTCGCAATATCGTCCTATTCTTTCTTATGATGAATCAGGTAACGAGGAGGAGCCTTCTATTCAACCAATCTCATTCGTAAAGAGATCCGAAAAGAAGATTAAACCCACACATAATGCGAAGTAGAAAAAGACAAGACGGAGAAGCAAAGATAAAAAGGTATCCCTTCAAAATGATGTTGCTCCTATTACTCATTGCGATGATGATAATTGCTATACTATCGATGCTATCCATACTATTAATGATGAGAGTGATCATGCTTATGATATGCAATGGCCCAAGCTTGGGGATGCTATGTTTGATGAGAATGATATATTTGAGAATTTATTTTCTGCAATTTATGTTTGTCCCAAGCTTGGGGAGGCTACGTTTGATGAAGATGCTATTTTTAACCTCCCAAGTTTTGATGAGCAAAGTTATTATGATGGAAGCATGCCTCCTATTTATGATGATTATTGTGATGACACTTATGCTATAAAAAGGAGTGATGATTATATTTATCAAACTTGTCATGATTATGATTACCCCATTTCTGAACATTACTCTTTTAATGTGGAAACAATCTATAGTATTCAAGTCTCTTATGATACTCCCACTATTCCGAGTGAGAAGAATTTTGCTTATGTGGAGAGTAATAAAATTTATATGCTTGGGGATCATGACAAGAAAGCTTTATGTGATATTTATATTGTTGAAATCTTTCATGATGCTACTGAAAAATTATTATGAGAGAGGATCATATGCTTGTAGGAATTGCAATAATATCAAGTTTCCTCTCTATGTGCTTGAAGTTTTGAAGATATGCTTGTTTTGCTTTCTTATGTGAGTTGATTATTGTTCCCATAAGTTGTTTGCTCACAAAATCCCTATGCATAGGAAATGGGTTAGACTTAAATGTGCTAGTCATATTCTTCATGATGCTCTCTTTATGTTTCAATTCTTATCTTTTAAGCGAGCATCATTGAAATCATCATGCCTAGCTAGGGGCGTTAAACGATAGCGCTTGTTGGGAGGCAACCCAACTTTATTTCTGTTCGTTGCTTTTTGCTTCTGTTTAGGAATTAATATTGCATATAGCTTCTGTTTAGATGTGGCTTTATGTTTTAATTAGTGACAGTGTCAAGTAGAACCTTTGGGAAGACTTGTGTGAATTTTATGCGATCATGCTGTAAAAAACAGAAACTTTAGCGCTCACGAGATTAGCTACCATTTTTTGCTGGAGAGTGCTTTCTAGTTGGTTCTTTTTGCATATAATTAATAGACAAATTCCCCAGGTCCACCAATTTATTTCAGAATTTTTAGAGTTACAGAAGTATTCGAAACTTGCAGATTGCTACAGATTGTTCTGTTTTTGACATATTCTGTTTTCTTTGTGTTATTTGCTTATTTTGATGAATCTATGAGTAGTATCGGAGGGTATAAACCATAGAGAAGTTGGAATACAGTAGATATTACACCAATATGAATTTAGAATGATTTCACAACAGTACCTAAGTGGTGGTTTTATTTTCTTATACAAACAGAGCTCACGAGTCTTCTGTTGAGTTTTCTGTTGTGAAGTTTTCAAGTTTTGGGTAAAGATTCGATGGATTATGGAATAACGAGTGGCAAGAGGCTAAGCTTGGGTATGCCCAAGGCACCCCAAGGTAAAATTCAAGGACAACCAAGAGCCTAAGCTTGGGGATGCCCCGGGAAAGCATCCCCTCTTTCATCTTGGTCTATCGGTAACTTTACTCGATGCTATATTTTTATTCACCACATGATAAGTGTTTTGCTTGGAGCGTAATTTTGTCTTATTTTGTTTTGTTTGATGTTTGAATAATATATCAAAATCTGAAATTGTTAAATGTTAGAGAGTCTTCACATAGTTACATAATTATTCAACTACTCATTGATCTCCACTTATATCTTTTGGAGTAGTTTGTCATTTGCTCTAGTGCTTCACTTATATCTTTTTAGAGCACGGCGGTGGTTTTATTTTGAAGAAATAGATGAAGTCTCATGCTTCACTTATATTATTTTGAGAGTCTTTTAGAACAACATGGTAATGTGCTTTGGTAATAAAACTAGTCCTAATATGATAGGCATCCAAGTTGGGTATAGTAAAAACTTTCATACAAGTGCATTGAATATTATGAGAAGTTTGATACTTGATGATTGTTTTGAGATCTAAGGATGGTGATATTAGAGTTATGCTAGCAAGGTAATTATGAATTCAAGAAATACTTGTGTTAAAGGTTGTGATTCCCGTAGCATGCACGTACCGCTATGTGACTAAGTTAGAGCATGAGGTATTTATTGATTGTCATCCTTTGTGTGGAGGTCGGGATCGCGCGATGGTTAACTCCTACCAACCCTTCCCCTAGGAGCATGTGTTGAATACTTTGTTTTGATGACTCTTTGATTTTTGCAATAAGTATATGAGTTCTTTATGACTAATGTTGAGTCCATGGATTATACGCACTCTCGCCCTTCCACCATTGCTAGCCTCTCTTGTACCGCGCAACTTTCGCCGGTACCATGCACCCACCATATACCTTCCTCAAAACAGGCACCATACCTACCTATCATGGCATTTCCATACCCATTCCGAGATATATTTCCATGCAACTTTCCGTCGTTCCGTTCATATGACACGCTTCATCATTGTCATATTGCCATGCATGATCATGTAGTTGACATCGTATTTGTGGCAAAGCCACCATCATAATTCATTCATACATGTCACTCTTGATTTATTGCACATCGTAGTACATCACCGGAGGCATTCATATAGATTCATACTTTGTTCTAGCTTCGAGTTGTAATCTTTGAGTTGTAAGTAAATAAAAGTGTGATGATCTTCATTATTAGAGCATTGTCCCGTGTGAGAAAACAAACAAAAAAGATAAAGGCCAAAAAAAAGAGATGGCCCAAAAAAATGGAGAGGAGCTAAATAAAAAGAGGAAAGCCCCTAAAAAAGAGAGAAAAGAGAGAAGGCACAATGCTACTATCCTTTTCCACACTTGTGCTTCAAAGTAGCACCATAATCTTCGTGATAGAGAGTCCCTTGTTTTGTCACTTTCATATACTAGTGGGAATTTTCATTATAGAACTTGGGTTGTATATTCCAACGATGGGCTTACTCAAATGCTCTAGGTCTTCATGAGCAAGCAAGTTGGATGCACACCCACTTAGTTTCTTTTGTTGAGCTTTCATACACTTATAGCTCTAGTGCATCTGTTGCATGGCAATCCCTACTCACTCACATTGTTATCTATTGATGGGCATCTCCATAGCCCATTGATATGCCTAGTTGATGTGAGACTATCTTCCTCCTTTTTGTCTTCTCCACAACCACCACTCTATTCCACCTATAGTGCTATATCCATGGCTCACGGTCATGTATTGCGTGAAAGTTGAAAGGTTTTTAAAATTTTGAGTATGAAACAATTGCTTGGCTGAAACCGGGGTTGTGCATGATATGAATAATTTGTTTGATGAAGAGAGAACGTAGCCAGACTATATGATTTTATAGGGATAACTTTCTTTGGCCATGTTATTTTGAGAAGACATAATTTCTTTGTTAGTATGCTTGAAGTATTCTTATTCTTATGTCAATATAGACTTTTTTCTTGACTCTTTCGGATCTGAACATTCATACCAAAACAAAGAGAATTACATTGAGAATTATGTTAGGTAGCATTCCGCATCAAAAATTCTGTTTTTATCATTTACCTACTCGAGGACGGGCATGAATTAAGCTTGGGGATGCTTGATATATCTCCAATGTATCTATAATTTTTGATTGTTCCATACTATTATATTTTCCTTATAGGATGTTTTATGGGCTTTTTTATACACTTTTATGTCATTTTTGGGACTAACCTATTAACCCAGAGCCTAGTGATAATTTCTGTTTTTTTTCTTGCATTTGAGTTTTACAGAAAAGGAATATCAAATAGAGTCCAATTGATGTGCCAAATTTTGATGATTTTTATGGACCAAAAGGAGCCCCCGGAGTAAAATAGTTGGGCCAGGAGAGTCACGGGCTTCCCACGAGGGTGGGGGGCGCCCCCACCCCCACTGGGAGCGCCCCCCCTATCTCGTGGACAACCCGGAGGCACCCCTGACGTGAGACCTATGCCAAAAATTCCTATAAATACTGAAACCTCCGGAAAATAACCTAGATCGGGAGTTCCGCCGCCGAAAGCCTCTATTGCCACCAAAAACCAATCTAGACCCGTTCTGGCACCCTGCCGGATGGGGGAATCCCTCTCCGGTGGCCATCTTCATCATCTTGGTGCTCTCCATGACGAGGAGGGAGTAGTCCACCCTCGGGGCTAAGGGTATGTACCAGTAGCTATGTATTTGATCTCTCTCTCTTGTGTTCTTGAGATGGCACGATCTTGATGTATCGCGAGCTTTGCTACTATAGTTGGATTTTATGGTGTTTCTCCCCCTCTACCTTCTTGTAATAGATTGAGTTTTCCCTTTGAAGTTATCTTATCGGATTGAGTCTTTAAGGATTTAAGAACACTTGGTGTATCTCTTGCATGTGCCTATCTGTGGTGACAATGGGATATCACATGATCTACTTGATGTTTGTTTTGGTGATCAACTTGCGGGTTCCGTGACCTTGGAAATCTATGCATAGGGGTTGGCACACATTTTCGTCTTGACTCACGGGTAGAAACTTTGGGGCACTCTTTGAAGTTCTTTGTGTTGGTTGAATAGATGAATCTGAGATTGTGTGATGCATATCGCATAATCATGCCCACGGATACTTGAGGTGACAATGGAGTATCTAGGTGACATTAGGGTTTTGCTTGATTTGTATCTTAAGGTGTTATTCTAGTACGAACTCTATGATAGATCGAACGAAAAGAATAGCTTCGTGTTATTTTACTACGGACTCTTGAATAGATCGATCAGAAAGAATAACTTTGAGGTGGTTTCGTACCGTACCATAATCTCTTCGTTTGTTCTCCGCTATTAGTGACTTTGGAGTGATTATTTGTTGCCCGTTGAGGGCTAGTAATATGATCCAATTATGTTATCCTTGTTGAGAGAACTTCCACCAGTGAAAGTATGAACCCTAGGCCTTATTTCTTATCATTGCAACACCGTTTATGCTCACTTTTACCACTTGCTACCATGCTGTTTTTATATTTTCAGATTACAAAAACCTATATCTATCATCCATATTGCGCTTGTATCACCATCTCTTCGCCGAATTAGTGCACCTATACAATTTACCATTGTATTGGGTGTGTTGGGGACACAAGAGACTCTTTGTTATTTGGTTGCAGGGTTGTTTGAGAGAGACCATCTTCATCCTACGCCTCCCACAGATTGATAAACCTTAGGTCATCCACTTGAGGGAAATTTGCTACTGTCCTACAAACCTCTGCACTTGGAGGTCCAACAACGTCTACAAGAAGAAGGTTGCGTAGTAGACATCACTCTATCCTCCACATAGGCCCTATATAAATGGAAGGAGGGAGTACAACTATGAGCACTGCATACTCTAGTACAGATGTTGTCAGTACTCCACTAGTAATATTGGACAGGGAGCTTAAAAAAAGTTACTATTGGACTGGCTATACATGGCAAAATCCTAGTAGGAAGAGCATGCATGAGAACAAGCACATTCACGGGGTTGAAAACAAATTGGAAACCATCTCAATTACAAATCTAGTAGTACGTACGAATCTAACAATATTGATTGGGCGTTGTTGAATGTTGATACTTTTTTTTATCAAAGTAGAGATACTTTGACTACACATAAAACTTATATGTAAACTAGAAAGGATAGGAGGGAGTATATTGTACGTTCAAAAACAAAACGAACATGGAATACCCTTTATATATGATTTGCGGATGCTCTGATCACCAGTTCAAAATTTTGAATCCGCCTTAGGTATCACACATGCCCCCACTCGTTCTCTCCCGATTTCATCTAGGGGTCTGGAGATCGGTTGAAAGAGGACTAGGGTGGGTACAATACGTTCGTTTCGCGTATGAACGTACAATATACTCCCTCTAATCCCCACAGACCCCCCCTGCGGGTCATTTCTATCATAGAAACAGACCAAACCTTTATCTCCTTGCACGACAGCAATTGATGTTTGAACATCAATCGATCTCGTCAACATGTGTCGGGGCATGAACCGAATGAGATGTCAAAACTAAGACGCGAAGCGACACGTAGTGGAGGCAAAGTGAAACTTCAAACGAACCATTTGTTTGTATCCATGTCGGACAAATTACAAATAAACATTGGAAATACAAGCATGGTCGAGGCCCACATGTGAATGATACTCGGCGGAATGTTCAAATGAGGCATGCGGGAGGATGGACTCGACCGGAGGGCGACATGATCGATGGAGAAGAGGGTTGGAGAGGAATGAGAAATAAGCAAAAGCCACATGATTATACTTGAACGGCTCAAATAAACAATAAGTTGTCTCACTTGGCCTACATAGTGGAAGGCCTAATGCGCAACGCGGAGCACTGACGCTCGAATATGGCCGAGAAAAAAGGGAAACCGACATGTGGGGCACACCTGTCGGGATGACGTAGCGCAAAATAGTCCAATGGAGGAGCTGGCCCACGACCTCCTCGCCACCGGCAACCGTCCATGTGGGTCGTGGGGGCCAACAATGTGGCGCGACTCTAGCACTACCTCTGGACACGGCGACCGCAGTGAGCGACACGCTCATCGTCGCTTGACACAGTCGGTTTTAGTGTGCTGAGGGTGGCGTTAGTGCTGTGGCATGACCTACAGTATGTTTGGTTTGTGCCCAAGGTTGCCCCATCAAAGCATTGGGTAGCCAAAGTTTTGGTTGAGGCTTTGGATGCCCATGATTTGGCCGACATCGGCAAGAAAAATGAACTAGAGTTGGCTAGAGTTCATTGGCATGCCAAAAAAATGGCAACCATCCAAACAAAGACCAATCTCTGGGTCATGACCAAAATTTTGGTAAGGTGCATTTTGGGCACAATCCAAACACACCCCAACACCAGGCTCGTCGAGGATGCACGGGGCACCGGGACGCGTCCACTGAGTGGTGTAGCGCGGCCAACTGCATCGTCAGGACATGAGACCATGCCGGGTCGTCTTGCTTTTTCAATGACATGCGTCGATCGCATGTGAGAAAAGGGCATCTCCAACGTTGCCACGACCGCAGCTGACTACCCTGGCACACCAAAAACCCTCATCCCTCACACCGTCGCGCGGTGCGTTCCCAGCCGACGCCAGCTGCCCACATTCATGCCGTCCATCTGTATGCCGTCGTTAAGAGGCTCGGTGCCCGAGGAACCAACTCCGGCGACTTAATGACGCACCAGGATGCTTGGCCTCACCAGAGTGCTCTACTTAAAGCGGCAACGCCCAGCTAACCTCCACACCATAGCGCATCGTCCTCCTACCTAGCACCACAGCCGCCATGACCGCAAGCGCGAACGCTTTGCGGGAGAGCTTGTCTTCGGGGATGGAGCTCGAGGTCACCACCCTCGCTCAAGTCACCGCACAAGCGATGGCCATGCTGGCGGCCGACGACGGGAGCACCGTCAGCCACACGTCCTACTTGCTACCGTCCAACGTCCTGCACTGCCGAGGAAGGGGACTCCTCCGAGGATGAGTAGGGCATGGGAGGCGGCAGGGCATGGTGTGCCAACTAGCCGGTCTATCTCCCGTGTTCTACTTTTCCTCGCCGGAGACCGCACCTTCACTTCACGGGTCTTGAACCCCGCCCCGTACATGGAGATCGCAGATGGAGGACGTCAGTCGCCGCCGTAAAATATGTTTAGGGTCGGGTTTCTTTTATTTTTCTGTCCTATAAAAGTTCGAAATGTTATGAAAATCTGCCATGTTTGCATTAATCTCGGCCGGTATATATGAACTTTCACAATAATATAGTGTATTATAGGAGTACTAGCAAGATGCCCGTGCGTTGCACGGAAGATCAAGATCTTGTGTGAGAAAAGGATGAACGAGGGAAGGCCTTATCTGCAAATGCACATTCACGCATTTCACATGTACGGGAACCTACGAAAGGGTTAATGTAAATTGCCTCTCTCTCCTCCCCTGATTTTCATAGTGGTGAGCCCCTCCCTCCCCCCAATATACAGTCAACAGCTCACATGTTTCACATTATGTCAATTACGTAACTGGGACTACGTAGGTGTAGCATTACTCGTCCTAAAAAACCCAACTAAGCCAACCACCCAGCATATCGCGTGGGAAAAGACCCGGCCGCGCCGTTTTAGTCGGGATTACTGGATTACTAGTAGAAGCATCGATGTATCGCGCGAAGCAACATGTTTTTTTAGGGGGCGAAGCACCTAGTTTAAAAGGTAAAAAGGCGGTACACTTACAGCACCCCTGTCGCGGTCGCATTGCACCCCACACACGTTCGGTCCTGCATACGGCTCATGCAAACGGAACGCGCTTCGGCTTGCCTCTTCACTACCACATGGGACTGCACTTGGAGAAACCGACCATGCGCCAAACTCCCCCCGCACACCGCACGAAAATCCTCCCCCGACCCAAAAATTCCCCCTAAATCCTAGATTCAACCGCCCTTCGGCCAACTAGCTAATAATATTCCCCTAACCCCCCTCCCCCGTCGCCCTCCACTCCATTCGCTCCGCCAAATCCGCCCTCCCGCCACGCCGATACGTCGGTGCCGCGGTTTGTCGAGGGGATGCATGGCGATCCTCTCTCTCCCATAGTACGCTCTCATAGACTGTCGTCCTCTAGCCACGCTGCCACCGCTGGCGACATTCTTGTGGAGGCGCACGGCGGTCAGCGCCGCCACCGCTGGTGACGTTCGTGTGGAGACGCACGGCGGTGCTTCGCCCACGGTACATGCATTCTAGACTGAGGCCCCGTGCATGTCGGTGTGGCGCTGAATGTTAGCTGATAGACGCTGTTAATCTCACTATTTGCCGAAGTAGTTTACAGTCAATATGCTCTTCTTAAGAAGCTTCCTTGCCCTGTTCTGCACTCAATCTGCTTAGCTGGGATGGCATGCTAAGGCTAATTTGTTGCTAAAATATCCTGCCATATATTTATTGTGGCGTAGATTGCCATGGTCTAGTAGCCAATATGTTAGGTGAAATAGCTCTACACTATTTTATACTCGATCTTTGTTGTTGCGATGGCCTTCGATAGTTCGATGGCTGTGTGCTCAGCCTAATTGACTGCTGAAACAGCCTGCCATAATTTAGCACTCAAATCTGCTTGCTGAATTAGCTTTACATATATTTCATTACTTAGATCTGCTCGTCCAAATATCTTGCCATAGCTTTAGACATCGACCTAGGTATTTTCTTCTGGACTTCATAAAAAAGGATATATGTTTTTCCTGTAATATCCAGTAGAAGAACTAATTTGTATGTCTAATAAATGGACATGACTTGGATAACTTCTGCTCGAAGATTCTCCGCTGCATATGTCGAGGGGGTTGAAAACTTCACGAAGTTTATCAGAGCTGAGTACGGTGGTCCGAAATCGGATGTGCTCTGCCCGTGTAGCAGTTGTATGAATTCAGTTACAAGACCCCAGTCAACTGTGCAAAATCATCTACACTTGTACGGGATGTCGGTCACATATACTAGGTGGGTTCATCATGGTGAAGCTGTGAACGTCAATGTTATTGACTACATGGAAGCAACAGATCACCATCTTGATCTGCCTGACGCTCAGGTGGAAGAGGAGGAGGAGGAGGTGGTGGCGGAGCCAGTGAGTTTGACCAACATTGAAACAATGCTACGAAATGCTCGTGCATTCCGTGAACTTTCACCTGCAGAAGAAAAATGGTGGGTCTGCATGTTGGAACAATGCAACGTGGCTGTCACCCCGGGAAATAAGTTGTTAGTATTCTCAGCTATGGTCACCTTTCTTCAGGTGAAGACATCTGAGCGGATGACCAACAAATCATTCGATGCGATGTTGACTGCTTTCCGCAAAGCTTTCCCAGATGCGTCTAAGCTACCACACACCTACAGTAAAATGAAGAATTTCCTTCGTGCAGTTGGAATTGGATATGATATGATACATGTTTGTATGAATAATTGTGTTATGTTCTGGAAGGATTATGCCAACTTAAGTGAATGACCGAAATGCAAATCATCAAGATGGAAAGATGGCGATGCTGTGAAGAGGATTCCTCATAATGTTCTGAGACATTTTCCAATTGCACCGAGATAGCAGAGGTTGTTTCATGATGCTGAAACAAGAGAGGATGTACTGTGGCATTCTAGGAACCAGGAGTACAGACATCATAATGTAATGAGCCATCCGTCATATGGTAGTGAGTGGAAAAGCTTCAATCAGAAGCACGAAAAGTTTGTTGCTGACCCGACAAAAATTAGACTTGGCCTAGCTTCAGATGGATTTGACTCATTTGGCCACCAGAGCGCCACATATAGCATGTGGCCAGTGCATGTTATCCCTTACAACATGCCTCCAAATGTCTGCACCAAAGAATCAAACTACATGATGCCCTTGCTCATCCCAGGTCCAAAAAGTCCTGGAAAGGATTTTGATTTGTTCATGGAGCCTCTTGTGGAGGAACTTCAACAGCTATGGAGGGGTGTTCTCACTCGAGACCTATATAGCAGCCCACGAGTTGATTTCTTTCCACGTGCTGTTATAATTTGGTGCATCCATGATTATCCGGCTTTGGGCACTATGTCAGGGCCAACGACACATGGTTACAATGCATGTTTTTGCTGTGACAGGAATCAGCTGTCATACGCAATACTTAGCAAGCTCTGTTACATTGGACACCGCCGTTCTCATGCCAAGGACAAGCCGCATCCTAGAAAATACCAAAGACATGTCTTCAATGCAAAGCATGAAAGTCGTGATGCGCCAAAGAGGCTCATCGCCGATGAGTTGCAAGTGGAGTTAGAGAAGGTCAGGCATATTACACCAGAACACCATCCTGATAATGGTAGCTGGAAAAGGAAGCGTGCTAGGGAAGAAGAGAGATTAGTGTATACCCGCAGGTCCACTTTGTGGGACTTGGAGTATTGGAAAGATTTGGATCTGCGGAATAATCTTGATGTGATGCACGTCGAGAAAAAGACATGTGACATCATTATTAGTAGACTTCTTAATATTGAAGGCAAGACGAAAGATACCTTAAAATCTAGGATTGATTTGACACACCTGGGTATCAGACAGGATTTGCAGGTGCAAGCTGAAGGTAAACCACGAGATATGACACCAACTGTGTACGTCTTGGACAAGGTAAAAAGAAAAGAATTCTGTGAGGTCCTATCACGTGTGAGATTCCCCCGTGGATTTGCTTCCTACCACGACTGAAAACTCATGACTGCCACGTCCTACTTCAAAGGGTTTTACCTATTATCCTTAGAGGATTGGGCTGCCCTGATTTATACAGAGCAGTTGCAGAGTTGGGTCAATTCTTCAGGGAAATCTGCAGTAGAAATATCAAGATAGATGCTTTGGAGCGTCTTAGAGACAAGATACCAACTATCCTATGCGACCTTGAGAAGATATATCCTCTAGCCTTCTTAGATGTGATGGTGCATTTGGCTGTATATCTACCTGATGAGGCACTACTTAGAGGTCCAGTACAGTATGGCTGGATGTACCCTATTGAAAGGCGGCTAGGCACTTTCAAGGGCTATGTTATGAACAGAGCTAGACCCGAGGGTTCCATTGCAGAGGCCTACATTGCTACAGAAGTGTTGACATTCTGCTCAAAATACATTGAAACAGCTGCTCAACTTAGCAAAGAGGTGGATGAAGACAATCCCGGGCTCAATGTTTTCGATTATTCTGTTCGAGTTACAGGGAAGAGTCGACAAGAGGACAAACCAAAAGATTTGGACAAAATGGTTTGGTATGTGTTGAATAAATACTGAGATACTACCTTATATCAGGTAAGTGCTAAGTACTGCAGCTTATACATCGTAATGTACTAAACTTGTAGCACATTTTTATATATTTAGATGTTTGACGCGATCACTATGTTGTGCAGCATCTACAAAAAGGAGTTACTGTCGCAAAATCCAAGAAACATTGACAAACTGGTTATGGCAGGATTTGCGAAATGGTTCAAGAGCCATGTAAGCTTTTGAATTGCACTGTCATGTTTTTTTAATATATTGAGTACATAAGATGATTAGCTTGTCTATTTTCTAACCATAGGTTAAGAAGATGCAGGAGGATGGGCAGGCAATTGATCATGCCCTTTACTCACTAGCAATGGGTCCTGATACTCGGGTAAGACATTATGAATCTTGCATTGTTCGAGATGTGCGCTACAACACCCTTGCACGAGAAGAAGGCAGCAAGACACAAAACAGTGCCATCATGAGCACGGATACGTATGACAAAGAGACAATTGAAATGCATGCTAACATAACAAACATTGTTCAGTTGCAGTATATCTCCAGTTTCGAGGATCATCGGTGTGTGGTTCTGTTGTGCTGTCGTTGGTATAATCTGTTTTCTAGGATTACAAAACCCAGAGCTGATGTTTATTTCAAATCCATCAATGTCAAGCTGGCGTATCAGGCCAACGAGCCTTTTATTTTGGCAAATCAAGCAACACAGATATTTTTCTTGGAAGACACATTTGCACATAGCGATGACTAGGGAGTATTGCAAAGGTTTGAGCAGAGGAAATCGTTTAATGAAGTTGCACAACAAGATGATGCTTACACTGCTCTTGATGTACAAGATAACACAGATGTTCCTAATATCTTTGAGAACCGTCCCGTCAATGACGCCGGCAAAAAGATTGCCTGTCGTGCTGTGGACATACAAGAGTTGATCAAGAAGAAGCCAACGTTCGAGGACGTTGAGGATGAAGAAGAAGATGACACCGTGGGGAATTATGATTCAGACTGATACACATGGCGAAGATGTTGATGCTGCTGCTGCGGATGATGATTACATTGCTTTTGTCGTATTTGCCTGTCAGAAGACGTTTTTTATCTACTATGGAAATTGTGTTTGCTATGACAACTAAAACCTGATGAACATGTTGTTTAGTGTTTTCCTGTGAGAACATCACTTGTTATGTATGCTGATTTGTGTTTGGTGATTGTATGACGACTAAAACATGATGACATTGTTGTTTAGTTATACTCATATTTGGCTGTGAAACTTGAATTTGATGACATAGTTTGATGTTGGACTGCAATTTGCTCGACGTGTTCGAATGAGAACAAAGCTGATCTGACAGGGCCTTTCCTAATTTATTTATTTATTACCAAAAGAGCCACTACTATTTATTTATTTATGAGCAAAAGGGGATACCCCCTGATTTCCATTAATAGAAATCATTAGATGTTCACAACACTACGCCCAGCCTGCTACACAGGTTTCATTCATTACTAGTTTCAGCAAAGTGCTCATGTCATAGCCACTAAATACATCACGAGTGCTACATACACTGCAAATAAAGAGACAATCATCGTGCATAGCACAACGATTTTGCCCATTATCTTCACAAGCTCTTTCATCTCCTCATTGCTGTCAAGGCCATTCAGCAGTTGTTGCTTGGCCATGATCAGAGGAACTGCATCTTTAACCTTCTGCTCTACATCTTCCTCTTCTGTCGTTCCTTCAGTTACTTGTCCAACACCCCAACCTGCTGGTATTGGGATTCCTCGGCAAACCAAATAATCAGCGTAGTTGCACTCCCCCACATCAGCAACTTCCCAGAAATACAAATCACACGAATCTTCCCTTTTCCGCACGAATCAAATTGGAAGATCATCAACCAAACTATTAAAAAATCAGCAACTGAAAGCAGCAGAACAACACTTAAACATATTATTACCCCATGATTCGGGCATTTGTAGAGGACTCGGCCAGGGTTGAGGATTGTGGTTGAGATGCGACGTATGACTCTACGTGATTTGCAGCAGTGGCACCACACCAACGACAATGCGTTGCGATGAGCAACCGGCTGTGGTGGGCGTGCCGGCGGGGGGCGTGATGAGACCCACAAGCGATGGTACGGGTGGCGACTTGGCACATATTTGGTTGTTGCCGGCTGAAGAGCAGGTGGACGAGCAGCCAGCGGACATAGTTGCTGCAACCAGAGCTTCTGATGCTAGGAAGAGTAACTAGAGAAGAGGAGAAGCGAACGTTGGATATGTCAGTTTCATTACTTGCAGAATAGCATAGCACCATATATAGTCATATTCTAGGTTTGGGTTTGAACCAGCTACAGGAGCACGTCTCTCTTTTTTCTAAAACTCAGCAACGTTTCTTTACTGGTAGACTAGCTTGCTCTCTACGCCTTCTCAAGTCTTTGATTCCTCCACCTAACATCTGGGACCCACCAGAAGGGCCTCTGTATTTCGCGAAAAAAACGTGCCCCCCGCTGACAGGTCGGACCCACCAGCTATCTTCGCACGCAAGGAAGTGCCTCCTTATTACGCACAAAAAAATGAATACTCCCCGTGCCAGCTGGAACCCAGCACCGTGGGAGGCTGACTTGTGGGTCTACCAAGTTGACGGGGATGTAGGGATTTGTCAACTTAGTCAATATGAACGATTCTAGCTCCAGTTACCGTACGATGTTCATCCAACGGCATTAGTGCTTCTTCAACCTCTGGTCTTCTTGCTCTAGCCGCCCAAACCAGCGCCGGTCGTACCGCGTGCTCCTGCCTCCCATGGCTAGCTGTGATGCCGCGGAGGCCTAACTGCCCCCCTACTACTCCCACCGCTGGCCAGGGCATCCCTCTACTCACCCACACCCAATGTTATTCTGCGGCGACGGCAGCCTCACATTGCAACCGATCCAGTGAACCCTCGTACTCCTCTCTGCATGGGCATCCACTGCCGCGTCTTCCCCGGCTCCGCGTCGTCCCCTTCCTAGGTCTCACCGTCGTCCACCGCCTTGGTGCTCTGGGCGCCGCGTGGTCAATGTGGTCAACGACCGACTTCCAGTGGAAGAGTACTGTACGTGGAGAGACTGACAGCTGGGTCCACGACCGCAGCTGGGTCCACCGCCACAACCCAGTTTTTTTGTGATTTGCCAAGTAAGTCGCTTTATTAGGCATGTTGGGCTGCAAATCTTTCAAGACGAGGAGAGCTTCATTCGGCTGGTCGAGAAAATGGCCTATGAGTAATGAGAAATGGGATGTACATTTTTAAAACACATCAAACCAGCAATTAGTTTCAAATTTCTTTTTTTTTCATTTCGAGATTTTAAATTGCATTGATTTTTATGAGTGGACAATTTGTTGGATTTTATATTGATATACATTTATTTTTAAAATCAGTTTGAATGTGACTCGAAATTTCGGGATTAAAAACAGTTCGGACCGCACCGAAATATGCAAAATTTCGTATAATTTTTTAACCATGGCCACAATATGGGCTGTAATGCTAACAAAAAGAATATGGGCTCCAAAAAAACCTGAAGAATTAGCCAATGGACTGTAAATTATTAGAAATAATGGCAGATGGGATGTATGATGTTTTCCACAGATATGAGGCCTTCCTAAAAAAAGGTTGACGCACAAGTAGTGATTGTTGGTTGTCCATCCAACAGCCGTCGTGCTTCTTCAATCTCTGCTCTTCCTGCTCCAGCCGCTCAAATAAGAGCCGACAGGACTGGCTGCTCCCTCCTCCCCACGGTCGGCTGTGCTGCCGCGTAGGCCTCACCGCCCCACCGTACTCCCATCGCTGGCCTAGCCATCCCTCTACTCACCCACACCTGCTGTTATTCTCCGGCGACGGTAGATGAACCAGTAAACCATCGTACAGTCGTAGTCCCCTCTGCGTGGGAAACAACTGCCGAGTCTTCCCTCCCTCCGTGTCGTTCCCTTCCTAGGCCTCACCGTTGTCCACCGCCCTAGTGCTCTCGGCGCGGCGTGGTCAAGGAATGACTTCCATCGGAAGAGTGAAGAGTACTGTACGTGGAGAGGCTGACAGCTGGGTCCACGGCAGCCGAAAGGAAGTGCCTCCTTACTACGCGGAAAATAATAATTCCTCCACCTGACAGAGGGGACCCACCGGATGGGCCACCGTATTTGGCAAAAAAATGTTTCCCCCCTGACTAGTGGGACCCACCGGACGGGCCA
>LR738715.1:535364507-535374635 GCA_902687465.1 Secale cereale
CCCCCCGCTGTCAGCTCGGACCCACCGAAAGTGCCTCCTTATTACTCACAAGAAAATTGAATACTCCCCCTGCTAGCTGGGACCAAGTATAGTGGGAGGCTGACTTGTAGGCCTACTAAGTTGAAGGGGATGGAGGGCTTTGTCAACTTAGTCAATATGCACGAATCTAGCTCCATTGACTGTACGATGTCCATCCAACGGCTGTAGTGCTTCTCCAACCTCTAGTCTTCTTGCTCCAGCTGCCCAAACCAGCGTCGGTCGTGCCTCGTGCTCCTGCCTCCCGTGGCCGGATGCGATGCCGCGGAGGCCTCACCGCCCCCTAATATTCCCACCGCTGTCCAGGCCCTACGGCGACGGCAGCCTCACACCGCAGCTGAACCAGTGAAGACTCGTACTCCTCTCTGCGTGGGCTTCCTCTGTTGCGTCTTCCCCGGCTCCGCGTCATCCCCTTCCTAGGCCTCGCCGTCGTCCACCGCCCTGGTGCTCTCGGCGCGCCGTGGTTAACGTGGTCAAGGGACGACTTCCATCGGAAGAGTACTATACGTGGAGAGGCTGACAACTGGGTCCACGGCAGCAGCAAGGAAGTCCCTCCTTATTACGCGGAACATAATTATTCCTCCACCTAACAGCAGGGACCCACCGGACGGGACACCGTATTTTGCGAAAAAACATTTCCCCCCTGACTGCTGGGAACCACCGGACGGGCCACCGTATTTCGCAAAAAAAAATTCCCCCCGCTGTCAGTTCGGACCCACCGAAAGTGCCTCCTTATTACGCACAAAAAAATGAATACTCCCCCTGCTAGTTGGGACCCACCTTGTTGGGTGGCTGACTTGTGGGCCTACTAAGTTGACGGGGACGGAGTGCTTTGTCAACTTAGTCAATATGAACGATTCTAGCTCAAGTGACCGTACAATGTCCATCCAACGGTCGTAGTGCTTCTTCAACCTCTGGTCTTCTTGCTCCAGCCGCCCAAAGCAGCGCCGGTCGTGTCGCATGCTCCTGCCTCTCGTGGCCGACGGTGCTGCCGTGGAGGCCTCACCACTGCCTACTATTCCCACCGCTGGCCAGGCCCTGCGGAGACGGCAGATTCACACCGGAGCCGAACCAGTGAACCCTCGTACTCCTCTCCGCGCGGGCTTCCGCTGCCGCGTCTTCCCCGACTCCGTGTCGTCCCCTTCCAAGGCCTCGCCATCGTCCACCGCCCTGGTGCTCTCGGCACGGCGTGGTAAACATGGTCAAGGAACAGCTTCCATCGGACGTGGACTGTACGTGGAGAGGCTGATAGCTGGGTCCACGACGGCAGCAAGGAAGTGCCTCCTTATTACGCGGAAAATAATGATTCCTCCACCTGACAGCAGGGACCCACCAGACGAGCCACCGTATTTCACGAAAAAACATTTCCCCCTGACTACTGGGTACCACCGGACGGGCCACCATATTGCGCCAAAAAACGTTCCCCCCGCTGTCAGCTCGGCCCCACCGGAAGTGCTCCTTATTACGCACAAAAAAAAGAATACTCCCCCTGCTGGATGGGACCCACCTTGATGGGAGGCTGACTTGTGGGCCTACTAAGTTGACGGGGATGGAGTGCTTTGTCAACTTAGTCAATATGAAAGATTCTGGCTCCAGTGACCGTATGATGTCCATCCAATGGCCGTAGTGCTTCTTCAATCTCTGGTCTTGTTGCTCCAGCCGCCCAAAGCAGCGCCGGTCGTGCCGCATGCTCCTGCCTCCCATGGCCGGTTCTGCTGCCACGGAGGCCTCACCGCCCCCTACTATTCCCAACGCTGGCCAGGCCATCCCTCTACTCACGCAGACCCTCTGTTATTCTGCGGCTACGACTGCCTCAAACCGCAGTGAACCAGTGAACCCTTGTACTCCTCTAAACGTGGGCATCCACTGCCGCGTCTTCCCCGGCTCCGCGTCGTCCCCTTCCTAGGCCTCGCCGTCGTCCACCGCCCTAGTGCTCTCGGCGTGGCGTGGTCAACGTGGTCAAGGAACGGCTTCCATCGGACATGCACTATACGTGGAGAGGCCGATAGCTGGGTCCACGGCCGCAGCAAGGAAGTGCCTCCTTATTACGCGCAAAATAATTATTCCTCCACCTGACCGCGAGGACCCACCGGACGGGCCACCGTATTTTGCAAAAAAAATGTTTTCCCCTGACTGCTGGGATGCACCGGCTACATCTTCACATGCAAGGAAGTGCGTTCGGGCAAAAAAAACGATTCGCCCTTGACTGCTGGGACCCACCAGTTACATCTTCACACGCAAGGAAGTGCTTGACAGTTGGGACCCGCCTGGTCAAAGCGTACGTAGCGTTGTCATTCTGGTCGCAAACGGGTACGTACATACTTGTCGATGTAGAGGCATGCACGTGTCGTAGTAGAGGGGCGCACGTAGCATGTACACGTACGTACAATGGCCAGTGTGTAAGAAAGAAAATACGGCCACTTACGTACATACAGGCAGGGTCTCGAACGCTTACTCACGCATACGTACGGCCAGTGCTCGTGTACATGGCTGGGTCGAAACGGAGAAACTGCGTCGTCTTCGCATTGATGGGAAGGCAACGGAATGCGTCGTGTTCATCGGGAGGCAACAGAACGTGTGGGAGCCAACCGGCTTGGACGGAACAGCCGATGGAAATGAGGCCTGGCGTACCGCAGAACGGAGGAAACGACCTTGTGTTCGACCGGCCACGGTCGAAACGGGATCATGTTCATCGGGAGGGGTCTGGCGTACCACAAAACGGAGGAAACGGACCTCCTACGGTTGAAATGGGGGTCCTGTTGATCGGGATGGGTGTGGCGTACCGCAAAATGGAGGAAACGGACTTGTGTTGGAGCGCTACGGTCGAAACGGGAGTCCTCTTCATCGGGTGGGGTGTGGCGTACCGCAAAACGGGACTCCACGGGATACTGTTCATCTCCACCGTCGACCCCCTCCAGCCTCCATGGGCTACTGTTCATCCACCGTCAACCTCCTCCTGCCTCCACCTGCGACTGTTCAGCCTCCACCGCGTGCTAGTCCACCGGCTACTGGTCAACCAGCCCTCTCCACGGGCTCCTGTTCAACCACCCCTCCACGGGCTACTGTTCATCCAGCCCTCCACTGCCTACTGTTCATCTAGCCCTCCACGGGGTGGTCCTCTTCATCCAGCCTTCCACGGGGTCCTGTTCATCCAGCCCCAATCGGCTCGATCGATCGGGGTCCTGTTCATCCAGAGGCAACACCACGGGGTCCTGTTCAGCCAGCCCTACTGGGAACTATTCATCTAAACCCCCAGCAACGCTCACTGTTCATGCAGAGGCAGCATCGATCGGCTTCAGTTAGCAGCAGTAGCGAAGGAATCGCTCGATCGGGTTCAATTAACAGCCATCGATCGATCACTCGGGTTCATTAACGCGTAGCCTGCAGTGTAATCGCTCGGGTTCAGTTAGAGCCCAACGCCTCGCTCGAGTTCAGTTAGAGCCCAACACCTCGCACCCACGCGCGTGCGTGTATGAGAGAAACGCGCGTCGCTCGGCCCCGACCACCCGCCGTAACCGGGAACACCCCGATATTTTCCTCGCCCTCACTTCTACCATGGTTTTTTCCGTCATCGACGGCCCAAAGAATGTCATGCAGCTGCGTCTCCGGCCCGCCCAGGATGAAAAGCCCATTTTCTGTCATGATTTTTTGTCATAGAAGTAGGACCCCACCACATCTATGATGATACCGTGTTTTGTCACAATTATTGTCATAGAAGTGTCTTAAGTATAACATATTTTTTTTTTCGTTCGGCCCAAAATGTCACGGATGTGTATTTTTTGTAGCGTTGCCATGAATACCCCATATACCAATTTCTTCCAATGTGGGTATCTCTGCTTGGACTCAGTTAATACCTAACTGATATAATAAGCTGGCCGTTGGATAGGGTATCCTTACCCGTCTCTTTGTGCTCCACAACAACTACTACGCTCACAACTTTATTATTAGCTGCCACATATAGGAGCAAAGGCTCTTTGTCAATTGGAGCAGCTAAGACCGGCGGCTAAGCCAACTGTTTCTTAAGAGCATCAGACGCTTGATCTGTCGCCTCGCTCCAGACAAAATGATCTGATTTTTTTATCATCTGATACAAAGGCAAAGCATTTTCCCCAGGCGACTTATAAAGCGACTGAGAGCCGCAACATGACCCGCCAAACACTGAATATCAATAATACACGCCGGTTAAGACAGTGATGTGATGGCCTTAATTTTCTCCAGGCTAGCTTCAATGCCTCTTTCAGAAACTAGGAAAGCCAGTAGTTTACCTACAAGCACACCAAAAACACATTGTTCGGGTTAATCATCATTTTGTTGACCTGGAGATTATCAAATGTTTCTTTTAAGTCGTCAAGAAGAGTCTCCCTCTTTCTAGATTTGACCACAATATCATCCACATAAGCATGCACATTATGCCCAATCTAATTGTGAAGACAATTCTGAATGCCACGCCGGTAAGTCGCATGGGCACTGTTCAGCCCAAAAGGCATAGAAACATAGCAGAAAGCCCCAAAAGATGTGATAAATGACGTTTCCTCTTGGTCTTTGATTGCCATGTTGATCTGATGATAACCAGAATATGCATCTAGGAAACATATACTCTCACAACCCACCATTGCATCAATGATTTGGTTGATACGGAGGAGTGCAAATGGATCCGTTGGCATGCCTTGTTTAGGTCTGTATTATCAATACACATATGCCACATGCCATTTTTCTTCAGCACCAACACAGGGTTGGGCAACCACTCAAGGTGAAAAACTTCCACAATGAATCCAGCTGCCAAGAGCCAGGCCACCTCCTCTCCAATAGCTTTACGTCGCTCCTCGTTAAAACAATGGAGAAACTGCTTAACCGGCTTGAACTTAGGATCTATATTAAGAGTATGCTCAGCGAGTCCTCTCAGTACACACGGCATGTCATAAGGTTTCCATGCAAAAATGTCCCGATTCTCATGGATGAACTCGATGAGCGCGCTTTCCTATTTAGTATCCATATTAGCACTGATTGCACACTGCTGAGATGAATCTGCAGGAACAAAATCCACCTGTTAGTGTCCTCAGCCGACTTAAACTTCAACAAGGGGTCATGCTCAGCTCTAGGCTTCTTCAGAGGGGTCATATCAGCCAGGTAAACATTACTTTTATAAAAACTGAGCTCCTCTGTAGTACATGACAACTCTGCATAAGCTGCATCTCCTTCTTCACATTCAAGGGCGACTCCTCGGTCACCATGAACTGTGATTTTTCCGCTTGGTCCTGGCATCTTAAGTTGCAAATACACATAACAAGGTTGAGCCATAAAATGAGCATAAGCTGGCCGCCCAAACAGAGCATGATACGGGCTGTTAATCTTAACTACCTCAACCACAACGACTCTGTTTTGTAATTACGCTCATCTCCAAATGCCACTTCCAACGAAATCTTTCCTACTGGATAAGCCGACTTACCAGGCACCACGCGGATTGAGATATTTATCAGTCAGATGCATTCAGCGGAAGGTATCACTATACAGAATATTGATACTGGTACCACCATCCATAAGCACCTTAGTGAATTTGTAACCCCCAACTTGAGAGGCTACGAACAAAGTCAAATGACCCGGATTTTCAACTCGGGTGGGTGATCTGCTCGACTCCATGTAATTGGTTGCTCAGACAATCACAAATGATGAGCTACTGCCCGCCTACGAACCTTCTGATCCCTTTTGCCAAGACTTGGAGTGAAAACATGGTATTGGCCCCTATTCAACTGCTTTAGAATACTTTGATAACCTCATTAATTATTTTGTAGCTGGTTTCCCTTAACAGATTGTTGATTATAACCACCCTCATTGCTCTGTCCTTGATATCCAGAATTGGAGCCGCCGCCCCCAAAATCGGGCCCGTGTGAGCCGGATCCTGACCCGCCAGGCAGGCCATTATTACTGTCATGATTCTGATGAAAGCCGGAATTCTTGTATTCCTTCATAATGAAAAAATCCTTCCACAAATGAGCCGCTGGCTTCTTGGGAAAACTGTGTTTTGGGCAAGGTTCGTTCAACATCGCCTCAAGATTAAATCTCAACCCTCCAAAGCCCATCTTAACACGGCACTCGTATTATAACCAGTATTGGTGTTAGCTACAAGATCTGACCCGTCGTCGATTTGTTTGCACTTACCACCATTACCATGATTATGACCATTATTCCAGGGCCATCGACTGTCATCAATATTATGTCATGTGACATTCTGCTGCTGACCCTTACCATTGCCACTCTTCTTCCCCTTGTTGGATTTTGCCTCATCAGATTCAGGGTCCTTGGTATTGTCTTAGTCAGCATAATTTGTGAGAGCCGCCATGAGCTATCCCATGTCGTTGCAGTGACGTTTAAGCCGCTCCAGCTTCTGCTTGAGAGGTGTAAACTGGCAATTCTTCTCCACGATAAAAACAGCAGAGGCTGCCATAATGGTATCTGATGAGTGGATAATAGCTGAAACTTGGCAGATCCAATGGTGAGCCAACTCATCCTCTCGCTGCATACACGCGTCCAAATAATTGATCGACAAAGGTTGTTTACATGTGTCTTTAAAATTCTGAATGAAATGCACCTATAGCTCTGCACGTGAATTGACGGAGTTGGCCGGTAACCCTTTCAACCATGTTCGAGCTGGCTCATCCAGCATCATGGTGAAGTATTTGGCACATACCGCATCATTCACATCCAACATCTCCATGGCCAGCTCGTAACGCTCAATTCAAGCCTCAGGCGGAAGATCAGCTGTGTAATTAGGCACATTACGGGGGCCCTTGATATACTTAGGCAGACGCTCATTGCATAGAGTCGGTGCTAGGCACGGTACACCAACGGTCCTGGAAGTCATCCCAGCCTCCAGAGACGCCGAAGGGTTTAACTGAAGCTACTGGTGAGCCGCCAATTCTGCCTCATGTCATGCTCTAGCCTGATCCACGAGAGCCTGAGCATCATTATCACGGGGCGGGTTATGCCCATGGGGTGGGTCATCATTGCGAGGCGGGTTACGACGCTGTCTGCTGGAAACCGCCGGTGACTCAATGCGCTAGCTGTAACTTTGACTTTGGTGTGGTGTCAAGTGAATCCGCTCACGGTTGTACGAGTAAGCCGCCTGCTGTGCCACGGCCGTCGGAAGAAGCTCCATAGGAATCCGGGTCTCTATCGCAGCTCGAGACTCGCCCTCGATTGGAATAGCCGCCAATCATGTGGCTGCGGCGATCATGTTATCCACTAGGTTAGAGTAATAACAAGAAGGTGTGGGTACCCATTGATGTGGGGCCAGATCCATACGAAGCGGGTCTGGCATACGAGGTTGAGCCGCTGCTCCGGTCATAGGCGTCTCAATAGCGCGGGTCACACCAGGCGGGTTACTCGTTCCTGCTCCCAGCATGCTAAAGAGATTCCACGCCTTGAACTGCGAAGGTAGGCGGCTCTGGTGCCTCCTTTGAATAACAACATTTGACGCACTCTGATCCAGATTTGGACGAAAAGCTTCCACCCTTATCCGCTGTTATTCAGCTTTCATGGTAGCTCGCTGCATCGCCATCCTGGCATTCTCTGATTAAGATCCTCTTGGGCTTTGGCCACTTCATCTCACACTTTTGCCACTTCTATGTTATGTTGTGCTTGATTCGCCGGAGTCACTTCCGTGGCCAACAGAGTCGCTAGGGCGCCTAGGATCTCAGACTGCTCTTGAGCTGGCGGCCAGGCTGGACCGCTCGCCCCGGCTGCCACATTAGCAGTTGAACTAGATGTCATACCAGCAGTTGTTGTTGAATTTAGAACCGGTTGCATACCAGCCATAAAGATAGGGGCCTTGCTCATCGGACCTTAAGGGTCCGGAATACTATCACCATCGGAATAGCCCCCAAGCCTGCAATCTTGAAGTTGATAGATTGACTCGGTCTCTCCTGTTGAGGACTCACCACCTGAGTAGATGGCCGTCTCTCCACCAGATAGAGATCCTTCCTAAAGATCCGCCCCATGAACAAAACCAACAAAAGCACGCTTGCAGCCAGGCTGACTCCTAGCGGGTTGCGCGCGTTGGGCCGTCTCAATGAGGTCGGTGCAGCCAGGCTACTTTCAAACTGCTTGCTCGCCTTCCTATGAGCCCGCGCACCGGACTGCTTGCATGCCTACCATCATTTCACACAGCTACTCACACGCCTCCCGATGACACTACGCAGCGAGCACACCTCCCGTCTATTAACACACTTGCACGCACGCCTCCCGGTCTGCCTGTGCGACGGACTGCTCGCATGCGTCCCATCAACTCATGCCTGCTCACACGGCACACGGGTCGCATGGCGGCACCTATATGATTTTTCTTGTTTTCTAATTAATGCTGCCATTTTATTGCTCAACCGGAGAATGACACATATTTATTGTTGGTCTAACGCCCACGGTTCAAATGAATAATCCCTTTGCAATATTGGTACCCAATTATTAATAATCTCCTATTTGCAAGAAGATAAAGATTACATCAAAACTTGTATCAAATTTGACAAAAAAGTGCAATGCCACTATGTATTTGTGTCCATATGATAACATGATAGGTTTTGGATGTACTAGAGTTTAAAAATCAAGATTCTCAATGTTTGAAATTTTTTGCACAGGGAGTAAACATGCACCCAATGAGACACATGTGTTTTTCCAATCCATTTAGGTGCACTGTCACGTGTGCATGTAGCTCAAATTTGATTGTTGCACATTATACCCCTTGAAAATCAATCAATGAACTAAAATGTCTTAATTATCTTTGTTTTTTTTTTGAAAACTAAAACATCGCTTCTTTGGTAACATATGTTAACCGCGGGAAAATGTAACATGCATCGTAGTTGCGGTGGATGCGGTGTGTGTGTGTGCGCGCGCGCGCGTCTGGGGGGTGTGGGTGGCTGGCAGTACACTACGAGTCATGAGCCACCGTATTGTTTGGCCGTTTTGTGAGGCAGGTGCCACATCAGAGTCATGAATTTGTTACTTAAAACATCGACCACCACTTTCATACATACATATTTTGGCCACGTGAAGTCGGTGATTGTCCTACACGACACTCGCGTGTGCCACTTTATGTGGGCCCGCGAGGTCGTCGTCCATCACTTTGACCAACAGCCGACAGAGAGGTTAATTTGACCAGCAAGGTAGAACCTTTTTTGTTTGGTTTATGGTGGGAGTATATAGTACGCGTCGAAGAGGTGGGAGGGGACTAGCATATATACTATGTACGCGTGTGTGAACACATACACCGCAGTTATTGTCGGGGCTTTTTAGTTTCCTAGGCAGGCACCACGTCAAAGTTGTGCATTGGGTATTCAAACATCACACAACACCTCTTTGGGCCACATGCATGCAGGTGGTGGTTATCCTAGGACACTCACGTGTGACGCTTCCATCTGTGGGCCCGCAAGATTATCATCGATGCATGCATCACTTTGAACTAAATCAGGAGAGGTTAATTAATTTCACCATCAAGGAGGATTCTTTTTTGGTTGTATTACGGTAGGAGCATATAGTATGCATCGAAGAGGGGGAAGGGGGGCCAGCATATGTAGTACGCTTCATGAGAACCTCGCTCTATGTGAGGACTTTACGGTTTTCGAGGCATGTGCCACATCAAAGTTGTGCATTTTGGGTGTTCAACATATGTTTGGCCCACATGCAAAGCGATGGTGATTGTCCTCTCGCACCCACTCACTCGGTTATCAACGGTATTGATGCTTTCCATCTGTGGGCCCGCTTGGTCCATCACTACTTTGCCTCACAATGAAAGAGGTTAATTTGACTCATGAGTGGATTATTTTTTTTGTTTGTATTATGGTATATTGGTCATGCTCTAGGATGACATGATACAGTTTGAGCACACATGCATGCGTACGCATGAATCCCTTCCATCGAGTCGAAGTGGCCAGTACCATGGCACGTCATGAACCGATCTCGCTTTGTGCGGGGACTGTACGATTTTTAACGCACGCTTCACATCAATGTTGTGAAATGGAATTCAAACATGCCTGCACGCATCACCTCCATACATACACATGCATGTAGTGCTTGTCTTCGAATGGTACACTCCCTCGCGTGGTTATC
>LR738715.1:535375656-535387966 GCA_902687465.1 Secale cereale
GAGTCGAAGTGGCCAGTACCATGGCACGTCATGAACCGATCTCGCTTTGTGCGGGGACTGTACGATTTTTAACGCACGCTTCACATCAATGTTGTGAAATGGAATTCAAACATGCCTGCACGCATCACCTCCATACATACACATGCATGTAGTGCTTGTCTTCGAATGGTACACTCCCTCGCGTGGTTATCAGCGATAAGCCTATACATTCGTGGGCCCGCGTCCACATCCACATGATCACTTTGACTGACAACAAGATAGATTACCATGGCGGATTCTTCCTTTTGGTTAGCGTTATCATAGTAGGTCATGGTGAGATACATACCTAATTAAGTTTGAGTGCATACTATGCATGCATGGATGAATCCCCGTCATCGGGTCGAAGTGTGGTGTGACATACATATGCATCGTCAACTAACCCTCGCTCTGTGTGGGGATTTCTGGTTCCAAATAAGCATGGTGCCACATCAAAGTTATTACATTGTGTATTCAAAAATCAACCCCTCCATATATATGTTTGGGCCACACGCAGGCAGTGGTTGTCTTCGGGGACTGGCGACTTGCGTGATTATTGGCGAGCTAGCCCATCGTTGGGGTCACATGGACGGCTATCACTTTGACCGACAACAAGAGAGAGGTTGTACGACCAAGGTGGATTATTCTTGGTCCATTTTACGATACATCTTGGTGAGATGCCCTCTCCTGCTGATTGAAAGTGTGTGTATGCGTGTGTGTGTGTGTGATGGGGCGGACTACTACTTCACACTTTGCTAGGTGAACCTCCGTGGGCGCGGCTGATACGTCTCCAATGTATCTATAATTTTTTATTGTTCCATGCTATTATATATTCTGTTTTGGATGTTTAATAGGCTTTATTATACACTTTATATTATTTTTGGGACTAACCTACTAACCCAAGGCGTAGTGCAAATTGCTGTTTTTTTGCCTATTTTAGTGTTTCGTAGAAAAGGGATATCAAACGGAGTCCAAACGGAATGAAACCTTCGGGAGAGTTATTTTTGGAACCGTATCTTCACTGAAGACTTGGAGTACACGCGAGGGAACGAGAGAGGTGGCCACGAGGGTCCATGGCGCGCCCAGGGGGGGTAGGCACGCCCTCCACCCTCCTGGGGCCCCTCTGGCTCCCCCGGTGCCCTCCTTTCTCCTATATATATATATATCCACATACCCTGAAAACATCGAGGCAACAAAGAAACCCCTAATTCCACCGCCGCAACCTTTTGTTCCCGTGAGATCCCATCTTGGGGCCTGTTTCGGAGCTCCGCCGAAGGGGGGATCGATCACGGAGTGCTTCTACATCAACATCATGGCCTCACCAATGAGTTGTGAGTAGTTTACCACAGACCTTCGGGTCCATAGTTATTAGCTAGATGGCTTCTTCTCTCTCCTTATATCTCAATACAAAGTTCTCCTCGATCTTCGAGGAGATCTATTTGATGTAATCTTTTTGTGGTGTGTTTGTCGAGATCTGATGAATTGTGGGTTTATGATCAATATTATCTATGAACAATATTTGATTCTTCTCAGGAATCTTTTATGTATGATTATAATACCCTTGCAAGTATGTTCGAATTATTGGTTTGGTTTGGCCTACTAGATCTATAGCTCTTGCAATGGGAGAAGTACTTGGCTTTGGGTTCAATCTTGCGGTGTCCTTTCCCAGTGACAACAGGGGTAGTAAGGCACGTATTGTATTGTTGCCATCGAGGATAAAAAGATGGGGTTTATATCATATTGCTTGAGTTTATCCTTCTACATCATGTCATCTTGCTTAAAGCGTTACTCTGTTCTTATGAACTTAATACTCTAGATGCATTTTGTATAGCGGTTGATGTGTGGAGTAATAGTAGTAGATGCAGAATCGTTTGGGTCTACTTGTTATGGACATGATGCCTATATATAATGATCATGCCTAGATATTCTCATAACTATGCGCTTTTCTATGAATTGCTCGACAGTAATTTGTTCATCCACCGTAGAATTCTGCTATCATGAGAGAAGCCACTTGTGAAACCTATGATCCCCGGGTCTATTCACAACATATTAATCTTCCATCTAGTTTACTTTGCTTTCTTTACTTTATGTTCTTATACCAAAAATACTAAAAATATTATACTATCCTATCTATCAGATCTCACTTTCGTAAGTGACCATGAAGGGATTGAGAACCCCTTATCACGTTGGTTGCGAATTTCTTATTTGTTTGTGCAGGTGCGAGGGACTCGCGCGTGGTCTCCTACTGGATTGATACCTTGGTTCTCAAAAACTGAGGGAAATACTTATGCTACTATATTGCATCACCATTTCCTCTTCGAGGGAATACAACTCAAGCTCGAGAAGAAGCAAGAAGAATTTCTGGCACCGTTGCCGGGCAGATCTACGCAAAAGTCATATACCAAGTACCTATCACAAACCCTTATCCTTCACACTACATTATTTGCCTCTCGTTCTCCTCTCCCCCACTTCACCCTTGCCGTTTTATTTTCCCTTTTTTCCGTGTGTTTACCGTTCGCTTGCCTCTTGTTTGTTTGTGTGTTGGATTGCATGCTTGTCAGTATGGCTCAAGACAATACCAAATTGTGTGACTTTTCCAATACCAACAATAATAATTTTATTAGCACTCCGATGGCTCCTATCTTAGATATTGAATCTTGTGAGATCAATGCTACTCTATTGAATCTTGTCATGAAAGATCAATTTTCTGGCCTTCCTAGTGAAGATGCCGCTACCCATCTAAACAACTTTGTTGATTTGTGTGATATGCAAAAGAAGAGGGATACGGATAATGATATTGTTAAATTGAAGCTATTTCTGTTTTCACTTAGAGACCGTGCTAAAACTTGGTTTTCACTTTGCCTAAAAATAGTATTGATTCATGGAATAAGTACAAAGATGACTTTATCTCTAAGTATTTTCCTCCCGCTAAGATTATCTCTTTTAGAAACAAAATTATGAATTTTAAGCAACTGGATCATGAGCATGTTGCACAAGCTTGGGAGAGAATGAAATTAATGATACATAATTGCCCTGCACATGGTTCAAACTTATGGATGATTATACAAAACTTTTATGCTGGCTTGAATTTTGCTTCTAGAAATTTTGCTACTACGCGGGGGGTACTTTCATGGAAACCACCTTAGGAGAAGCTACCAAACTCCTAGATAATATTATGGTTAACTACTCTCAATGGCACACCGAAAAATCTACTACTAAAAAAGTGCATGCTATTGAAGAGATTAGTGTTTTGAGTGGGAAGATGGATGAACTTATGAAATTATTTTCCACTAAGAGTGTTTATTATGATCCTAATGATATGCATTTATCCACGTTGATTGAAAATAATAATGAATCCTTGGATGTGAATTTTGTTGGTAGGAATAATGTTGGTTACAATGCTTATAGAGGAAAGTTTAATCCTAGGCCTTTTCCTTGTAATTCCTCTAATAAATATGGCAATTCCTACAATAACTATTATGGAAATTTTGGTAAGATGCCCTCTGAATTTGAAACTAGTGTTAAAGAGTTTATGAATTTGCAAAATAATTTCAATGCTTTGCTTGAAGAAAAATTGCTTAAGATTGATGAGTTGGCTAGAAACGTGGATAGAATTACTCTTGATGTTGATTCTTTGAAACTTAGATCTATTCCACCTAAGCATGATATCAATGAGTCTCTCAAAGCCATGAGAATTTCCATTGATGAGTGCAAAGAAAGAACTGCTAGGATGCGTGCTAAAAAAGATTGTGTTATGAAAGCGTGTTCTTCTAGTTATCATGAAAATAAAGATGAAGATCTGAAAGTTATTGATGTGTCTCCTATTAGATCCTTGTTTGCTAGTATGAATTTTGATAAAGATGAGACGGGAGATGAGTCTACTTTAATTAAAAGGTGTCCCAATGATTCAGAGTTTTTAGATCTTGATGCTAAAATTGTTAAAAGTGGGATTGAAGAGATTAAAACATTGCATAGTGATGAACCCACTATTTTGGATTTCAAGAGATTCAATTATGATAATTGCCCTTTGATAGATTGTATTTTCTTGTTGCAATCCATGCTAAATTCTCCGCATGCTTATAGTCAAAATAAGACTTTTACCAAACACATAGTTGATGGTTTAATGCAGTCTTATGAAGAAAAAGTTGAATTAGAAGTATCTATCCCTAGAAAGCTTTATGATGAGTGGTATCCTACTATAAAATTTAAAATTAAAGATCATGAATGTTTTGCTTTGTGTGATTTGGGTGTAAGTGTTACTACAATTCCAAAAACTTTGTGTGATATGTTAGGTTTCCATGAGCTTGATGATTAGTCTTTAAATTTGGATCTTGCGGATTCTACCATTAAGAAACCTATGGGAAGGATTAATGATGTTCTTATTGTTGCAAATATGAATTATGTGCCCATATATTTCATCGTTCTTGATATAGATTGCAATCCTTCATGTCCTATTATTCTTGGTAGACCTTTCCTTAGAACGATTGGTGCAATTATTGATATGAAGGAAGGAAATATTAGATTCCAATTTCCGTTAAGGAAAGGCATGGAACACTCTCCTAGAAAGAAAATCAAATTACCTTATGAATCCATTATGAGAGCCACTTATGGATTACCTACCAAAGATGGCAATACCTAGATCTATTCTTGTATCGTGCCTAGCTAGGGACGTTAAACGATATCGCTTGTTGGGAGGCAACCCGATTTTATTTTCTTTGTTTTTGCTTCTTTTTAGGAATAAATATTGCATCTAGCTTCTGTTTAGATGTCGTTTTGTGTTTTAATTAGTGTTTGTGCCAAGTAGAACCATTGGGAGGACTTGTTTGAAGTTTATGTGATCATGCTGTAAAAAATTGAAACCATAGCGCTCACAAGATTGGCTGTAATTTTTTCTGCAGAGTGGATTTTAGTTGATTCTTTTTGCAGATGATTAATAGACAAATTCCTCACGTTTACCAATTTATTTCAATTTTTTTAGAGTAACATAATTTTTCGAAAGTTATAGATTACTACAGAATGTTCTGTTTTTGAAAAATTCTGTTTTTCGTGTGTTGTTTGCTTATTTTGATGAATCTATGAGTAGTATCGGGGGTATGAATCATGGAGAAGTTGGAATACATTAGGTTTATCACCAATATATACAAAGAATGACTTCATTACAGTACCTTTGAGTGGTGGTTTGTTTTCTTATACTAACGGAGCTCACGAGATTTTTGGCTAAGTTTTGTGTTGTGAAGTTTTCAAGTTTTGAGTCTGGCTTTGATGGACTATGGAACAAAGAGCGGAAAGAGCCCAAGCTTGGGGATGCCCAAGGCACCCCAAGGTAAAATTCAAGGACAACCAAAAGCCTAAGCTTGGGGATGCCTCAGAAAGGCATCCCCTCTTTCGTCTTCATCTATCAGTAACTTTACTCGGGACTATATTTTTATTCACCACATGATATGAGTTTTGCTTGGAGAATCATATACGTTTTGAGTCTTTGCTTTTTAGTTTGCCACAATCATCCTTGCTGGACACACCTTTTGAGACAGATAAATTTTGTTTATAATTTATTAGAACACTCTATGTGCTTCACTTATATCTTTTGAGCTAGATAGTTTTGATCTAGTTCTTCAATTATATCTTTTAGAGCACGGTGGTGGTTTTATTTTGTAGAAATTATTGATCTCTCATGCTTCACTTATATCCTTTTGAGAGTATTTTAGAACAACATGGTAATGTGCTTTGGTTATAAAACTTGTCCTAATATGATAGGCATCCAAGATGAGTATAGTAAAAACTTTCATATAAGTGCATTGAATGATATGAGAAGTTTGATACTTGATGATTGTTTTGAGATATGAGGATGGTGATATTAGAGTCATGCTAGTAGAGTAACTGTGAATTTGAGAAACATTTGTGTTAAAGTTTGTGATTCCCGTAGCATGCACGTATGGTGAACCGTTATGTGACGAAGTTGGAGCATGAATTATTTATTGAGTGTCATCCTTTGTGTGGAGGTCGGGATCACGCGATGGTTAACTCCTACCAACCGTTCCCCTAGGAGTATGCGTTGAATACTTTGTTTTGATAACTCACAGATTTTTTCAATAAGTATATGAGTTCTTTATGAATAATGTTGAGTCCATGGATTATACACACTCTCACCCTTCCACCATTTCTAGCCTCTCTTGTACCGCGAAACTTTCGCCGGTACCATACACCCACCATATACCTTCCTCAAAACAGCCACCATACCTACCTATCATGGCATTTCCATAGCCATTCCGAGATATATTGCCATGCAACTTTCCACCATTCCGTTCATATGACATGCTTCATCATCATTCACATAGAGTCATATTTTGTTCTAGCTTCGAGTTGTAATCTTTGAGTTGTAAGTCAATAAAAGTGTGATGATCTTCATTATTAGAGCATTGCCCATGTGAGGAAAGGCCAAAAAAGAGATGGCCCAAAGAAAATAGAGAGGGGCTAATAAAAAATAAAATAAAATAAAAGAAAGCCCCTCCAAAAAAATGAGAGAAAAGAGAGAAGGGACAATGCTAATATCCTTTTCCACACTTGTGCTTCAAAGTAGCACCATGATCTTCATGATAGAGAGTCGCTTGTTTTGTCACTTTCATATACTAGTGGGAATTTTCATTATAGAACTTGGCTTGTATATTCCAACGATGGGCTTCCTCAAATGACCTAGGTCTTCATGAGCAAGCAAGTTGGATGCACACCCACTTAGTTTCTTTTGATGAGCTTTCATACACTTATAGCTCTAGTGCATCCGTTGCATGGCAATCCCTACTCACTCACATTGATATATATTGATGGGCATCTCCATAGCCCATTGATACGCCTACTTGATGTGAGACTATCTTCCTCCTTTTTTCTTCTCCACAACCACCACTGTATTCCACGTATAGTGTTATATCCATGGCTCACGCTCATGTATTGCGTGAAAGTTGAAATGTTTTAAAAAATTTGAGTATGAAACAATTGCTTGGCTGAAACCGGGGTTGTGCATGATATGAATATTTTGTGTGATGAAGAGGGAGCATAGCCATACTATATGATTTTGAAGGGATAACTTTCTTTAGCCATGTTATTTTGAGAAGACGCGATTGCTTTGTTAGTATGCTTGAAGTATTATTATTCTTATGCCAATATAGACTTTTGTCTTGAATTTTTCGGATCGGAACATTCATGCCACAATAAAGAAATTACATTGAGAATTATGTTGGTTAGCATTCCACATCTAAAATTCTGTTTTTATCGTTTACCTACTCAAGGACGAGCAGGAATTAAGCTTGGGGATGCTTGATACGTCTCCAGCGTATCTGTAAATTTTGATTGTTCCATGCTATTATATATTCTGTTTTGGATGTTTAATGGGCTTTATTATACACTTTTATATTATTTTTGGGACTAACCTACTAACCCAAGGCCCAGTGCAAATTGTTGTTTTTTGCCTATATCAGTGTTTCGCAGAAAAGGGTTGTCAAATGGAATGAAACCTTATGGAGATTATTTTTGGAACCGTATATTCACAGAAGACTTGGAGTACCCGTGAGGGAACGAGAGAGGCAGCCACGAGGGTCCAGGGCACGCCCAGGGGGGCAGGCAGGCCCCCACCCTCGTGGGCCCCCTCTGGCTCCCCTGATGCCCTCCTTCCTCGTATATATATCCACGTACCCTGAAAACATTGAGGCAACAGAGAAAACCCTAATTCCACCGACGCAACCTTCTGTTCCGGTGAGATCCCATCTTGGGGCCTGTTCCGGAGCTCCGCCAGAGGGGGGATCGATCACGGAGTGCTTCTACATCAACACCATAGCCTCACCAATGAGTTGTGAGTAGTTTACCACAGACCTTCGGGTCCATAGTTATTAGCTAGATGGCTTCTTCTCTCTCTTTGGATCTCAATACAAAGTTCTCCTCGATCTTCGAGGAGATCTATTCGATGTAATCTTTTTGCAGTGTGTTTGTCAAGATCCGATGAATTGTGGGTTTATGATCAAGATTATCTATGAACAATATTTGATTCTTCTCTGAAATCTTTTATGTATGATTATAATATCCTTGCAAGTCTCTTCGAATTATTGGTTTGGTTTGGCCTACTAGATCTATAGTTCTTGCAATGGGAGAAGTGCTTGGCTTTGGGTTCAATCTTGCGGTGTCCTTTCCCAGTGACTGCAGGGGCAGCAAGGCACGTATTTTATTGTTGCCATTGAGGATAAAAAGATGGGGTTTATATCATATTGCTTGAGTTTATCCCTCTACATCATGTCATCTTGCTTAAAGCGTTACTCTGTTCTTATGAACTTAATACTCTAGATGCATGCTGGATAGCGGTCGATGTGTGGAGTAATAGTAGTAGATGCAGAATCGTTTCAGTCTACTTGTTACGGACATGATGCCTATATATAATGATCATGCCTAGATATTCTCATAACTATGCGCTTTTCTATCAATTGCTCGATAGTAATTTGTTCACCCACCATAGAATTCTGCTATCATGAGAGAAGCCACTAGTGAAACCTATGGCCCCAGGTCTATTCTCAACATATTAATCTTCCATCTACTTTACTTTTCTTACTTTACTTTATGTTCTTATACCAAAAATATTATACTATTCTCTCTATCATATCTCACTTTCGTAAGTGACCGTGAAGGGATTGACAACCCCTTATCGCATTGGCTGCGAAGTTCTTATTTGTTTGTGCAGGTGCGAGGGACTCGTGCGTGGTCTCCTACTGGATTGATACCTTGGTTCTCAAAAACTGAGCGAAATACTTACGCTACTATGATGCATCACCCTTTCCTCTTCGAGGGAATACAACGCAAGCTCGAGAAGTAGCAGCGGCCATGTGTTCATAGCTTATGATTCCCCTCCTGCTAACACGAGGGGGGGCAAGCAATACCATGTGCTTTGCGAGGGAGGTGCCATATCAAAGTTGCATTTGGTATTTGAACATAAAACCACCCTTTTCATAGATATATTTGGTCCACATGCAAGTGTGTTTGTGCTCTGACCCTTTCCCGCGTCCTTTTCGCCAAATTTATCATTAGACAAGTTGGATGACTCAACAAACACAGTTCACTCACACTAACCGTGTGCCACGCCGGTGACCCTGTCACGTACATCAGCATAGTACATTGGGCTCCATGAGGCTTCCCCTCGGAAATATATCTACCCACCTGCATGATTTTTTTTGTTTGATAACACACGGTTATTATGTTTCGACTGTGTGTGATGTTTGTTGTTCCCGCTCCCGCTCACATCCCTCGAATATATCTGCCCGTCTGGAGGGTTTTTCTGTTTCATAACACACTGTTGTTATGTCCAGACCTTGTGTGATGCACTGTCATCCAAATTTTCAACAGCCTCGGCATTTCCCTCCCGCGTTTGACTCCCGCATACTGATATTTTCTGTAGCCGCGTCATTTCCTCAAACATCCCCTCCGCACCCCCCAAAACCTCCTAGGGCACGCGCGCACACTCCTGCACCACAACCCCTCCCTCGCTTGAAACCCTAGCAGGGTCTCCACCGCCATCGCCCCAAGGCCTCCATTTTCAACAATCTGCCGGTTTGCTAGTGCAGCTTACACACCGATCTTCGCACCTAGGGTGCCCTGAGTTTCTGAGATGGCGTCTACCAAACACCCTCTTTCCCACAGATCCCCATCCCCATCCTCATCCACCACCCCAGAGCGTCGCAGCCTAAGCCCGACTACGCTTCTTGTGGAGCTCGAGGAGCGACTGGCCCAAAAGAGGTGTATCGTGGCCTCTTCACCCAACGTCTCCGAGGAAGCCGACAACCAATACGGGCCGCATATACTGAATTAGTGGGCTAGAGTATGCGGGTATGTCATGGACGCCGGCTACAACATCGAGGTCGTTGATATCGACGGCCTGACGTGAGCTACGTCAGAGGTTGAGTGGCCCACCCCCAACCACTCGGATTCAACCGCCTCGATCTCATCCATGGCCCCGCTGTTGATCTCCTCTGGCTTGTTGTGAAGAATTTGCCATCCTACATCGCCATCGAGCCCCTTTATTCATTTCGGAAGGACACATTCTGCGACGCTGTCTTCGGATCCACAACTTCCAAGTCATACCTCCACGATGGTGACCACGAGGATGGCAACCTCTCTGGCTCTTCCAAGGGGAAAGAGCCCGCCTGCGACACCACGGAGGGCACCCAATAGCCTTTCTCTTCCAAGGCAAAAGAGCCCATCTGCGACAACATGGAGCGCACCCAGGGTCCATGCTCTTCCCACGGGAACGAGCCCATTTGTGACAAGTGAGGAAACCCATGATTTGTTTTTCCGTGCCTCTTCACAGAGGGGAACCATCATTTGTTTTGTTGAGTCCCTTTTGTACTGTAGTGAGAATATGTCTAGTTTTAATTGCTATATTTGGTTGTTTGTAGTATGCCTTGTTCATTTTAGTTGTTCACAATGTGATGCTCTATATGTGCAACTATTTACTGTGCAGTACATTTTCATCAATACCAGTTTTAAACATACCGATAGGAATGAATATATTTGCTTGCTGTTAAGACTGTTATAGCTAGCATATGCCTCTTCTAAAGTTTTTTGGTTGTTCGGTTGTTTGTAGTTAGCTTATGTCCAGTTTCAAATCCTATCTTTGGTTGTTCCTAGTATGCCTTGTTTATTCCACTTATTCACAATGTGATGTTCTATATGTGCAAGTATGTACTGTGCGGTTCAATTTCATAAATACCAGTTTCAATAATACCACTATGAATGACTACATTTCCTTGCTGCCATGTTTCAAACGCCTTTCCAATCGACGGGTGAGGAGCAGCGGCGTTGGCGGCGAGCTCAACGTGCTTCTGAACAATGTCGTCCAAGGTTGCCCTGCGGTCTAAGAAGGCCAGTGTCCTATCATCTTCCTTGGGCATGTAATAGTCCTCGTGGACAATTTGTTCGTAGACGTGGGTGATTATGTTGATGATGTCTTGTTGCGCCAGGCGCTGCGCGGCGAGCTCGACCTCGAGGTGGACAATCTCCAACACTAGGTCGGGCGGTCGTAGGGCCACCAATGCATCGAAGTGGTTGTCACCATAGAGGCCATTGAGGGTGGCGGGCATCACAGAGCCTGGGCACGTGGGCTGGAGGCATACGTCAAGGTCGTCCGTGAGCTACTTGACGACGGTGAACTTGTCGAGGAAGTTGACGAGGACCTCATCGAACAAGGAGACAGAGCTGTCATCCAAGAGGCCTCTCGCCCTGGCGGCCTCAAGCACAACCTGGAGACGTTCCTCGGTGCCGGGCCGCAGGCCGGCATCATGGACCATCTGGGACAGCCGGCTGATGCTCGTGCTCATCGCCTCCATTGGTCTAGCTTCTAGGTGCATAGGTATGTCGGATTTTGTAGATTGGACTGGCAGGGAGCCTTTATATGAGAAGTTCAGACTGCGTTGCATTCACGTGTGTGTTGGCCATCTACTCCTCAGGCCTCCCCGCCCTCCCTGTGTGCCGGTGGAGCATAGTCATCTCGCCAAGACCAAGTTGGGGTAAAACGAGAGAACTTTGATGTTTACTGGTTTATTCATCCCCTTTGCATTTTGCGCCAAGTTTTAACCTTTGACTTAACTAATAAAATGTTAATGCATGTAACCAAAAATAATATCATTGGAAACTACTCCCTCCTTCCATCTATACAGGGCCTAAGTTTTGAATCTCTCGTACCAAGGCTGTTGCATAAAAAGTGGAGCAAATATTAGGAATAGTACTTGGCCGTGTAGCCCGCTCTCATCCCTCTCTATTACTCCCTCGCATGAAACTTCCTCTCCTCCTTTTGCTACATGCAGCCCAACAATAACTCCTCCACTCATGCATGCATTGGCCAAAACAATACCTCTGCGAATAAAAAAGACAAGGAGGTGAGGTGAAGCACCCCTAATAACTAGTATGTGCATGCATGCAAATCAATGATGCCGCCATCTTGTTCTCACGAGGACGACCACACGTGACCTGCAAGGGGAAATTAAGTGGGAGATGCATTGGTTAGCTCGTTTGGCCTTCTAAAGATGGAAAAATGAAATCGTTTGAAAATAGAACATGTAAAGTTTACAATGGTATGTTTTTTTTGTAATATATGACTTCTATTAGGTTTGTCAAATTGACGACTTAGGGGTACACGCATGCCTTGTAAACTGAGAGAGAGGGAGCATATTTTGAAATTAATGTCGTTGCATAAAGAGAATTGAGCACTGCATGGTGTGCATATTTTGTAATTAATGTCATTGCATAAGGTGACCTTGGCGGGCTGTAA
>LR738715.1:535391530-535451834 GCA_902687465.1 Secale cereale
TTTTAGACAAATGCGTCCATAAGACAATGAAAGATCATGGGTGTCGCCTAGAGGGGGGGTGAATAGGCGCTTTAAAATAGTTCGGTTTAGGATTGAACAAATGCAGAATAAGCCTAGCGGTTAATTTGTCAAGCACAAAACCTACAACAACTAGGCTCACCTATGTGCACCAACAACTTATTCTAAGCAATAAACTACTAGGTGATAACAAGATATAAGACAAAAAATAATATGGCTATCACAAAGTAATGTGCATAAGTAAAGGGCTCGGGTAAGAGATAACCGAGGCATGCGGAGACAATGATGTATCCCGAAGTTCACACCCTTGCGGATGCTAATCTTTGTTTGGAGCAGTGTAGGGGCACAATGCTCCCCAAGAAGCCTCTAGGGCCACCGTAATCTCCTCACGCCCTCGCACAATGCAAGATGCCGTGATTCCACTAAGGGACCCTTGAGGGCGGTCACCGAACCCGCACAAATTGCTCAGGGCGATCTCCACAACCTAATTGGAGACCCCGACGCTTGCCTGGAGCTTTACACCAGAATGATTGAGCTCCAAACACCCCAAGGTTGGGGATATCTCCACAACTTAATTGGAGGCTCCCAACGATACCATGAAGCTTCACCACAATGGAATATGGCTCCGAGGTGACCTCAACCGTCTAGGGCACCCACGCACCCAAGAGGAACAAGCTCAAGGGTACCAAGCACCCAAGAGTAATAAGCTTCTCCACTTGTAACATCCACGTATCACCGTGGAGAACTCAAACCGGTGAACCAAATACAATGGCAAGGGCACACAGAGTGCCCTAGTCCTTCTCTCCCAAATCCCACCAAAGCAACTAATGCTATGGAGGAAAATGAGAGGAAGAACGAGAAGGAGATCACCAAGAACTCCAAGATCTAGATCCAAGTGGTTCCCCTCACATAGAGGAGAAAGTAATTGGTGGAAATGTGGATCTCGATCTCCTCTCTCCCCCCCAAAAAAACTAGCAAGAATCCATGGAGGGATTGAGAGATAGCGAGCTCAAAGAAGGTTAACAATGGGGGGAGAGCACGAGCTCAAAGGATAAGGCTCAATGGGAAAGAAGACCCCCTTTTATAGAGGAAAAAAATTAAACCGTTATCACCATTCACAGCCCGTAGTGAGCAGTACTACCTCTCTACAGAGCGGTATTACCACTGGCCGCAGCGGTACTTCCGCTCGGCCCAACGGTACTACCGCTGGGACCTCACACAGCGCCAAATGTAGAAGAACAAGGGGGAGGGCCATTGAGCGGCACTAGTAGCGGTAGTAGGGGTGGTACTACCACTTACAAGTGGTACTATCGCTCCTACTGCCGCTGAACCAAACACGAGATATGTAGGTTTCGAGTCGAGGCGGTACTAGCGCGGAACCGGGGCTGTACTACCGCCTATGGCTATGGGCGGTACTACCGCTGTGAATCAGCGGTACTACCACTTCTGGCTTTAGGCGGTACTGCTGCTCTGGGGCCACGGTACTACCACTGGCACCTTCCAAAGACACTTCCAAGCAAAACAATTGCTCCAGAAAACCAGAACTACCACAACTTCTGCAAATGATCTCCGAATTGAGAAAACTCAAGCTTGTTGGATAGAGGACGACAAATACTATCCAACAACGAGGAGGTATTAAAGTAAATATGCCCTAGCCAATAATGAAGTTGTTATTTATATTTCCTTGTATATCATGATAAATGTCTTTTATTCATGCCGGATTTGTATTAATCGGAAACTTGATACATGTGTGAATACATAGACAAAACAGAGTGTCCCTAGTATGCCTCTACTAGACTAGCTCGTTAATCAAAGATGGTTATGTTTTCTAACCATAGACATGTGTTGTCATTTGATCAACAAGATCACATCATTAGGAGAATGATGTGATGGACAAGACCCATCCGTTAGCTTAGCACTATGATCGTTTAGTTTTATTGCTATTGCTTTCTTCATGACTTATACATGTTCCTCTAACTATGAGATTGTGCAACTCCCCAATACCGAAGGAACACCTTGTGTGCTATCAAACGTCACAACGTAACTGGGTGATTATAAAGATGCTCTACTGGTGTTTCTGAAGGTGTTTGTGGTGTTGGCATAGATCGAGAATAGGATTTGTCACTCCGAGTATCGGGGATGTATCTCTGGGCCCTCTCGGTTATACACATCGTAATAAGCCTTGAAAGCAAACGACTAATGAGTTAGTCACGGGATGATGTATTACGGAACGAGTAAAGAGACTTTCCGGTAACGAGATTGAAATAGGTATGATGATACCGATAATCGAATCTTGGGCAAGTAACATACCGATGACAAAGGGAACAACGTATGTTGTTATGCGGTTTGACCGATAAAGATCTTCATAGAATATGTAGGAACCAATATGGTCATCCAAGTTCTGCTATTAGTTATTGACCGTAGACGAGTCTCGGTCATGTCTACATAGTTCTCGAACCCGTAGGGTCCGCACACTTAACATTCGATGACGATCGGTATTATGAGTTTATGTGTTTTGATGCATCGAAGGTTGTTCGGAGTCTCGAATGAGATCACGGACATGACGATGAGTCTTGAAATGGTCGAGACATAAAGATTGATATATTGGACCATGTTGTTTGGACACCGGAAGTGTTCTAGAGAGTTTCGGATAAAACCGAAGTGCCGGAGGGTTACCGGAACCTCCTTGGGAAGTTAATGAGCCACCATGGGCCCTAGAGGAGAGAGGTCCGGCTAGGAGGAGGCGCGCCCCCTAGTCCGAATTGGAGAAGGGGTGGGGGCAGCGCCCCCCTCCTTCCTTCTCTCCCCTTGCTCCTTTCTTCTCCTCCTTGTTGGACTAGGAAAGGGGGGAAACCTACTCCTACTAGGAGTAGGATTCCTCCCCCTTGGCGCGCCCCATGTAGGCCGGCCTCCTCCTCCCTCCCTCCTTTATATACATGGGGAGGGGGCACCCCCTAGACACATAAGTTTATTTCTTAGCCGTGTGCGGTGCCCCCCTCCACAGTTACACACCTCGGTCATATTTTCGCAGTGCTTAGGTGAAGCCCTGCGTCGGTAACTTCATAAACACAGTCACCACACCGTCGTGCTGATGAAACTATCCCTCGGCTTCAACTGGATCAAGAGTTCGAGGGACGTCACCGAGCTGAACGTGTGCAGATCACGAAGGTGTCGTGCGTTCGGTACTTGATCGGTTGGATCACGAAGATGTTTGACTACATCAACCGCGTTACTAAACGCTTCTGCTTTCGGTCTACAAGGGTACGTGTAAACACTCTCCCCGCTCGTTGCTATGCTTCTCCTAGATAGATCTTGCGTGATCGTAGGATTTTTTTTGAAATACTACGTTCCCCAACAGGTATTCCTAAGATATAGCGGAGTGAACCCTCCATCAGAGAAGAACTGGCATAACTTCCAACATTGAAAACATCATAGAAGATGCATGTGAACTCCGATTTCGATGAACTCGAGCTTGTCATGAAAATGACCATATGCTACAATCACACAGGGAGAAAGACCAAACAAGAACCAACCAAACAAGAACCAATAAAGATGATGCAATGATGCAATGGTTTGAGCTCTCCACAAACGATACAATCAAGCTACTCATCAAGAGCCCCCCTTGATAGTATGGCAATCGATCCAATAACTCGGTCTCCCAAATACCACCATGAGACCGGTAAAATAGAGAACCTATCAAGGGCAAACCTTTGCCTTGCACATAGTCCACTTGAGCTAGATGATGATGATCTTGACTTCCTCAAGTTGGACCACCTTTCTTGATTTCGTTGGCTTGATGAAGACTATTTGATTGCTCCCCCATACTCCACTATGAGTGAGCCACTCTTCGGCATATTTTCACAAGTCCATTGACACCCCAATGGAGTGCAAGCTTCAAGCACTTGATCTCTTCGTGATGCTCCTCTTGAACTTGCACACGCTAAAATTGATGACGGTCACTACTTGATGTCATCCTCCATGGGTTCTATAGTATTTTCCTCTTGATGCAAGCCCATGGAAAAATACGTAACCCCACATAGAACTCTCACGTAGACCATGGGTTAGTACACAAAGCGTAATGGACAGTGCTTACCATACCATGGGATCACGTGATCCCTCTCGGTACATCTTCTACGCTTTGTTGGTTGATCAACTTGAATCACTCTTTGTACTTAGTCTTGATCAACCTTGAACCTTTCCAACTCTCTTGATTTTGATGATGTCTTGAAGGTAAACATGAATGAGCACACACTTTTCTTCTTCAAGACATGCTTTCAATAAGCTCAACATTCACATGACAAATCTTTGGATAATTCCTTAGAAGCACCTTGGTCAACACATAAACTCCTTGAAACCAACGCATGGACTTCAAGAAAAGCCTATGGAAAAATCCTTCAAATATGACACAAGGCAACCATTAGTCCATAGAGATTGTCATCAATTACCAAAACCAAACATGGGGGCACCGCATGTTCTTTCAGACAAGGTTCTCCCTCCCAATTCCCCATTCATACATCATGGGAGGCAAATCACCTTCTCCTCGGAAGCTCCCTTCTCCCCAGATGCGAAACCTCAGCCCCTCCTCCATGGCGCCCCCACCGCACCAAATTCACAACCGCTCTCCTACCCAATGCCGGAGACGTTGTCTGTTCGCCGTCATGCACCGTCCCGCGGGCCTCTTCCTCCGTGCTGCCGGAGCTGCCTCAATGAAGGCCGCGTGAACCGTACTAGAGCCGATTCACCCCAGCCGTTGTGCACAGCGCCGGAGCGGCTCCAACTTCGGATTCGTCCAGGGCCCCGGTGCTGCTTCCCCGTAGCCGTTGGCCGTTGCAACATCTCTGCTTTCCTGCCGCCGGTAGCCACCACAATCGCGTTAGCCTCACCGACTCGGCAGCAGGAGCTGCCTACTTCACCGGGCCGCAAGATAGGTTGTACACTCATCTCAAATAACTTTATTTAGGCGTTAGTTGCCTGAATTTTTAATGTGGGCCAATCGATCGCCAATGGGAAGCGGCACCCCTCGAGGCGGCGGAGCTCCTAGGCTGCCGGTTTGCTGATGTCTAACATAAGGGTGCGGGGGCGCAAGTTCGCCACGGAAGCAACACTTAGGTGGCTACCTTAGAGTTGTGTGGGATGAAGGTACTGCTGCCGATGGATCTGGAAGACAACGAGTCTTTGTGGATTAGCCGGGGGCAGCGCAACCATGGTAGTGTGGTTGGGCGGGGAGCGGGGTTTTTGTCGGAGCTCGCGCGACCAGGGACGGTGGAGGTAGGCTGCTCTGCCGATGGTCGCTGGCTCAATCAGGAGGCATAAGACGGCCATCAAGCCGTCCAACATAGATCAGATAGTAGCAAAATAAAATAAAATCATGTGAACCCATTTTAGTTTTCAATAAATAGACGTCTGACCACTCTCGTACCTTACTGTTGATCTCTTACGGTATTTCTTTAGATCAGAGATATGTGTCGTTCTTATCATTTTGCCTTTTCTCCGTCTTCAGCCACACCGTCTTCCTTCTCACCGTAGCTGCTCCAAGAAGGGAAGCATACACCAGAAGGGAGCTATAGTCCCCACTCAATAGTTCCCTGCATCAAATGTGTGTGCCCTACTATCACAGCCACAATAACTGCAGGGCCATCGACAAGTCAGCACATGATGCTCACTACTATGCATGGCGGCCAGGTAGGTTGTCGGGGTTTTGGTGAGACATATGCCAAAGGATGGCTTATCATGCATGGAGACAAAAGTACGTCGCCGGGCCCTGGATGCGGTATAAGGCGATACTTAGGACGTCTACTAATCTTACCTAGGTTTGGGGCTCTTCGTGGAGATAACACCCCTAGTCCTGCTCTGCGGGGACTCCGCGTCATGACTAATGTCAATATGATATCTACAAGGTTGCTCCTTGAGTTGTGCCGTCTAGAGGAGGAAGAAGGGCAAGGCTAGTTCTTTACCTTCTCTCTAGGGAATGCGAGTTGTCGCTAGGGTTTTTTCCTATCGGTGTCTCTCTCTTTGTGTCCCTCTCTAGGTCTAACCCCTCTGCATGGAGGACCCTGTGGGTTTATATAGGCCTACCCCCCAGGGATACAATGGTAATCTAGGCGGGGTGGGCCCCGTCCATCAATGTCTCTGGGTGCCAGCTTCTCCGCCGGCTGCTGGGCCCCATCGTCTGTGGGCCTGCGTGATTGTATTTCACTGTTGGCATCCTTTTGCTGACGGAAGCATCGTCAGGGTGAAAATGGCTACAGTGCTGCCGCCTCTTGGTCGTACACTACCGACACGTACCGTCTTGTCATCTTGATGGGGTTCAGATTCCCACGGTACGGTTAGCCGCCTGCTACAGGGCGGCCCGTTCCCCGGGCCGCCTCCCAAAGGTCGATCGCTTCTGGATGGCTCACTGGTAGGTGGGGCCTGCCGCCTATTGGCCACTCTGCCAGCGGGTAGTGGGATCATGACTTCCTTTGACGAAATCTAGGTCATCGATAGCATGGCTACAGTGATGCGCTGACTAGGGAGTGTCCGCAGGGTACACTCACACTGTAGCCACGCTTATGTGGATTCTTTAGGGACAAGCTTAACTGTAGCCATGCCTTAGTCTTGTCGCGGATCTCCAGCGCACACTTCGAGGGGGAGGTATGGGGCCATCTTCTAGAGGCTGGCCGCTGGGCTGCCGCCTGTCAGGGTTCCGCCGCCTGCTGGGAGCCGGCTCCTAGGCATTGTGGCCCTAGGAGGCGGCCTGATGCGCAGGATGCCGAAGGATGACGGGCGGCCCTTATTTGTCTTGAAACGCCATGGGTGGTCAATGAAGACACCCGTGGTCAATATCTCCGACAGTTGTCCCCGAAGCTGGTGGAGCTCTGCGGTCGTGAGTGGGACTGCGGGGTTCTGGCAGCTTCCCTCTTTAAGTGAGGATTGGTAGTTTATCTGACCCGTCTTCTGGAAAAGCCGGTTTCTGGCAGCCGGGCATTTATCATTGAATCTTCGAGGAGAAGGCATCGCGCGGATGGCGGCCCGTGGTGCGGTTTTACCACCCCTAGGCGGTGTGCCACGCGTCGTCCTCATGCCGGGCTGGCCTACCGGCCCACGCTGTCAGGACCCCGATCCTAAGTCACACATGCCTAGCCTGTAACACACCATTTCACTTTGTGGCCTCACGCACGGTATCCCCACGGGTGCCACCTTACCTGGCCCGGGACCGTTTGCGCATTTTGGCACCCGTATATGAATGTGTCGCTAGAATCCATATGACAGAGAACCCGGGCCGACATGACCAGTTATAAACCAAAAGTGGCACTAAATTACAGAGACAGGCATACATGACCCAGCAACGAACGTGTCGGTCATCAACGTATGAACCCAAGTCGTAGCAAGCTACAAGGACTTAAAGGAACAACGCGTGACATTTCCCCTACGGGACAGACACAGGAACGAAGAAGGACACATGCCGGCCAGCCTAAGTGTTCCGGAGCAGTAGCAAGCTACCAAGGCTCAGTGGAAGCACTAGGAGACATTTCCCTGTAAGATAGGCTACCAAGGGTAAACAACTAGGTGTCGGATCCCACACATAGCAATACACATTACACATACGCATAACATGCAAGTATGTGCTGTACAACATGGCATCACAACTTAACTCAACAACTCATATAGATAAAGGCCCAGAAGAGCCATCATAGCATTTATTACAAACAGAGGTCACATGACCCAACATACAGAGCATACAGGCAACGGAAGCATAACATGCCTGAGTACAGACAACTACATATGAGAAAGGCTGAGAAGCCTGACTATCTACCCGACCCTCCCAAGGGTACAAGATCGTAGCTGAGGTAACAAGCTAAACGTCGAAGTCCACGTGGAACCACTAGCGAGACTGAGGTTTCTCTGCAAAAACATAAATTAAGCAAACGTGAGTACAAATGTACTCAGCAAGACTTACATCAGAACTAGCTACATATGCATCAGTGTCAACAAAGGGGGTGGTGGAGTTTGATTGCAGCAAGCCAGCTTTGACTCGGTGGCTATCCTAAACTATGACTGCAAGCAACACTTTTGAAGTGGCGCACACGAGTCCACATATTCACCAATCAATACACCACTATGGATCCGCTCCCGTCACCCTGCGAGAAGGCCATCCATAGCACTCACGCTTATCTTGCGCGTTTTAGAGTATCCACTTCCACTTGTCTATGAACTGTTATAGGCAACCCAGAAGTCCATCTCCGCGGACACGGCTATTCGAATAGATCATATATAACCCTGCAGGGATGTACTTCTTCACACACGCTCTCGCCACTTACCGCCATATGCACGTCATGTATCTCAGCAACCTTCAAGCGGAAGCCTGGCGAGGGTGTCGGCCACGACCTGACTAACCACACAAGTCTCTCATCCAGGTTTATCGCCTATTTGGGTTCCATCCGTGGGGAGATCCGGCCGGGGTGTCGCTCACGGCCCCAAACGATGTGTACTGGGTTCCCGCATCACCAAACGGGCGATCGGTACACCGTGCCACGTACCTGCTGCGTCACAGCCCACCCTGAGGGTCAGCGCTGCGCACGACCTCTAGTAAACTACAAACACCAGAAACTAGTTGCAACTCCTGGACAGAGGTCAAGGGCAGTTAATAAGTCGAGAGGGTCCATTGGTTTCGGGCCCAATGCATGGTAGTAACTGGTCATGGATCAAACAACACAGAACTCAGTTCCTGAGGACGGCTCCAATGAGACAACCCACCATGTACTCCTACATGGCCTCTCATCGCTGATACGTCCAAAACGTATCTATAATTTCTGCTTGCTCCATGCCACTTTTGGGTTATATTGCTATGATATTCATACACTTCCATACACTTTTGATCATATTTGGACTAACCTACTAATCCAGTGCACCCCGGTGCCAGTTTCTGTTTTCGGTTGTTTTTGTATTTCAGGTTTTCACGTTACGAGAACTGCCAGGAAAAATGCAGAAAAATTATATAAAAAATCAGCGTTCCAGAACCTACCTTGCGCCCGAAGGACAACCGGGGGGGGGGGGCACCAGGGCTCCAGGCGCCCTGGCGGCGCGCCCCCCCTGGGCCGCGCCGGGGGGCGCCTGGGCCCCCCGAGCCCCGTCTGGTGCCCCCCTCTTTGTACTCGTTGGGAGAAAGTTATTTGTATCTGTGTGCAGGTCCGCGTTGATTGCTAATCCGGCACCGTTAGCAGTTGACACCTACTTGTTGAACCTAGGAGTCTCTGGGGATTCGATCCTTGGCATCTTTGCTAAGGGAAAAACTTCCACAACACTGCATCTTACACCTTCCACTTGTGGTAACCAACGAGGGGTTAGAGGCCCATCAAGGAGTTTTTCTGGCGCCGTTGCCGGGGACTCCACTCTTCAGGATAGGGGAGTTGCATGCTATCTTTTACCTTTGCTTTTTAGTCTTGTTAGTTTACCTTTCAGTTTTTGCTTTAGTATCTTTTATCAAAAATCACAAAAACAGTTATCTCGTTCTTTAGTTGTCATTATGTCGGGTCCTTTTGTCTTTGACGAGGCAGAAGTTCTCACCTTTAAACAAAGAGGTGGGGAAAGTTTGAAAGATGCTTGGTATAGAATTAATGATTCACAAAAAAGAGCCACCAAGAAGCAACCTACTACTATCTTGCTTAGAAATTTTTATGTTGGAATTACTTCTTGGAATAGGTTTATTCTAGATACTGCTATCAATGGGAATTTCCAAGAGGCCCAGTTTGGGAGTCTCTTAGTATTATTGAAAATCTTGTTGGGAATCTCCCTGTTGTTAGCATTCGAGAGGACATCACCCTAGCTCACATTATGAAAAAACTTGAAAAGATAGAGCTAGAGATGCCAAGCATTAATAAGATAAATGAGTTGGAACGTAAGATCCAAGGGAATTTGAATAGACTTGATAGCTCCATGCATAAATTTTTTAAAATTTTGGAGACCGTCAAATTCCATGACTTGGACTCTTCTAGGATAGACAAGATTGAGGAAATATTTGATACCCTAGGAACTACCTTCTCCTCGATCAAAACCAAAAAGGTAGAAACTCCGGCAAAGAGGGAGCCTAAGTTCGTTCACGTTCCAAAGGCTCCCCGTTCTAAAAGTACTCCATCTATTGCCAAAGGGGTTGAAACTGTAAAGACCTTGGAAGAAACACCTGTCTTTGATAAATTTATAATTGAATCTTCCCTTGACTTTTATCCTTTTGGTCTTCTACCTAGGAGTATCTCTATGAGGCCTTTATTTGAGAGTCCTCTTAAGACTAGTTGTATTATTGAAGAGCTTTTTGATGATCTTGATGATGGTTCAATTGATACAACTTGATCTATATGCATTATGCCTAGCTACAGGCATAAAAGAAAGCGCTTTTGGGAGGCAGCCCACATGAATAAATTTTTATATTTTGCTTTTGTTGTGTCTTGATGTTGTTTACTATAGTAGCATCATCATTGTATCTTTGCTTTTCATATTTGTGCCAAGTATAGCCTCTGATTGCTAGAAAGTTCAAAAGTTGTGAGGTGCTGTCCAGGAAACAGATTCTGTCCTTGGATAGAAAAATTCGTATAAAATCACCAGATCATCTTTTTGGTCTGAATTGTTTCGACAGCATTCTCTATATAATTGTCTTTCGTGCGTCTGTTCTGAGTTTTTTGATTTGAGTTGCAGAAGTGCCCCGAACAAATCAATTACTACCTGCTGTTCTGTTTTTCACAGATTCTGTTCTGTTTTGCCTTTCCTTCATTTTTTAAACCAAGAGCTTGCTTTTTCCTTGCAAAAACCTTTTGGCAATCTTGAGAAACAGTAGAACTTCAAGAATATCTTTATTTCCAGCAAGGTACAATTATTTTATTAAGGGTACTAACCTCGCTAATCAGATTACGATGAGTTATATATGAAGGGAGTTTTCAAGTGTGCGAGGGAAGATGATAAAAAGATTCAGGAGTGTCAAGCGCTCAAGCTTGGGGATGCCCCCGTGCACCCCCAAGAAATATTCAAGGAGACTCAAGCGTCTAAGCTTGGGGATGCCCCCGTGCATCCCCTTCTCCATCAACATTATCAGTTCGTCTTTCGTTTCGCTATATTTTTATCACTTCATGTGTTATGTGCTATGCTTGGAGCGTCTTGCTTTTAGTTTTCTTTTTAGTTTTTCATAACGTGTCGGAACTCAGCGTCCTTTATGTGGGAGAGAAACACGCTCCACTTCTACCTAGAACATAGCATAGAATTTTCATGTCTATCTTTGCTGTGTGTGTTCTTTGTCTTTTAATAGCTACTATCATGCTCTGCTCTTAGTATTCATGCTTATCTTTTCAAAGAGCTTTTGTTTAGTTGGTTGCTTGAACTCTCTTTAATTATCATGCTTATCTTATTAAGAGAGTTTGCTTCCGTTGCATTGGTTAATATGTCTATGATAAAGATGCTACGTGCATAATGGCGCTTAGTAGTTCAGGTTTTCTTATGGTTAGTCTCAAGTAGCTGGGGGATTCCCAATGTGTTATTGGAGTACCAACTTGATTTGTTTGCCGATGATGTGGTATGGTTTAGTAATATCTTCCTTCGAGAATTTATTTTGATTGACTTGGCGTATGCTCACGCATATTTAAGACTGTAAAGAAAGTCTGTCAAGCCTTGATGATCTTTTATTTCTGAGTAGCGATATAACTTCCATGCCTGATTCAATATTGCTTTGTCGCTCTGCATGATTATGACCGTCATTGCTCTCTTAGTTGGTCGCTCCCAGTCTTTTGCTAACCTCCACCTGTACTAAGCAGACTAACTTTGCAATACATAGCTCATGGGAAAGTAGCTTAAAAACTATTGTGGTAAAGAATATGTTGCCTATGTATCTTATTTCTTATAAGTTGCTTGCTGAGCGGTAACCATGTTTCTGGGGACGCCATCAACTGTCACACTTTTGTTGAATATCATGTGAGTTGCTATGCATGTTCGTCTTGTCTAAAGTAAGGGTCATTTGCCATGGGTTGATTGAGTATGCATATTGTTAGAGAAGAACATTGGGCCGCTAACCAAAGCCATGTATCATGGTGGAAGTTTTAGCTTGGACATTAATCCTCAATCTCTTATGAGAATATGCTTATGCATTAAAGAGGAGTCCATCATCTATTTTCTATGTTGTCCCGGTATGGATGTCCTCAAGTTGAGATCTATCAAAAACGAGAAATCAAATGTGATTTATCTCCTTGGACCTTTGTATAGGTGGCATAGAGGTACCCCTTTGTGACACTTGGTTGAAACATATGTAATGCAATGATAACCCATGGAAATCCGAGCTAATTAGGACAAGGTGCGAGCACTATTGGTATTCGATGCATGAGGCTTGCAACTTATAGGATGTCTTATGCATGACACATATGAAGTACTACTACCGTTCACAAAATTGCTTCTATGTTTTCTAAATAAAAAGCTCTAGCACATAACCATTCTTTTAATTTTATGTTGAGTCTCCACCTTCTTTCTTCAAGCACCAACTACTGAGAGCATGATTGTCATTCTAAGTGTAATGTGCATTGTTCCAAAGTAGCATTGTCTTTTGCATGATTGTGATATCGTTTATTTTGAAATCATTGTATCTAGTCATCACTTAAAACTTGAAGGTGCCCCTGCATTTATGTTTTGCTTCACTAAAGGGGGCAAGCTAGATATCACTTTATCATATTTGCACATCATGTTCATTGCAAATCTTTTTGATATTTCTGTTTCATATTGTAAAACTTTCAGTCATTTGTGATTTTCTCATGAGGCAACTTAATTACTATAGAATCATTGTCTCAGTAAGCTTTTGTCATATGACTATGAAAAAGTCCTATATGGTTAATAGCATGTCACCACAGAAATTATGCTTGTTTTCATTTACCTACTCGAGGACGAGCAGGAATTAAGCTTGGGGATGTTGATACGTCCAAAAAGTATCTATAATTTCTTCTTGCTCCAAGCCACTTTTGGGTGATATTGCTATGATACTCATACACTTCCATACACTTCTGATCATATTTGGACTAACCTACTAATCCAGTGCACCCCGGTGCCAGTTTCTGTTTTCCGCTGTTTTTGTATTTCTGGTTTTCACGTTAAGAGAACTGCCAGGAAAAATCCAGAAAAATTATATAAAAAATCAGCGTTCCAGAACCTACCTTGCGCCCGGAGGACAACCGGGGGGGGGGGACCACCAGGGCTCCAGGCGCCCTGGCGGCGCGCCCCCCCTGGGCCGCGCCGGGGGGGCGCCTGGGCCCCCCGAGCCCCGTCTGGTGCCCCCCTTCGGCATATATTTAGAGCGTCCTTCGAAACCCTCGGGACGGAAACTCTTTTTCGCGATCTCATCTCTGTTCCGCCGCCGCCGCCGCTTCCAAGATCGGGAGCACCAGGAGAACTCTTCCCGGCACCCTGCCGGAGGGGAGGATCACCATCGGGAGCCTCTCCACCACCATGGACGCCTCCCGGATGAGTTGTGAGTAGTCTCCCTTGGACCATGAGTCCATGACCAGTAGCTATGTGATGTTCTCCTCCCGTTCTTGTGCTTCACTAATTAGTCCTCGTGAGCTGCCCTACATGATCGAGGCACATATGTAATCCTTATGCTGTTGCTATGATGAGTTTGCTGTTATCCGATGGATTATGAGATTATGTTCAGATTGTTCTTGAGTAATATATTTTATCTACCTCTTTTATATTTATGTTCATAAGTAATTCTTGCATGTTCTCCGTTGTTATTTATTGCTTTGGCCAAGTAATACGTAGTGACTCCAAGAGGGAACGTTATGCTTGATTGTGGGTTCATGCCCCTGGATGACTAGCTTGAGTGACAGAAACATGAGTCTAGGGGATGTGATGTTGCCACAAGGGGGAAAACAACGGTGCTTGTGCCCGCGGGTGCAAGGATTGTTTACTTTACGCAAAGTTCTTTTAATGCAGTTGTCTATTGCATTGAGTTTACACTATGGGTGGGACTCGCAACTTAATACCAGCGAGATGTTTTGGATAGATATCTCAAGGTGGATGATTAGTAGTAGATATTGATGGATTTCGGTCTACTTACTTTGGCGTACCGCCCATGCTTTGAACCTCATCCTTTCTTGCAATGTAGTCAGCATTGGTTTGCGTTCGTGGTCCTGTCAATTGCCCAGCTGTAATTCGTTTACCTCACATAGCTGTTTTATCGTCTTTTGGGAGAGAGACATCACTAGTGAACATCATGAGACTCCGGTCCATATTACCATCATTGATCACATCCGCTATTTACTTTTCGCTATTATTTACTATTGCAAACATTATCTATCACTACTATCATTTGCGTTTAATCCTTTGTGAACTACAAGGCCGGAGGGATTGACAACCTCTCTGTACTCGTTGGGAGCAAAGTTATTTGTATCTGTGTGCAGGTCCACGTTGATTGCTAATCCGGCGCCGTTATCAGTTGACACCTACTTGTTGAACCTAGGAGTCTCTGGGGATTCGATCCTTGGCATCTTTGCTAAGGGAAAAACTTCCACAGCACTGCATCTTACACCTTCCACTTGGGGTAACCAACGAGGGGTTAGAGGCCCATTAAGGAGTTTTTCTGGCGTCGTTGCCGGGGACTCCACTCTTCAGGATAGGGGAGTTGCATGCTATCTTTTACCTTTGCTTTTTAGTCTTGTTAGTTTACCTTTCAGTTTTTGCTTTAGTATCTTTTATCAAAAATCACAAAAACAGTTATCTCGTTCTTTAGTTGTCATTATGTTGGGTCCTTTTGTCTTTGACGAGGCAGAAGTTCTCACCTTTAAACAAAGAGGTGGGGAAAGTTTGAAAGATGCTTGGTATAGAATTAATGATTCACAAAAAAGAGCCACCAAGAAGCAACCTACTACTATCTTGCTTAGAAATTTTTATGTTGGAATTACTTCTTGGAATAGGTTTATTCTAGATACTGCTATCAATGGGAATTTCCAAGAGGCCCCAGTTTGGGAGTCTCTTAGTATTATTGAAAATCTTGTTGGGAATCTCCCTGTTGTTAGCATTCGAGAGGACATCACCCTAGCTCACGTTATGAAAAAACTTGAAAAGATAGAGCTAGAGATGCCAAGCATTAATAAGATAAATGAGTTGGATCGTAAGATCCAAGGGAATTTGAATAGACTTGATAGCTCCATGCATAAATTTTTTAAAATTTTGGAGACCGTCAAATTCCATGACTTGGACTCTTCTAGGATAGACAAGATTGAGGAAATATTTGATACCCTAGGAACTACCTTCTCCTCGATCAAAACCAAAAAGGTAGAAACTCCAGCAAAGAGGGAGCCTAAGTTTGTTCACGTTCCAAAGGCTCCCCGTTCTAAAAGTACTCCATCTATTGCCAAAGGGGTTGAAACTGTAAAGACCTTGGAAGAAACACCTGTCTTTTATAAATTTATAATTGAATCTTCCCTTGAATTTTATCCTTTTGGTCTTCTACCTAGGAGTATCTCTATGAGGCCTTTATTTGAGAGTCCTCTTAAGACTAGTTGTATTATTGAAGAGCTTTTTGATGATCTTGATGATGGTTCAATTGATACAACTTGATCTATATGCATTATGCCTAGCTTAAAGGCATAAAAGAAAGCGCTTTTGGGAGGCAGCCCACATGAATAAATTTTTATATTTTGCTTTTGTTGTGTCTTGATGTTGATTACTACAGTAGCATCATCATTGTATCTTTTCTTTTCATATTTGTGCCAAGTATAGCCTCTGATTGCTAGAAAGTTCAAAAGTTGTGAGGTGCTGTCCAGGAAACAGATTCTGTCCTTGGATAGAAAAATTCGTATAAAATCACCAGATCATCTTTTTGGTCTGAATTGTTTCGACAGCATTCTCTATATAATTGTCTTTCGTGCATCTGTTCTGAGTTTTTTGATTTGAGTTGCAGAAGTGCCCCGAACAAATCAATTACTACCTGTTGTTCTGTTTTTCACAGATTCTGTTCTGTTTTGCCTTTCCTTCATTTTTTAAACCAAGAGCTTGCTTTTTCCTTGCAAAAACCTTTTGGCAATCTTGAGAAACAGTAGAACTTCAAGAATATCTTTATTTCCAGCAAGGTACAATTATTTTATTAAGGGTACTAACCTCGCTAATCAGATTACGATGAGTTATATATGAAGGGAGTTTTCAAGTGTGCGAGGGAAGATGATAAAAAGATTCAGGAGTGTCAAGCGCTCAAGCTTGGGGATGCCCCCGTGCACCCCCAAGAAATATTCAAGGAGACTCAAGCGTCTAAGCTTGGGGATGCCCCCGTGCATCCCCTTCTCCATCAACATTATCAGTTCGTCTTTCGTTTCGCTATATTTTTATCACTTCATGTGTTATGTGCTATGCTTGGAGCGTCTTGCTTTTAGTTTTCTTTTTAGTTTTTCATAACGTGTCGGAACTCAGCGTCCTTTATGTGGGAGAGAAACACGCTCCACTTCTACCTAGAACATAGCATAGAATTTTCATGTCTATCTTTGCTGTGTGTGTTCTTTGTCTTTTAATAGCTACTATCATGCTCTGCTCTTAGTATTCATGCTTATCTTTTCAAAGAGCTTTTGTTTAGTTGGTTGCTTGAACTCTCTTTAATTATCATGCTTATCTTATTAAGAGAGTTTGCTTCCGTTGCATTGGTTAATATGTCTATGATAAAGATGCTACGTGCATAATGGCGCTTAGTAGTTCAGGTTTTCTTATGGTTAGTCTCAAGTAGCTGGGGGATTCCCAATGTGTTATTGGAGTACCAACTTGATTTGTTTGCCGATGATGTGGTATGGTTTAGTAATATCTTCCTTCGAGAATTTATTTTGATTGACTTGGCGTATGCTCACGCATATTTAAGACTGTAAAGAAAGTCTGTCAAGCCTTGATGATCTTTTATTTCTGAGTAGCGATATAACTTCCATGCCTGATTCAATATTGCTTTGTCGCTCTGCATGATTATGACCGTCATTGCTCTCTTAGTTGGTCGCTCCCAGTCTTTTGCTAACCTCCACCTGTACTAAGCAGACTAACTTTGCAATACATAGCTCATGGGAAAGTAGCTTAAAAACTATTGTGGTAAAGAATATGTTGCCTATGTATCTTATTTCTTATAAGTTGCTTGCTGAGCGGTAACCATGTTTCTGGGGACGCCATCAACTGTCACACTTTTGTTGAATATCATGTGAGTTGCTATGCATGTTCATCTTGTCTAAAGTAAGGGTGATTTGCCATGGGTTGATTGAGTATGCATATTGTTAGAGAAGAACATTGGGCCGCTAACCAAAGCCATGTATCATGGTGGAAGTTTTAGCTTGGACATTAATCCTCAATCTCTTATGAGAATATGCTTATGCATTAAAGAGGAGTCCATCATCTATTTTCTATGTTGTCCCGGTATGGATGTCCTCAAGTTGAGATCTATCAAAAACGAGAAATCAAATGCGATTTATCTCCTTGGACCTTTGTACAGGTGGCATAGAGGTACCCCTTTGTGACACTTGGTTTAAACATATGTAATGCAATGATAACCCATGGAAATCCGAGCTAATTAGGACAAGGTGCGAGCACTATTGGTATTCGATGCATGAGGCTTGCAACTTATAGGATGTTTTATGCATGACACATATGAAGTACTACTACCGTTGACAAAATTGCTTCTATGTTTTCAAAATAAAAAGCTCTAGCACATAACCATTCTTTTACTTTTATGTTGAGTCTCCACCTTCTTTCTTCAAGCACCAACTACTGAGAGCATGATTGTCATTCTAAGTGTAATGTGCATTGTTCCAAAGTAGCATTGTCTTTTGCATGATTGTGATATCGTTTATTTTGAAATCATTGTATCTAGTCATCACTTAAACCTTGAAGGTGCCCCTGCATTTATGTTTTGCTTCACTAAAGGGGGCAAGCTAGATATCACTTTATCATATTTGCACATCATGTTCATTGCAAATCTTTTTGATGTTTCAGTTTCATATTGTAAAACTTTCAGTCATTTGTGATTTTCTCATGAGGCAACTTAATTACTATATAATCATTGTCTCAGTAAGCTTTTGTCATATGACTATGAAAAAGTCCTATATGGTTAATAGCATGTCACCACAGAAATTATGCTTGTTATCATTTACCTACTCGAGGACGAGCAGGAATTAAGCTTGGGGATGTTGATACGTCCAAAACGTATCTATAATTTCTGCTTGCTCCATGCCACTTTTGGGTGATATTGCTATGATATTCATACACTTCCATACACTTTTCATCATATTTGGACTAACCTACTAATCCAGTGCACCCCGGTGCCAGTTTCTGTTTTCGGCTGTTTTTGTATTTCTGGTTTTCACGTTAAGAGAACTGCCAGGAAAAATCCAGAAAAATTATATAAAAAATCAGCGTTCCAGAACCTACCTTGCGCCCGAAGGATAGCCGGGGGGGGGCACCAGGGCTCCAGGAGCCCTGGCGGCGCGCCCCCTTGGGCCGCGCCGGGGGGGCGCCTGGGCCCCCCGAGCCCCGTCTGGTGCCCCCCTTCGGCATATATTTAGAGCGTCCTTCGAAACCCTCGGGACGGAAACTCTTCTTCGCGATCTCATCTCTGTTCCCCCGCCGCCGCCGCCGCTTCCAAGATCGGGAGCACCTGGAGAACTCTTCCCGGCACCCTGCCGGAGGGGAGGATCACCATCGGGAGCCTCTCCACCACCATGGACGCCTCCCGGATGAGTTGTGAGTAGTCTCCCTTGGACCATGAGTCCATGACCAGTAGCTATGTGATGTTCTCCTCCCGTTCTTGTGCTTCACTAATTAGTCCTCGTGAGCTGCCCTACATGATCGAGGCACATATGTAATCCTTATGCTATTGCTATGATGAGTTTGCTGTTATCCGATGGATTATGAGATTATGTTCAGATTGTTCTTGAGTAATATATTTGATCTACCTCTTTTATATTTATGTTCATAAGTAATTCTTGCATGTTCTCCGTTGTTATTTATTGCTTTGGCCAAGTAATACGTAGTGACTCCAAGAGGGAACGTTATGCTTGATTGTGGGTTCATGCCCCTCGATGACTAGCTTGAGTGACAGGAACATGAGTCTAGGGGATGTGTTGTTGCCACAAGGGGGAAAACAACAGTGCTTGTGCCCGCGGGTGCAAGGATTGTTTACTTTACGCAAAGTTCTTTTAATGCAGTTGTCTGTTGCATTGAGTTTACACTATGGGTGGGACTCGCAACTTAATACCAGTGAGATGTTTTGGATAGATATCTCAAGGTGGATGATTAGTAGTAGATATTGATGGATTTCGGTTTACTTACTTTGGCATACCGCCCATGCTTTGAACCTCAACCTTTCTTGCAATGTAGTCAGCATTGGTTTGCGTTCGTGGTCCTGTCAATTGCCCAGCTGTAATTCGTTTACCTCACATAGCTGTTTTATCGTCTTTTGGGAGAGAGACATCACTAGTGAACATCATGAGACTCCGGTCCATATTACCATCATTGATCACATCCGCTATTTACTTTTCGCTATTATTTACTATTGCAAACATTATCTATCACTACTATCATTTGCGTTTAATCATTTGTGAACTACAAGGCCGCAGGGATTGACAACCTCTCTGTACTCGTTTGGAGCAAAGTTATTTGTATCTGTGTGCAGGTCCACGTTGATTGCTAATCCGGCGCCGTTAGCAGTTGACACCTACTTGTTGAACCTAGGAGTCTCTGGGGATTCGATCCTTGGCATCTTTGCTAAGGGAAAAACTTCCACAACACTGCATCTTACACCTTCCACTTGGGGTAACCAACGAGGGGTTAGAGGCCCATCAAGGAGTTTTTCTGGCGCCGTTGCCGGGGACTCCACTCTTCAGGATAGGGAGTTGCATGCTATCTTTTACCTTTGCTTTTTAGTCTTGTTAGTTTACCTTTCAGTTTTTGCTTTAGTATCTTTTATCAAAAATCACAAAAACAGTTATCTCGTTCTTTAGTTTTCATTATGTCGGGTCCTTTTGTCTTTGACGAGGCAGAAGTTCTCACCTTTAAACAAAGAGGTGGGGAAAGTTTGAAAGATGCTTGGTATAGAATTAATGATTCATAAAAAAGAGCCACCAAGAAGCAACCTACTACTATCTTGCTTAGAAATTTTTATGTTGGAATTACTTCTTGGAATAGGTTTATTCTAGATACTGCTATCAATGGGAATTTCCAAGAGGCCCCAATTTGGGAGTCTCTTAGTATTATTGAAAATCTTGTTGGGAATCTCCCTGTTGTTAGCATTCGAGAGGACATCACCCTAGCTCACATTATGAAAAAACTTGAAAAGATAGAGCAAGAGATGCCAAGCATTAATAAGATAAATGAGTTGGATCGTAAGATCCAAGGGAATTTGAATAGACTTGATAGCTCCATGCATAAATTTTTTAAAACTTTGGAGACCGTCAAATTCCATGACTTGGACTCTTCTAGGATAGACAAGATTGAGGAAATATTTGATACCCTAGGAACTACCTTCTCCTCGATCAAAACCAAAAAGTTAGAAACTCCGGCAAAGAGGGAGCCTAAGTTCGTTCACGTTCCAAAGGCTCCCCGTTCTAAAAGTACTCCATCTATTGCCAAAGGGGTTGAAACTGTGAAGACCTTGGAAGAAACACCTGTCTTTGATAAATTTATAATTGAATCTTCCCTTGAATTTTATCCTTTTGGTCTTCTACCTAGGAGTATCTCTATGAGGCCTTTATTTGAGAGTCCTCTTAAGACTTGTTGTATTATTGAAGAGCTTTTTGATGATCTTGATGATGGTTCAATTGATACAACTTGATCTATATGCATTATGCCTAGCTTAAAGGCATAAAAGAAAGCGCTTTTGGGAGGCAGCCCACATGAATAAATTTTTATATTTTGCTTTTGTTGTGTCTCGATGTTGTTTACTACAGTAGCATCATCATTGTATCTTTGCTTTTCATATTTGTGCCAAGTATAGCCTCTGATTGCTAGAAAGTTCAAAAGTTGTGAGGTGCTGTCCAGGAAACAGATTCTGTCCTTGGATAGAAAAATTCGTATAAAATCACCAGATCATCTTTTTGGTCTGAATTCTTTCGACAGCATTCTCTATATAATTGTCTTTCGTGCTTCTGTTCTGAGTTTTTTGATTTGAGTTGCAGAAGTGCCCCGAACAAATCAATTACTACCTGCTGTTCTGTTTTTCACAGATTCTGTCCTGTTTTGCCTTTCCTTCATTTTTTAAACCAAGAGCTTGCTTTTTCCATGCAAAAACCTTTTGGCAATCTTGAGAAACAGTAGAACTTAAAGAATATATTTATTTCCAGCAAGGTACAATTATTTTATTAAGGGTACTAACCTCGCTAATCAGATTATGATGAGTTATATATGAAGGGAGTTTTCAAGTGTGCGAGGGAAGATGATAAAAAGATTCAGGAGTGTCAAGCGCTCAAGCTTGGGGATGCCCTCCTGCACCCCCAAGAAATATTCAAGGAGACTCAAGCGTCTAAGCTTGGTGATGCCCCCGTGCATCCCCTTCTCCATCAACATTATCAGTTCGTCTTTCGTTTCACTATATTTTTATCACTTCATGTGTTATGTTCTATGCTTGGAGCGTCTTGCTTTTAGTTTTCTTTTTAGTTTTTCATAACGAGACGGAACTCAGCGTTCTTTATGTGGGAGAGAAACACGCTCCACTTCTACCTAGAACATAACATAGAATTTTCATGTCTATCTTTGCTGTGTGTGTTCTTTGTCATTTAATAGCTACTATCATGCTCTGCTCTTAGTATTCATGCTTATCTTTTCAAAGAGCTTTTGTTTAGTTGGTTGCTTGAACTCTCTTTAATTATCATGCTTATCTTATTAAGAGAGTTTGCTTCCGTTGCATTGGTTAATATGTCTATGATAAAGATGCTACGTGCATAATGGCACTTAGTAGTTCAGGTTTTCTTATGGTTAGTCTCAAATAGCTGGGGGATTCCCAATGTGTTATTGGAGTACCAACTTGATTTGTTTGCCGATGATGTGGTATGGTTTAGTAATATCTTCCTTCGAGAATTTATTTTGATTGACTTGGCGTATGCTCACGCATATTTAAGACTGTAAAGAAAGTCTGTCAAGCCTTGATGATATTTTATTTCAGAGTAGCGATATAACTTCCATGCCTGATTCAATATTGCTTTGTCGCTCTGCATGATTATGACCGTCATTGCTCTATTAGTTGGTCGCTCCCAGTCTTTTGCTAACCTCCACCTGTACTAAGCAGACTAACTTTGCAATACATAGCTCATGGGAAAGTAGCTTAAAAACTATTGTGGTAAAGAATATGTTGCCTATGTATCTTATTTCTTATAAGTTGCTTGCTGAGCGGTAACCATGTTTCTGGGGACGCCATCAACTGTCACACTTTTGTTGAATATCATGTGAGTTGCAATGCATGTTCGTCTTGTCTAAAGTAAGGGTGATTTGCCATGGGTTGATTGAGTATGCATATTGTTAGAGAAGAACATTGGGCCGCTAACCAAAGCCATGTATCATGGTGGAAGTTTTAGCTTGGACATTAATCCTCAATCTCTTATGAGAATATGCTTATGCATTAAAGAGGAGTCCATCATCTATTTTCTATGTTGTCCTGGTATGGATGTCCTCAAGTTGAGATCTATCAAAAACGAGAAATCAAATGCGATTTATCTCCTTGGACCTTTGTACAGGTGGCATAGAGGTACCCCTTTGTGACACTTGGTTTAAACATATGTAATGCAATGATAACCCATGGAAATCCGAGCTAATTAGGACAAGGTGCGAGCACTATTGGTATTCGATGCATGAGGCTTGCAACTTATAGGATGTTTTATGCATGACACATATGAAGTACTACTACCGTTGACAAAATTGCTTCTATGTTTTCAAAATAAAAAGCTCTAGCACATAACCATTCTTTTACTTTTATGTTGAGTCTCCACCTTCTTTCTTCAAGCACCAACTACTGAGAGCATGATTGTCATTCTAAGTGTAATGTGCATTGTTCCAAAGTAGCATTGTCTTTTGCATGATTGTGATATCGTTTATTTTGAAATCATTGTATCTAGTCATCACTTAAACCTTGAAGGTGCCCTTGCATTTATGTTTTGCTTCACTAAAGGGGGCAAGCTAGATATCACTTTATCATATTTGCACATCATGTTCATTGCAAATCTTTTTGATGTTTCAGTTTCATATTGTAAAACTTTCAGTCATTTGTGATTTTCTCATGAGGCAACTTAATTACTATATAATCATTGTCTCAGTAAGCTTTTGTCATATGACTATGAAAAAGTCCTATATGGTTAATAGCATGTCACCACAGAAATTATGCTTGTTATCATTTACCTACTCGAGGACGAGCAGGAATTAAGCTTGGGGATGTTGATACGTCCAAAACGTATCTATAATTTCTGCTTGCTCCATGCCACTTTTGGGTGATATTGCTATGATATTCATACACTTCCATACACTTTTCATCATATTTGGACTAACCTACTAATCCAGTGCACCCCGGTGCCAGTTTCTGTTTTCGGCTGTTTTTGTATTTTTTGTTTTCACGTTAAGAGAACTGGCAGGAAAAATCCAGAAAAATTATATAAAAAATCAGCGTTCCAGAACCTACCTTGCGCCCGAAGGACAGCCGGGGGGGGGGGGGGGGGGGGGGCACCAGGGCTCCAGGCGCCCTGGCGGCGCGCCCCCTTGGGCCGCGCCGGGGGGTCGCCTGGGCCCCCCGAGCCCCGTCTGGTGCCCCCCATTCGGCATATATTTAGAGCGTCCTTCAAAACCCTCGGGACGGAAACTCTTCTTCGCGATCTCATCTCTGTTCCGCCGCCGCCGCCGCTTCCAAGATCGGGAGCACCTGGAGAACTCTTCCCGGCACCCTGCCGGAGGGGAGGATCACCATCGGGAGCCTCTCCACCACCATGGACGCCTCCCGGATGAGTTGTGAGTAGTCTCCCTTGGACCATGAGTCCATGACCAGTAGCTATGTGATGTTCTCCTCCCGTTCTTGTGCTTCACTAATTAGTCCTCGTGAGCTTCCCTACATGATCGAGGCACATATGTAATCCTTATGCTGTTGCTATGATGAGTTTGCTGTTATCCGATGGATTATGAGATTATGTTCAGATTGTTCTTGAGTAATATATTTGATCTACCTCTTTTATATTTATGTTCATAAGTAATTCTTGCATGTTCTCCGTTGTTATTTATTGCTTTGGCCAAGTAATACGTAGTGACTCCAAGAGGGAACGTTATGCTTGATTGTGGGTTCATGCCCCTCGATGACTAGCTTGAGTGATAGAAACATGAGTCTAGGGGATGTGCTGTTGCCACAAGGGGGAAAACAACAGTGCTTGTGCCCGCGGGTGCAAGGATTGTTTACTTTACGCAAAGTTCTTTTAATGCAGTTGTCTGTTGCATTGAGTTTACACTATGGGTGGGACTCGCAACTTAATACCAGCGAGATGTTTTGGATAGATATCTCAAGGTGGATGATTAGTAGTAGATATTGATGGATTTCGGTCTACTTACTTTGGCATACCGCCCATGCTTTGAACCTCAACCTTTCTTGCAATGTAGTCAGCATTGGTTTGCGTTCGTGGTCCTGTCAATTGCCCAGCTGTAATTCGTTTACCTCACATAGATGTTTTATCGTCTTTTGGGAGAGAGACATCACTAGTGAACATCATGAGACTCCGGTCCATATTACCATCATTGATCACATCCGCTATTTACTTTTCGCTATTATTTACTATTGCAAACATTATCTATCACTACTATCATTTGCGTTTAATCCTTTGTGAACTACAAGGCCGGAGGGATTGATAACCTCTCTGTACTCGTTGGGAGCAAAGTTATTTGTATCTGTGTGCAGGTCCACGTTGATTGCTAATCCGGCGCCGTTAGCAGTTGACACCTACTTGTTGAACCTAGTAGTCTCTGGGGATTCGATCCTTGGCATCTTTGCTAAGGGAAAAACTTCCACAACACTGCATCTTACACCTTCCACTTGGGGTAACCAACGAGGGGTTAGAGGCCCATCAAGGAGTTTTTCTGGCGCCGTTGCCGGGGACTCCACTCTTCAGGATAGGGGAGTTGCATGCTATCTTTTACCTTTGCTTTTTAGTCTTGTTAGTTTACCTTTCAGTTTTTGCTTTAGTATCTTTTATCAAAAATCACAAAAATAGTTATCTCGTTCTTTAGTTGTCATTATGTCGGGTCCTTTTGTCTTTGACGAGGCAGAAGTTCTCACCTTTAAACAAAGAGGTGGGGAAAGTTTGAAAGATGCTTGGTATAGAATTAATGATTCATAAAAAAGAGCCACCAAGAAGCAACCTACTACTATCTTGCTTAGAAATTTTTATGTTGGAATTACTTCTTGGAATAGGTTTATTCTAGATACTGCTATCAATGGGAATTTCCAAGAGGCCCCAGTTTGGGAGTCTCTTAGTATTATTGAAAATCTTGTTGGGAATCTCCCTGTTGTTAGCATTCGAGAGGACATCACCCTAGCTCACATTATGAAAAAACTTGAAAAGATAGAGCTAGAGATGCCAAGCATTAATAAGATAAATGAGTTGGATCATAAGATCCAAGGGAATTTGAATAGACTTGATAGCTCCATGCATAAATTTTTTAAAATTTTGGAGACCGTCAAATTCCATGACTTGGACTCTTCTAGGATAGACAAGATTGAGGAAATATTTGATACCCTAGGAACTACCTTCTCCTCGATCAAAACCAAAAAGGTAGAAACTCCGGCAAAGAGGGAGCCTAAGTTTGTTCACGTTCCAAAGGCTCCCTATTCTAAAAGTACTCCATCTATTGCCAAAGGGGTTGAAACTGTGAAGACCTTGGAAGAAACACCTGTCTTTGATAAATTTATAATTGAATCTTCCCTTGAATTTTATCCTTTTGGTCTTCTACCTAGGAGTATCTCTATGAGGCCTTTATTTGAGAGTCCTCTTAAGACTAGTTGTATTATTGAAGAGCTTTTTGATGATCTTGATGATGGTTCAATTGATACAACTTGATCTATATGCATTATGCCTAGCTTAAAGGCATAAAAGAAAGCGCTTTTGGGAGGCAGCCCACATGAATAAATTTTTATATTTTGCTTTTGTTGTGTCTTGATGTTGATTACTACAGTAGCATCATCATTGTATCTTTGCTTTTCATATTTGTGCCAAGTATAGCCTCTGATTGCTAGAAAGTTCAAAAGTTGTGAGGTGCTGTCCAGGAAACAGATTCTGTCCTTGGATAGAAAAATTCGTATAAAATCACCAGATCATCTTTTTGGTCTGAATTGTTTCGACAGCATTCTCTATATAATTGTCTTTCGTGCGTCTGTTCTGAGTTTTTTGATTTGAGTTGCAGAAGTGCCCCGAACAAATCAATTACTACCTGTTGTTCTGTTTTTCACAGATTCTGTTCTGTTTTGCCTTTCCTTCATTTTTTAAACCAAGAGCTTGCTTTTTTCCTTGCAAAAACCTTTTGGCAATCTTGAGAAACAGTAGAACTTCAAGAATATCTTTATTTCCAGCAAGGTACAATTATTTTATTAAGGGTACTAACCTCGCTAATCAGATTACGATGAGTTATATATGAAGGGAGTTTTCAAGTGTGCGAGGGAAGATGATAAAAAGATTCAGGAGTGTCAAGCGCTCAAGCTTGGGGATGCCCCCGTGCACCCCCAAGAAATATTCAAGGAGACTCAAGCGTCTAAGCTTGGGGATGCCCCCGTGCATCCCCTTCTCCATCAACATTATCAGTTCGTCTTTCGTTTCGCTATATTTTTATCACTTCATGTGTTATGTGCTATGCTTGGAGCGTCTTGCTTTTAGTTTTCTTTTTAGTTTTTCATAACGTGTCGGAACTCAGCGTCCTTTATGTGGGAGAGAAACACGCTCCACTTCTACCTAGAACATAGCATAGAATTTTCATGTCTATCTTTGCTGTGTGTGTTCTTTGTCTTTTAATAGCTACTATCATGCTCTGCTCTTAGTATTCATGCTTATCTTTTCAAAGAGCTTTTGTTTAGTTGGTTGCTTGAACTCTCTTTAATTATCATGCTTATCTTATTAAGAGAGTTTGCTTCCGTTGCATTGGTTAATATGTCTATGATAAAGATGCTACGTGCATAATGGCGCTTAGTAGTTCAGGTTTTCTTATGGTTAGTCTCAAGTAGCTGGGGGATTCCCAATGTGTTATTGGAGTACCAACTTGATTTGTTTGCCGATGATGTGGTATGGTTTAGTAATATCTTCCTTCGAGAATTTATTTTGATTGACTTGGCGTATGCTCACGCATATTTAAGACTGTAAAGAAAGTCTGTCAAGCCTTGATGATCTTTTATTTCTGAGTAGCGATATAACTTCCATGCCTGATTCAATATTGCTTTGTCGCTCTGCATGATTATGACCGTCATTGCTCTCTTAGTTGGTCGCTCCCAGTCTTTTGCTAACCTCCACCTGTACTAAGCAGACTAACTTTGCAATACATAGCTCATGGGAAAGTAGCTTAAAAACTATTGTGGTAAAGAATATGTTGCCTATGTATCTTATCTCTTATAAGTTGCTTGCTGAGCGGTAACCATGTTTCTGGGGACGCCATCAACTGTCACACTTTTGTTGAATATCATGTGAGTTGCTATGCATGTTCGTCTTGTCTGAAGTAAGGGTGATTTGCCATGGGTTGAATGAGTATGCATATTGTTAGAGAAGAACATTGGGCCGCCAACCAAAGCCATGTATCATGGTGGAAGTTTTAGCTTGGACATTAATCCTCAATCTCTTATGAGAATATGCTTATGCATTAAAGAGAAGTCCATCATCTATTTTCTATGTTGTCCCGGTATGGATGTCCTCAAGTTGAGATCTATCAAAAACGAGAAATCAAATGCGATTTATCTCCTTGGACCTTTGTACAGGTGGCATAGAGGTACCCCTTTGTGACACTTGGTTGAAACATATGTAATGCAATGATAACCCATGGAAATCCGAGCTAATTAGGACAAGGTGCGAGCACTATTGGTATTCGATGCATGAGGCTTGCAACTTATAAGATGTCTTATGCATGACACATATGAAGTACTACTACCGTTGACAAAATTGCTTCTATGTTTTCAAAATAAAAAGCTCTAGCACATAACCATTCTTTTACTTTTATGTTGAGTCTCCACCTTCTTTCTTCAAGCACCAACTACTGAGAGCATGATTGTCATTCTAAGTGTAATGTGCATTGTTCCAAAGTAGCATTGTCTTTTGCATGATTGTGATATCGTTTATTTTGAAATCATTGTATCTAGTCATCACTTAAACCTTGAAGGTGCCCCTGCATTTATGTTTTGCTTCACTAAAGGGGGCAAGCTAGATATCACTTTATCATATTTGCACATCATGTTCATTGCAAATCTTTTTGATGTTTCAGTTTCATATTGTAAAACTTTCAGTCATTTGTGATTTTCTCATGAGGCAACTTAATTACTATAGAATCATTGTCTCAGTAAGCTTTTGTCATATGACCATGAAAAAGTCCTATATGGTTAATAGCATGTCACCACAGAAATTATGCTTGTTATCATTTACCTACTCGAGGACGAGCAGGAATTAAGCTTGGGGAAGTTGATACGTCCAAAACGTATCTATAATTTCTGCTTGCTCCATGCCACTTTTGGGTGATATTGCTATGATATTCATACACTTCCATACACTTTTCATCATATTTGGACTAACCTACTAATCCAGTGCACCCCGGTGCCAGTTTCTGTTTTCTGCTGTTTTTGTATTTCTGGTTTTCACGTTAAGAGAACTGCCAGGAAAAATCCAGAAAAATTATATAAAAAATCAGCGTTCCAGAACCTACCTTGCGCCCGAAGGACAGCCGGGGGGGCCACCAGGGCTCCAGGCGCCCTGGTGGCGCGCCCCCCCTGGGCCGCGCCGGGGGGGCGCCTGGGCCCCCCGAGCCCCATCTGGTGCCCCCCTTCGGCATATATTTAGAGCGTCATTCGAAACCCTCGGGACGGAAACTCTTTTTCGCGATCTCATCTCTGTTCTGCCACCGCTGCCGCTTCCAAGATCGGGAGCACCAGGAGAACTCTTCCCGGCACCCTGCCGGAGGGGAGGATCACCATCGGGAGCCTCTCCACCACCATGGACGCCTCCCGGATGTGTTGTGAGTAGTCTCCCTTGGACCATGAGTCCATGACCAGTAGCTATGTGATGTTCTCCTCCCGTTCTTGTGCTTCACTAATTAGTCCTCGTGAGCTGCCTGTCGGTGTACTAAGATAGGGGTACCTTAGTACCCCAACTTGTGCACGGGCAGTAGCAGCTTCCCGCGGCAGGGTTTACTACGTGCTCGCCGGAAACCTTTTCTGTTCCTTATGAAGCCATTAAAAAACAAAGTATACAAGTCAGAAGATCAAGACCCCGGCAAGTGGAGCTTGCCGGGAAGGCCGCACCAGGCTCAAGATTATCACATTAACACAAGACCCTGGCAAGAGGAGCTTGCCAGGAAGACCAGAAGACAGCATCTCAGAAGACATGCCTCGGCGCACCCTGCGCCCCTGCAGGACCCGGGGAGCGACAAGCTTCCGGGCCCGGCAAGATCAAGACCCCGGCAAGGTGCTTGCCGGGGGAAGCCTGCGCTGTGTGCCCGCGCTTCAGCTCATCGGTCCACGCGTCGCCCTGGGGCCCTTCCAGGGACGCGTGGCGGATGGCTGTGCAGCCTGGGGGACACAGTGGCACGCCACGGTGACGAGGCTACCGCCGTGGCGAATGGAGAAACATGGACGGGCGCTTTTGGGGTCGACGGCGACGGGCATTTAATGCCCTTGTCCCCCACTGTCCAGATTAGGTGAAGACCACTATTCATCCACTGTTCATGCACTGTTTCCGCACAGTTACAACTACCACCAAAGTTACATCTCTACCCTCCTCTACGTTGACACCTGTCGGTGACCCCTTGAGCTATAAAAGGAGGCCCATGCACAACGTAGAAATGGTTCGGAACCTAGATAGCTCTCTTGCTCGGTGTAGATAGCTCTTCAAGCTCCCGAGCTCAAGAACTCAATACAATCCAAGCAGGAGTAGGGTTTTACGCGTCCGTGCGGCCCGAACCTGTGTAAACTGCCCGCGTGTGTTCCTCGATCTGCTCTTCGTGCTCCCTCCGCTCCTTTACCGCAACGTAGAAGGGGCTCCGGTCCCATAGGTGTTCGTGGCAGACAGTTTCCCCCGACATCTTTGGCGCGCCAGGTAGGGGGCGTCGAGGTTGTGCGAACCTGATCCGGCGCTCACGCGGGCGCATTCTTCATCAACCTCTCCAGCTTCATCAACTTCAACAGCTGCAGCAGCATGGCCCCGAAGAAGAAGGCTTCGGAGGTCGCAGGCCCGTCTGCGTCGATCCCACCACCACCAGAACCAACGGTTGGTGGAGGAGATGCTGGCAGAAGGGTGGTCGCCGGCGAGGAAACTCACGGCGCCACCAAGTCCAAGGACAAGACGGACGACCGGGCAAATTCTAAAGCCTCGGTGTCCGTGGATGCACCGCGTCTCTCCCAGCAGACGCCAGGCCAGCAGCGCCGTGGTACAGGAGGTACCATTCGCTTGCTGGGGCAAGGACAAACCGGAGGATCGCGAGACGCTCAAGGCCACCGTCCTGGAACGAGCAAGGTGCGGTCGCCGGGGCGAGAGACTGCTCCTTCTAACCCTGTTAGAAGTCCGAGCATATCTCGCTCCTCGCACCGCTCGCCGCCGCTCCCCTCCTCTCCAGCAGAAGCTTTAGCAAGAGCACAACTGCTCCTCGATTTCCCTCCAGCGGCAGATAAAGCCGAGGACTGGAGGGCGACGATCCAAAGCCTCATCGCCTTCGCCAACAACGACACGCCGCAGCAGCCGGCGACATCGCGGCCACGGCAAGTCGACCAGACGAAGGCCGATGGCGACAAGACCGCCGAGGGCGCAACCACCGTGCACTCCCCGCCGTCGAAGCAGAAGACGCCTCCCCGCCAGATCAACGTCGACGACGACTCCACGGCGTCGTCGGATCCGCGGGCTCGTCGGGACCAGCGCCAAGTCCTTGACGATCGGCGACAAGAAGATGCTCGGACGCGCATCGAGCGCCGACGAGAAGCCCGACGACAATCGGATCAGCGCGCTGGGACCGCTGTCGACACGCACGCGCCCGGTGAACCAGGCAACTTGCCGTACGCGGCAGGTTGCCCTGCGTTCACCCGTGAGCTGCGGCGCGTCCAGTGGCCCAGCATGAAAAACTTCAAGCCCGACGTACCCGAGAAGTACGACGGCAAGACGCACCCCTCGGAGTTCCTCAGCATCTACACCATCGCGGTGCAGGCTGCCGGGGGACGCGATGAGAAGATACTGGCTAACTACTTCCCGCTGGTGCTTAAGCCAAACGTCCGCTCTTGGCTTATGCACTTGCCGGAAGGCTCCATTTCTTCATGGGCAGATCTGTGCCACCAATTTGTTGGCGCCTTCACGGGCGGCCACAAACCCCACGGCCAGGAGAGTGATCTCCACATCTTGGCCCAGAAGGAAGGAGAATCCCTGCGCAAGTACATTCAATGATTCAGCCGCGTGCAGCACAATATTCCCGACGTCCATCCCGCCGCGGTTATCAGCGCGTTCCACCAGAACGTACGTAACCGCCGCATGCGGGAAGAGATGGCCATGACCAAGACCGAGATGTCAGCGAGCTCTACGCTCTGGCCGACAAGTGCGCGCGCGCCAAAGAGGGGAGGAGACTCCCCGGAGAGGATGCTGGCGCAGGTGGAAGCGACAGCGAGGACGCCGCCCCGGCAAAGAAGAGCCGGCGGCGAAACAACAGAAGAAAGAAGAGCAAGGAAGTGCTGGTCGTCGAGCAGTCCGGCAAGGAGGCTCCCGCCAAGACGGCACAGGCTGGCGGTTCCGGCAAGGAACCTGCCCCTGTAGCGGCAGCCGACAAGCAGGACGGCTCCGACAAGCAATACTGCAAGATCCACCGCACCAAGGGCCACGATCTTCAGAACTGCAAGCGAGCCAAGTACCTCGTAGAGGAGCAGAAGGCTGAATACGAGCGTCGCGACAAGGAGAAGGCCCAAGGTGGCGGAGGAGAGCCAAGCAAGAAGCGGCCATTCCATGGCCGGGGAGGACGCCGCGGCAAGGCCAAGCAGCGGCAAGGTGATCGACCTCCCCGGGGCCGCGACAAGGATGAGGAAGAAGACGACGACGACGACATGGAGGAAGGAGATAACAGCGAGCAGGAGTTTCAGAAGGCCACAGAAGTTCTGTGTGTCGACGGAGGCGCCTCTCTGCATACTTCCCACCGCCAACTCAAGTAGTGGGTGCGGGAAGTAAACGCAGCTGAGCTGCCCGTCGAGTCACGCAGGCTGCTGAAGTGGTCCAGCACGCCCATCATTTTTGATCTTGAGGATCACCCTGACCGCACAACGGCGGTCGGGTGCTTGCCGATGTTGGTCTCACCAACCATCCGCAACCTCAAGGTCACCAAAATGTTGGTTGACGGCGGGGCCGGCCTGAACTTGATCTCCTCGGCTGTGATCAAGAAACTCCAGATCCCAGACGGCGAGCTCGAAGAAACCGGGTCGTTCCAAGGAATAAACCCGGGGAGGAGCAAGCCGAAGGGGAAGATTACTCTGCAAGTGACCTTTGGCGGGGAGCTCAACTTCAGGACGGAGAGGATAACCTTTGACGTGGCCGATATCCCATTGCCATACAATGGGATACTTGGACGTCCTGCCCTTGCCAAGTTCATGGCAGCTTCCCACTATGCCTACAACGTACTCAAGATGCCGGGGCCGATAAGCGTCATCTCTGTCCCTGGCGACAAGAAGGACGCGCTTATCTGCGCCGACAAGATTTACCGGGACGCAGCAGCCGCAACAGAAAGCAACACACTTGCCGCTGAAGCTCCCGGGGAGGAGACCAAGACCAAGCCCGGCAAGAGCTCTGGGGCCCACTCCGGCAAACGCACCTCTTCGGAGTGCTGCGCTGCCGTCGAGGACGTTCCATCGAGCTCCACCGGCAAGTGCAAGAAGGGGATGGCCGCTCCACCGGCAACCAAGAAGGTGTCCGCCAAGGAGGACGGCACTGGTGGTACCTTCACCATCAGTGCTACACTCGACAACAAATAGGAAAGTGCGCTCGTTGCCTTCCTGCGGGCGAATGTCGATGTGTTTGCATGGCAACCATCTGACATCCCCGGCGTTCCCAGGAAGGTAATTGAGCACAAGCTTGCTGTTTGTCCTCATGCGCGGCCCGTCAAGCAGAAGGTCAGGAAGCAAGCCGTGGAGCGCCAAGAATTCATCGCCGAAGAGATAAAGAAGCTAGAAGCAGCAGGCCTAGTCAGAGGCGTGATCCATCCCACGTGGTTAGCAAATCCAGTTGTCGTACGCAAGGCTAATGGGAAGTGGAGACTTTGTATAGACTTCACTGATGTGAATAAAGCATGTCCCAAGGATCCATTTCCCTTGCCGCGCATTGACCAGATTGTTGACTCCACCGCTGGATGTGGGCTGCTTTCCTTCCTTGATGCATACTCAGGTTACCACCAGATATTCATGGCCAAGGAAGATGAAGAGAAGACTGCATTTATTACTCCATGCAGCAGATATTGCTTCATACGCATGCCCTTTGGATTGAAGAATGCAGGCTCAACATTTGCAAGGGTGGTGCACACTGCTTTTGAGCCACAGATACACAGAAATGTGGAAGCATACATGGATGACATAGTGGTCAAGAGCAAGAGCAAAGATACCCTGATCCAAGACTTGGAAGAAACATTTGCAAATCTGCGCAAGATCCAGCTTAAGTTGAACCCCGAGAAGTGCGTCTTCGGAGTCCCCTCCGGCAAGCTTCTCGGGTTCTTTGTGTCCTAGAGGGGGATTGAAGCCAATCCCGACAAGATAAAACCAATTGAGCAGATCGAAGCCCCGAAGCGCGTCAAGGACGTGAGGAGACTTGCTGGTTGTCTGGCTGCCCTTAGCAGGTTCATTTCAAAGTCTGCAGAACGCGCCCTGCCTTTCTTCAAAATCTTGAAAAAGGCAGGTCCTATGAAATGGACTCCGGAAGGGGAGGCAGCGCTGCAAGACTTGAAAGGGTACCTGTCCTCCACTCCAATACTTGTCGCACCTAGACCGCAAGAGAAGTTGCTGTTGTACTTAGCGGCAACCAATCAAGTGGTTAGTGCTGCGTTGGTAGCGGAAAGGGAGGCAGAGGAAGAGCCCACACCTCCGGCAAGTGAATCCAGCGACAAGCAGGGGGCTCCACCGGCAAGCTCTGGCCCCGACAAGGACAACTCTGCGCAGGAGCAAGGAGAAGTGTGAAGGAAGATGGTGGAGCGCCCAATCTATTTTGTGAGTTCCCTCTTGCAGGGGGCTAGATTAAGATACTCTGGGGTGCAGAAGTTGCTTTTCAGTCTCCTCATGGCCTCGAGAAGGCTGTGCCAATACTTCCAAGCACATGAGATAACGGTGGTCACTCGCTTTCCGTTGAAGAGGATATTGCAAAATCCCGAAGCAACAGGCAGGATCGTCGAGTGGGCACTGGAACTGTCAAGCTTTGGTCTCAAGTTTGAGAGTACTTCAACCATACAGAGCAGAGCTTTGGCAGAGTTTATAGCAGAATGGACCCCGACGCCAGACGAAGAAGTCCAAGAGACAAGCGTCCCCGTACAAGAAGCGACCAGCGAATGGGTAATGTACTTTGATGGTGCTTTCTCGCTGCAAGGCGCCGGTGCCGGCGTGGTACTCATAGCGCCCACCGGAGAGCACCTCAAGTATGTTGTCCAGATGCACTTTCCCAAGGAACAAGCAACAAACAATACTGCTGAGTATGAAGGCTTGCTTGCCGGTCTCAGGATTGCGGCTGAGCTTGGGATCAAAAAGTTGATTGTGCGGGGAGATTCTCAGTTGGTGGTCCGACAAGTGAACAAGAGTTATCAGAGCCCTTTGATGGAAGCTTATGTTGATGAGGTGAGGAAGCTTGAAGAGCACTTTGAAGGTCTGCAAATGGAGCACATCCCAAGAGCTCAGAATGATATTGCAGATGGCCTCTCAAAGTGTGCTGCAATGAAGTTACCTGTGGAACCAGGGACCTTCCTGCTCAAGTTAACTCAACCATCCGTTACACCATCAGTTGGGCAGAACAAGAAGAGAAAGTTGGTCTCCGGCGACTACTTGCCGGCGGACCTTCCAGAAGCCGCCGCCAAGGTCCCCAAGATCAACAATCCAGATGCTGAGGAACAGTTTGCTCCTGCAGACCCAAGGGTCTGTACAGTTGATGCAAGCGTTCCCGACAAGCCTTGCCCCGGCAGGCTTGCCGGGAGACCATCAGCTCCGGCAGAACCAGAGGTTCTTGCCGTAGAAGCTGGGGTTCCCGCAGCGGCCCTCATGCCTTTATTCCTTGCCGTTGAGCCTCGTGCTCCGGCATGGGCACAACAAATCATCCGATTTCTGCAAACTGGAGAACTTCCCGACGAGCCAGAAGAAATAGAGAAAATAACCAGGCAGTCAAGTATGTACCAGTTCGTGGACAACGAACTGGACAGAAGAAGACTCAATGGTGTCAGGTTGAAGTGCATTTCCAGAGAAGATGGACAGAAGCTGTTGGCAGAGATACATGGAGGCATATGTGGCCACCACATTGGCGCAAGGGCACTTGCCGGGAAGGCGTTCCGGCAAGGGTTCTTTTGGCAAGAAGCCCTCCAAGATGCAACTGCACAAGTAACAAAGTGTGAACCGTGCCAGTTCCATGCAAAGCAAATTCATCAGCCAGCTCAAGCTCTCCAGACGATTCCTTTGTCCTAGCCCTTCTCGGTCTGGGGCTCGATATCCTCGGCCCCTTTCCCCGCGCTGTCGGGGCCTTTGAATACTTGTACGTTGCAATCGACAAGTTTACAAAGTGGCCAGAAGTGGAACCAGTGAGAAAGGTGACAGCACTGTCAGCAGTCAGGTTCTTCAGGTCAATTGTTTGCCGTTTCGGAATCCCTAACAGGATCATCACCGACAACGGCACACAGTTCACAAGTCGCACCTTCATGCAGTACGTCCAAGACCTTGGTGCCAAGGTCTGTTTCGCTTCTGTTGCTCACCCGAGGAGCAATGGTCAAGCGGAGAGGGCCAATGCTGAAGTGCTGCGCGGACTCAAGACAAGAACCTTCGACAGGCTGCGCAAGTGCGGAAGAAACTGGATAGAGGAGTTGCCGGCGGCTCTTTGGTCAATCAGAACGACACCAAGTTGAGCCACCGGACAGACACCCTTTGCTCTTGTCTATGGAGCAGAGGCAGTTCTCCCCACGGAACTCGTATACGGATCTCCTCGAGTGCTCGCTTATGATGAGCTCGAACAAGAGCAACTGCGACAAGATGATGCATTGCTCCTTGAGGAGAAACGTCTCCAGGCTGCTGTACGAGCTGCTCGATACCAGCAAGCCTTGCGTCGCTACCATAGCCGCAAGGTTAAGGCCAGGAGTCTCGAGGAAGGCGACCTTGTTCTTCGGTGTGTTCAGTCCGCCAAGAATTCCAACAAGTTGACGCCGAAGTGGGAAGGCCCTTATCGGGTGAGACAAGTCACAAGGCCCGGCGCTGTCCGCCTTGAGACCGAAGAAGGCTTACCGGTGAGCAATTCCTGGAACATAGAGCATCTTCGCAAGTTTCACCCATAAGGCGCGGTTGCCGTGATCCGCTCCGGCAACCACCTTTTGTACGAGTCTTGCCGCTGTTGCATGTAAACCTTTGTACAAAGCCGGGCGCAGATCCCGTGCATCAGTAAAGCTTTTGTGTTTCGCACTATTCGCCATTTCCATGCTCTTTTCTTATTTGCATGCATTGTTTGGCATCTTGTGCAACACGCATACCCGGTAAGCATTAGCAAGCTAAGAGGCCCTATACTTGTTTTCCCTCCTCTTTTTTCTTTCCCTCTTAAGCAGAAGGAATGTTCCTCGCGCACAAGTTTGCCGGGGGGGAAGGAGGTGGAGAATGAACCAAGTGCTGTTCAAGAACGAGGAGCCTTGCCGGGAACAAACAATCCAGGAAAGCTAAGCTAAGTTACCGAAGTTTGAATAATTCGAATTTTTAAATTTTTAGTTATCTTCCTTGAACAACCACACTTTGTATGGAAAACCTGTGCGCGGAGGAACCTACCCGTGGCTAGCCGCACCCTTACTTTGTTTTCGAGCACGCTCAACAACTTAAGAGAGCTGCAACAAGTGTCGCGCCCTTACTTCGTTTTCGAGTTCGCTCAGCAAGCTAAGTGTGTTGCGACTAGCTGCGGCAAGGTTGCTTGCCGACAAGGTCTTTTGCCAGCAGGCTGCTCGGAGTCCAGCACTCAGCGCTCGCGGCAAGAGGCCCTTGCCGGCAAGTTCCCTCAAAACGTAGGGTAGAAAGCATACAAAGTAAAGGACCAAAGCAAGGGAGATAACACTGCATTGATTGATCAAAATAAGACTGTATATTACAAGGATAACTTGCCACCATAACTAATTGATTCATGTCCATAACATACTTTGCAGCGGCAAAGGAAACAGAAAGTAAGAAATCTAATCTACGCGGTCGCCTTCACGCCTCGTGACTTTGTTCACCTTGGCGACGATGTGGGCGACCTGCGCCTTCAACGCCTCCTGGTCAGCGTCTTCCGGCAAGGAGCGGAGGACGTTGACGAGGTTGATGCCGGGGTTGCGGTAAACGATCTTCGTCAAGACGCGCTCCAAGGTGCCCGCGCAGAGCCGACGTGACTCGTCGGCCAACTGCGCGGGGAGCTTCTCCCGCAGCCGTGCAAGCCCCGGCGTGATTCCCCTGAAGAAGAGACTTAACTTGGCGTTGTGGGGGAGGGCCTCGTCGGGAGAATACACGAGGTGCTCCGCCCTCAGCGCCATCATCTCCTTGTCAATGTTAGCAGCGGAGGCGACCAGATCGTCAGTTCACTGCTCCACTGCCCGGCTGAACTGGTTCGCCGAGACGGCGGCGCTCTCCACCAGGCCTCGTTCCTTGCGGAGCTCGCCCTTCAGCTTCGTCTCGCGATCCCGGGCAGCGTCGAGCGAATCAGTCAGAGTGGAGACCTTCAATTCCAAGTCAGCAATAGAATCTTTGGCGGCAGTGAGCTCGTCGCCTTTCTTGGAGAGGCATACCTGCAGGTCAGAATTGGTGTGGGCATCTTTCTCCCGCTCCACATTGAGCGCGGTGATTCTGTCCGCACTCGCCTTCAGGTACCGCTCCAGCTGCTCCACCTTGGCCTCAAGATCCTTCTTGGCGGTCTCCGCGGCGGCTGCTGCGGCCTTCGCCTCCTTCAGGGCTCCGCCAATGGCCTGCTCCCGGGCGGTGAGGTCATCCTCGTGGGCGTCGAGGTCGACCTTCCGCTGGTTGAGCGCTCCTTCTCGCCGGGACATCTCTTCACCAACCAATCGCTGCTGCTCCTCGGCCTCAGCCTTCTCAAGGAGGAACGCTTGCTGCTCCTCGGCAAGCCCTTCGCGCTCCTCCGCCAAGTTGCGGAGGGCTGCCTGGTTGGCGGCGCGGAGCTCTGCAGCGCGCTTCTCCAAATCAGCTCCGGCCTTGGCGGTGAGAGCTTCTCGGGACTCCAGTTTCGCCTGCCTGGCCCGGTACAGGGCCAGGAGCTGGCGAAGAAGCTTCTCCTCTTCGGGCTCGTCACTCCTGCCAGGCGCTTCAACAACCTTCAACCCCACGGAGGCGAGGACCTCTCCGTCGTAGGTCTCTCCCTCCACGGGGGCTCGCGACGAGGACGCCCACGGGACTTGTATAAAGATCCCGTTGGGGGCTTCAAGGTAGACACCCGACCGCTCCGTGGTGGCGGAGGGGTCGGCGGCCGGTGCAGCGCTTGTCGCTCCTGCTGCCTCCGGGCCAGCAGTGTGGTCGCCGGCCTCTTCCCCAGCCGCGGCGTCGGCGGCCGGGGCGGTCTCTGCGGCGGTCGGCTCGTCAGCGGCAGTGGCGTTGCCGTCGCCGCCGTGCACCTCCTCCTCGACTGTGGCCTCCGTCTCCATCCGCTCCGGTGCAGGAGGATCTAGCAGAAGAAAAAGAAAAGAAAAGATCAAGCAAATATCCAAAAAGACAAGTTCAAGAAGGAAAAGCTGCAAGGACTTACCTTCGCGGACTTCTTCAACTACAGGCTCCCTCGCCGGGGAATCCACCCTTGGCGGGGGAGTGGTGGCCCCTGCTGACGGAGGGCCGCCCGCGCCCTCCCTTGGCGGAGTGCTCCCCCTTGTCGGGCTGCTCGCCCTTGGCGGGGTACTCGCCCTTGGCGGAGTACCCGTCCTAGGCGGAGCGCTCTCCCTCGCCGGGGAGCTCGCCCTTGGCGGGGAGGGTGGAACATGTAGCTCGTCGGGGGCAGTCTCCGGGCGCTCCTGCAGCTGCGGCTCCACTTCTGCACAAGACAAACAAGGCAACAAGATATTAGTACAAACAAAAACCTCAAGCGCGCCCGACAAACAGGAAACTCAAGACCAGACTTACGCTGGGGGCTGCGCTGGGGGCTGCTCCTCGGAGCAGCGGGTTGATCCGGCAAGTTCGCCGCTGGCGCGTCCCCAGTCGCCGCGATGGGCGAGTCGTCTTCAAACTCAACCACATGGATCTTGGCCCTCTTCGCCATCCGCTGGGCCAGGGACCTGAAAGCAAAACAAAAACAAGATCAGAATCAACAAGGAAAACCAAGACAAAGTCAAAGAAGTTAAAAGTTTCAAGTACTTACTCCTCTTCCCCGTCGTCATCGGAGCTGAGGGCGGAGAAGTCAAACTCCACCTGAGATGCTCCCGCGCGAGGAGCAGGAGGAGAAGGCTCCCTCGGGCGCTTGGCGGTCTCCGAGGCTGTGGGCTGCGAAGACCCAGCCTCCGTCGACGCCGAGGCCCGAGGAGCAGGAGGAGCGGCCGTTCCACTCCGGGAAGATCCCCCTCCGCTTGGCGCTGGTGCGCGGGGCGCCTCCTTCGCGACTTGGCTTGCCTTGGTAGCACGCGTCACCCGGCGCGCAGGCTGCTGTCGAGGCGCCTGTGGCCTTGTCCCCGTCGCCACCTTGCGGAGGCGCTTCCTTGGTTGCTGCGTGGGACTTGCCGGAGGCGGGGAGTTCTCTGAGGACGAGGAGGCATCGTCGTCAGGCCCCAGAGATCCACCGGTGTCTTCATCGGCCTCGACGTCCTCCTCCTCCTCCCCGGCGGGCCTGCTGGACCCAGCGCCTTGCCCGGCGGCCCCGCTCCCTCCGGCGACCTCGCTCCCTCCGGCGGCCTCGCTCACCCCGGCAACTTCGGGTATCCCGGAAAGCCTCAACGCAGGAACCCCGGCAAACTCGTCGGGCGGAAGCTTGAGCAGCCTGAGGATTTCCGCCTCCTCTGCTCGGTTCGCCTCGTCCGCGGCCTGCGCCTCGTCGACGGTGAATCCAAAATCTCCCGCCGCTGCAGCTGCGGCGGCCTCTTCCATCCTGGAAGCAATGTAAGCTATGTCCCGCGCCGTAGTGGCCCGGGTGAGGCCCCTGTTCTCCTCGGTGTTCTTGGGCGTCTCAACTAAGTTGCCGAAGAAGCTCAGCACAGTATCCGGCGGAGGCTCGATCCAGGTGGGGATGATGCCATGGGAGTCGCACTCCGGCATCATTGCGCGCAAGGAATCACAGGCGGTGCTGTTGCACAGTGGCACCACTCCCTTGGCGGGTCTGAACCACTCCGGATGAGCCGGGTCATGCTTGAAGAGCTCTCGGACCATTCCTTTCAGCTCCAAAGCAGTGAAATTGAAGTTTAATCCAGGGCGCAGCCTCATGATATCCGCCGCATTGCCGAATTCCCAGGCGGGCCTTTTCCTTTCTTGTAAAGGGGCGATGCGGCGGCGGAGGAAATCTGCCCCAACCTCTCCGATGGTCAGATTAGCTACCCGGAGACGGATAATCCTGACGAGGGCAATACTGAGCTAATTGTCCTCCGGGGCCAATTCGCTCCAATTCCTGCCGCGCACTATGGCTGTTGTGCGCGGCGCAGTGAAAGGCTCCGGTTTGTCCTCCACTACCCAACACCAATCTGCACGCCATTCTTCCCACTTGCCGCGGAGTTCTCCCTTCTGGTATGAATCCTTCTTGTTCAACCGGAAGATCCAGGAGATGCCGCCGGAGAGGGGAGCGCCAGCCTCTACTCTAGGCATAAAGAAATGGCGAAAGAGTGCTACGTTTGGATGGATCCCAACATAGTTTTCGCACAGATGTGCGAAAACGGCCATCGTAAGGATGGCGTTGGGGTAAAGTCTAGGAGGTGGAGGCCATATGTGTTCATAATGTCGCAAAAGAACTCCGAGTACGGAGGGCACAATCCACAATGGAAGAAAGCAGCAAAGAAGAAGTACCCCCCGGGAAACATATCTCTGGCGACGGCGGGGAAGGCTCTGGTGCGGGGATGAGCTTTGGTCTCCCCCGACCAGAAGAGGTAGTACTTGTTCCGCAGCTCCTTCGCGCCAAGCCTCAACGCGAAGACCACATTCCTCTTCCGCAGGGCGGCCAGCTTCGCCGCCTGCTCGGACTTCTCCTTCTTGGCCTTGTTCGCCCTCGCCTTGTCGCTCTTCGGGGCCATGGCGGAGGCGGCGAGGGAAGAGGCGAGGAGCTCGGCGGCGCCGCGGATGCGGAAGACGGAGGAGGAGGGGTGGAGGCAAGGAGCAGCGGAGGTTTCTGGAGAGTTAAGAAGCAATGAAGATGAAGGAGGGAACTGCCCCTGCTTCCTCTGCTTTTAAGGGGGGAGTGGGGGACGTTCCGCATTTCCCATTAAAGAACGAGGCCACGATCTCCCCCCCGACGCCGCAATCGACGCGTGCCGTTAGGGGGGGGGTGCGGCGGATACGGAAGGAGATTCGGCGTGCCGTGGGCTGCGCGTGCCCGTGCACTGTTTTGGGCCTGGCCCAACAGCGCTCGGCACCGTGTGTGGCCCAGTCCCGGGGGCTCCTGTCGGTGTACTAATATAGGGGTACCTTAGTACCCCAACTTGTGCACGGGCAGTAGCAGCTTCCCGCGGAAGGGTTTACCACGTGCTCGCCGGAATCCTTTTCTGTTCCTTATGAAGCCATTCAAAAACAAAGTATACAAGTCAGAAGATCAAGACCCCGGCAAGTGGAGCTTGCCGGGAAGGCCGCACCAGGCTCAAGATTATCACATTAACACAAGACCCTGGCAAGAGGAGCTTGCCAGGAAGACCAGAAGACAGCATCTCAGAAGACATGCCTCGGCGCACCCTGCGCCCCGGTAGGACCCGGGGAGCGACAAGCTTCCGGGCCCGGCAAGATCAAGACCCCGGCAAGGTGCTTGCCGGGGGAAGCCTGCGCTGTGTGCCCGCGCTCCAGCTCATCGGCCCACGCGTCGCCCTGGGGCCCTTCCAGGGACGCGTGGCGGATGGCTGTGCAGCCTGGGGGACACGGTGGCACGCCACGGTGACGAGGCTACCGCCGTGGCGAACGGAGAAGCATGGACGGGCGCTTTTGGGGTCGACGGCGACGGGCATTTAATGCCCTTGTCCCCCACTGTCAAGATTAGGTGAAGACCACTGTTCATCCACTGTTCATGCACTGTTCCCGCACTGTTACAACTACCACCAAAGTTACATCTCTACCCTCCTCTACGTTGACACCTGTCGGTGACCCCTTGAGCTATAAAAGGAGGCCCATGCACAACGTAGAAAGGGTTCGGAACCTAGATAGCTCTCTTGCTCGGTGTAGCTAGCTCTTCAAGCTCCCGAGCTCAAGAACTCAATACAATCCAAGCAGGAGTAGGGTTTTACGCGTCCGCGCGGCCCGAACCTGGGTAAACTGCCCGCGTGTGTTCCTCGATCTGCTCTTCGTGCTCCCTCCGCTCCTTTACCGCAACGTAGAAGGGGCTCCGGTCCCATAGGTGTTCGTGGCGGACAGTTTCCCCCGACACTGCCCTACATGATCGAGGCACATATGTAATCCTTATGCTGTTGCTATGATGAGTTTGCTGTTATCCGATGGATTATGAGATTATGTTCAGATTGTTCTTGAGTAATATATTTGATCTACCTCTTTTATATTTATGTTCATAAGTAATTCTTGCATGTTCTCCGTTGTTATTTATTGCTTTGGCCAAGTAATACGTAGTGACTCCAAGAGGGAACGTTATGCTTGATTGTGGGTTCATGCCCCTCGATGACTAGCTTGAGTGACAGAAACATGAGTCTAGGGGATGTGCTGTTGCCACAAGGGGGAAAACAACGGTGCTTGTGCCCGCGGGTGCAAGGATTGTTTACTTTACGCAATGTTCTTTTAATGCAGTTGTCTGTTGCATTGAGTTTACACTATGGGTGGGACTTGCAACTTAATACCAGTGAGATGTTCTGGATAGATATCTCAAGGTGGATGATTAGTAGTAGATATTGATGGATTTCGGTCTACTTACTTTGGCGTACCGCCCATGCTTTGAACCTCAACCTTTCTTGCAATGTAGTCAGCATTGGTTTGCGTTCGTGGTCCTGTCAATTGCCCAGCTGTAATTCGTTTACCTCACATAGCTGTTTTATCGTCTTTTGGGAGAGAGACATCACTAGTGAACATCATGAGACTCCGGTCCATATTACCATCATTGATCACATCCGCTATTTACTTTTCGCTATTATTTACTATTGCAAACATTATCTATCACTACTATCATTTGCGTTTAATCCTTTGTGAACTACAAGGCCGGAGGGATTGACAACCCCTCTGTACTCGTTGGGAGCAAAGTTATTTGTATCTGTGTGCAGGTCCACGTTGATTGCTAATATCTGGCGCCGTAGCAGTTGACACCTACTTGTTGAACCTAGGAGTCTCTGGGGATTCGATCCTTGGCATCTTTGCTAAGGGAAAAACTTCCACAACACTGCATCTTACACCTTCCACTTGGGGTAACCAACGAGGGGTTAGAGGCCCATCAATCGCTACCTTTACCAAATCGTGTTCACACACTTAGCTCACACACATTAGGACATGTTCATCACCATTCCAATTCATCCCCGATGAATCAGACCTGACTCAACTCTAAGCAATACCAGGCATAACCAGAAAGCATGAAAGAGTAGGCACAACATGGCTCAAACAACTCCTACTCATACTAGTGGGTTTCAACTATTTACTGTGGCAATGACAGGTCATGTAGTGGAAACGGGTTCAACTATCGCAGCTGGTAACAGTTGAAGCGCTGTTGTCCTAATGCATTAAAAGAGAGCAAGAGCAAGAGAGTGGGATTGTATCGGAATGCCCAAAGGGGTTTTGCTTGCCTGGCACTTCTGAAGATATCAATGAGTCTTCATCGGTGTCATCGATCACATCGTCGAAACACGTCTACTGAAAGGGGACAAGCACCGGCAAACAAGAGAGAACACAATCAATGCAGTGCGACAATATGATGCATGATCATGATATGGCAATATGCTGTTGATTGAGCTAATGCAACTAGCAACCATGTTAAATGAAGTTGGTTTGAACCAAAGGTTCAAATTCAAACTTCATATGTGATTATTTAAATGCCATTTAATTGATTTGACCTGATCAGCAGGTTTAACTTGTTCAAACATGCATGAAAACGCCATAAACAGATTCCTTGGATTTTTCTGATCATTTTTCATATATAAATTATTTTCATCTGAGCTACGGTTGATTTTATATGATTTTTAGAAGTTTAAAGCATTTTCTGGAAATTAATAAATCATTTAGATTTAAACAAATTCCAGAAAAGGCTTTACTGCGTCAGCATGACGTTTGTGTGACGTCAGCAAGTCAACAGGCGGGTCCAGGTCAAACCTGACCAGTGGGTCCCACTGGTCAGTCTCTCAGCACTAACTAAAAGTTTAAAACTAAACTAAACAGACACGGGGCCCACATGTCAGTGTCTCAACTAATTAACTAAATTAGATAACACTAATTTAAACCTAACTCTAATTAGTCAAGGGCCTGGGCCCACACGTTAGTGAGCCAGGGCTAATCCTATTTTAATTAAACCTAAACTAGGTAGTCAGCAGTGGGGCCCGTATGTCAGTGGCCCTAGGGGGGTTAGTTAGGGCGTCATTAGGCTAAATAGCCGGCGCCACGTCAGCAGGTGACGCCGGCGACCACAACAGCGGTGGAAACTCGCCGGAGTTGGTCGGGGCGGCGCTGCAGGCCGCGGCTGGGCACGCTGAGGGCACCAGAAGTGAGCCCTTACTTGCCCGCATCCATCCACGCAAGTGGTAGGAGCTGGGGTGGCTACAATGTTGGGCTGCAACTGGTAAGGCTAGGTTAGTTTCTGTCTTGCTCTTTTCTCTAATTGTTTCTGTTTTCTATTTTGTTACTTTGTTCTGGGCTTTATTAAAAATACTTAGTCACACTCAAAAATCATGAAACCAAGCATGGCTACTGTTTAGAATAAATGCAACAGTAAACATTTCAGTTTATGATTATTTGAGCATTTAAAATAATATATAAAATTTAAATGCCCAAATGCAAGTAAGATATGATTTAATTCAAAAATCCAGAATGGTCCTAGAAATATGTGCAACATTTTTGGCAGAGGTTTTTAATCAATCCAAAAATGATGAACTTTTCCAAGGGCATTTTGGGTTCATTGAAAAAGATTTTAATTTGACCCTAGTTAAATTCATTTAGTGCTAGGGTTTGAACATCCCCATTTCCAGTTTCTGAGAAATTTAAACATGATGCACATGAAGACCAAGCAAGACAGGCAAGGGCTGGTCTAGGGCTGTGACAACTCACCCCCACTAAACAAGAATCTCGTCCCGAGATTCCAGCGTAGGGTAAGAAATCAGAGGGAACACTAACTAACACAATTTTCATGATCCAAGTGTCCTTCATATGAATGTTGATTGCTTGCATCATGTTGATCCTGGCATCCTTGCTTTCGAGATCTTTGTCCAAGACAATGATGATGAAGGAAACTCTACAAAATTGATCTTTTGAAAGATCAAGCAACTCGAGATCAACTCATGGAGTGAGACGTTGAAACATCTCTTGAGCTGAGACACGGAGTACACCTCCAGGGGAATGGAGTGAAATAAATGATGAAAGTTCACTTGGCAGTCAAAATTCCACACCTAAGAAGATGGTGATCGATGTCACTAGACGGGGCACCTTTAAAGAAGATGACTCGTAGAGTTATTCCCTTAAGTGGCAAAAAGAATAACTTTTGATATAGAGATCATTGAAATTCCCTATACCAGCCTAAGGCAAACACAATCGATCGTTTGACGGAGTTCGAGATAATGACATTCTCGGCCAAAATGGATGATGTGGACTACCTTGTTGAAGACAACACAAGGGATGATTTTGGTTATCACCAGAGATGGATGGGGCCCATGGCAAGTCCACCTCTGAAGATAATCCTGAACAGCAATGGCTGAGAAAGGCAACCCATGGAAAATTGGCACATTGGCGGTGCAAGCTGGGAACAAAATGCAAATGCTGGGAATGATTCTGGTAACTAGGAAAAAACCCAACAGTGGAGAGTAAATCTACTCTTTGAGAGTGTATAATATAACCAAGAACACTGGAAGCAATCCCGGTTAGTGTCGAGGATAACACCTAGTGCTTGTGCGTGCTCTCAAGAACTTGAGCATTCCCATATTCATCAAGGTTTTACCAATATCCGTGTCAAGGATCCTGGCAACATCACATACTACCATGATGAATAATGATGGATGATGCAGATGCAAAGGAAGATAACACCTTCTCGGATTTCACCTTGGCGAGGCCAAGGGGACGAAATTTGGATGATCAACCGAGAGACATTTAGCACTCCGCTTCTAACGTTCTCCTTCGTGTACTAGGTACCACGGTCAATGCTTAAAAGCATCAACATGGCCATCAAGTAAAGGTCGGACTTTGGGAGCACAAAAATCCATAAGGAACAACTAGGGAGTAAATCCTACGAAATCCTTATGGGGAGGTGGCCAACTTCTTCAATCAAGATTCTACAACAATAGGTCTTCCGGCTGGGTGTGTTGGCCACGACATCCACTTTACCGGTTATCGAGAGACCAATATTATAGTTCTTGGGAAATGCACCAACCATCATATCTGCCTGAGATTCAATTCTGGTTGGTGTCAGGATATTCCAGACTCATCGAGTCTAGAAGGAAAAATGAAAGTTTACAACACAAATCGACGAGATGGCGTTGCGAGATTCTCGGGGAGTGAACTACGATAGCAAGCTCCAAAACATGAGCTGGTTCTGCTACATACATGTGAACACGTTGTCCAAGACAAACATGACCACGTAGTAGTCTTACAATGAAACACTACCAAGTTCGGGTTGGGGAACCATCATTGCGGATAACGAAGTCCTTGCATAAGTCCGGATCTTAAGAAGGAACTTCTTCTCCTAGGACAATTAATCAGTGGCTTGGTGTGCTAGGGATACATATAGAGTGAAGGTTGCAAGTCTCCAAACCACAGAATACTTCGCACGTATGCATGACTGACTTGGGATGATTCCACAGGAAGCAATACAAACTTTCTCGAACTCACGGCAGCAACTTGCACCAAATGCACATGAATTGGAGGAAGTCACTTCTTTCATCCAACACATACCTCATGAACGGGACACGAAGGCAATGCTTACAAAGTTTCCAACACTAGCTTAATGTCCTACAAAATCATGGAGAAGATAGCAGTGTTGCTGATGGGCTCAACAAGTATTCATCCAGGTTTCCATGGAGATGGAATTCCATAATTATGTGAACAAGTGACAATATTGGTCAGACCCAGAAGATATAATGGTGTATGCTCGAGGGATCAACCACGAGTAAGAAAACATTATGAATATCGTTGGTTCTGATTTGACTTAACGATAGCCCACTCTCAAGTCAAAGTTTTGATATGACACTAGGTCCAACAACTGATCACAGGGACCAATTTATGAAGATGTCATCTATCTTCAACACACACAATATATCCCTTGAAATGAACTAAGCTGGCAAGCTTTTATCTTCCAACTCTCCAAGTTATTGTTTAGCTTAACCAATTAGCTCAGGGGGTAACCGACACAGATTCTTGGGGAATGGCTGGTTTACAAGAACCAACTCCATAACGAACTCAACATAGCGGTCAGGTGACAACCTGGTAATAATTCCGAGAAGATATTCGGAAAATCACGAACCACCGATATGTTGCTAAGTCCGAGAACAATCTTGCTTTTCAGGGCAAGACGATATGATCAAATAAGCAAGGGATTGAATAATCCTAACTCATTGGTCAAGGAGTGCACCAGGAAAGATGGGCTAGTAGCACGATCGATCTTAGAATGGTGATTTGGTAACCAACACACTAAGAATGAGATTATCGTCCATTTGCTACCAAGCAACGAAGTTGCTAGGAGTATTGATTTCACACATCATGATTCACTTGTCAGTATTCCAGCTACAACAACACGGAGACCGAGGAATGAGCGATAATGGCGAGAAGTATCACTGTATCAAGAGTTCATAGGAGGTTGTCCAATTCCCATGACATTCTTGACATAAGGATGGTAATATTCCAAGATAGAACATATTAGAAGCTGGATTAACATTCTTCATCTGCGGAGTACAACTTCTTTGACCCAATCCTGGATATGGATAAGGTACCGGAGTTTGGTTCTCCTAGTCATTCTAGAATAGAATGGCTTGACAGACCACAAGAGTAAAAGGCATCGATGAACACGAGTGCACAACTACTCCTGACTATCAACTGATAGACAAGGGTCATAATACAACTAAAAGGAGACAACTCAAGGAACATATAACTTCTGAGTTGTGGATGCATAGTTTAACATGTCGAACGAATTCAACATATTTCTTCCGGATAACCCATGCAGAAAGTAGAATTGGTAGAGCCACAATATGAATGGAGTACTACTCAAGAGCACTCGGGTTGTGATCTTTTGGTTCAGAAGAACTTCTGCCATGATGGTTCATGGTATTTGGAAGAAGGATATACCACGGACCTCGAGGACTATCACAAGGTTACTAGTATCCTAAAGGAATGAGCAAATACTACCAACATGAGATAAGTGGAGTGAGTCTTGGGTTCAAGAACCCAGGAGTAGAATGACTACTAACTAAATGGCATCACGGGATGCTTTCAAGAATAATGACCAGAATCATCACACTGAGAATATAAAGCATTGCTGCATTACTGGGTGATCCTCGAAGACACCTTGGGTCATAATAATAACTACAACACATATGTCGAGGTAACGGAGTACCTCCACACACCGACTAGTGTAATTAAGCTGGCCTAAAAGGACATCGGAGCAGGGAGGAATGATTTGCAAATGCATCATATTGTTTAGAGACCTGGGACGACTCGGACAGCATGACGGCTGTAAATGCCCAAAAAGGTTTTGAGATCCAAGCAAAAGGGTAGCATAATCACTTAACATCATAATGTCAAGGTTCTGAGACCAACAGTTTAACAAACAGAAGTAGTTGAGACTGAACTGAGAGTTGAATCCACATTAACGTGATCCTGATAAATAGAATGAGAATCCTAGTTTCTTAATCCCCGTTGAAAGAAGAAGGTGACTCAGATCAGAAGGTCATGGGGTAAAGGAGTAAAAAGAGCCTTACGTTCCCTTCCACAATCAATTCCCTTACATAACTAAAGAATTTCTATACACGACTTCGACCAGTTTGGCTTACTAATCCTACAGGCAGTCAGGCTCTGATACCAAAGCTGTCAGGACCCCGATCCTAAGTCACACAGGTCTAGCCTGTAACTCACCATATCACTTTGCGGCCTCACGCACGGTATCCCCACGGGTTCCACCTTACCTGGCCCAGGACCGTTTGCACATTTTGGCACCCGTATATGATAGTGTCGCTAGCATCTATATGACAGAGAACCCGGGCCGACATGACCAGTTATAAACCAAAAGTGGCACTAAATTACAGAGACGTGCATACATGACCCAGCAACGAACGTGTCGGTCATCAACGTATGAACCCAAGTCGTAGCAAGCTACAAGGACTTAAAGGAACAACGCGTGGCATTTCCCCTAAGGGACAGACACAAGAACGAAGAAGGACACATGCCGGCCAGCCTAAGTGTTCCGGAGCAGTAGCAAGCTACCAAGGCTCAGTGGAAGCACTAGGAGACATTTCCCTGTAAGATAGGCTACCAAGGGTAAACAACTAGGTGTTGGATCCCACACATAGCAATACACATTACACGTACGCATAACATGCAAATATGTGATGTACAACATGGCATCACAACTTAACTCAACAAATCATATAGATAAAGGCCCAGAAGAGCCATCATAGCATTTATTACAAACAGAGGTCACATGACCCAACATACAGAGCATACAGGCAATAGAAGCATAACATGTCTGAGTACAGACAACTACAAATGAAAAAGGCTGAGAAGCCTGACTATCTACCAGACCCTCCCAAGGGTACAAGATCGTAGCTGAGGTAACAAGCTAAACGTCGAAGTCCACGCGGAACCACTAGCGAGACTGAGGTCTCTCTGCAAAAACATAAATTAAGCAAACTTGAGTACAAAGGTACTCAGCAAGACTTACATCAGAACTAGCTACATATGCATCAGTGTCAACAAAGGGGGTGGTGGAGTTTGATTGCAGCAAGCCAGCTTTGACTCGGTGGCTATCCTAAACTATGACTGCAAGCAACACTTTTGAAGTGGCGCACACGAGTCCACATATTCACCAATCAATACACCACTATGGATCCGCTCCCGTCTCCCTGCGAGAAGGCCATCCATAGCACTCACGCTTATCTTGCGCGTTTTAGAGTATCCACTTCCCCTTGTCTATGAACTGTTATAGGCAACCCAGAAGTCCATCTCCGCGGACACTGCTATTCGAATAGATCATATATAACCCTGCAGGGGTGTACTTCTTCACACACGCTCTCGCCACTTACCGCCATATACACGTCATGTATCTCGGCAACCTTCAAGCGGAAGCCTGGCGAGGGTGTCGGCCACGACCTGACTAACCACACAAGTCTCTCGTCCAGGTTTATCGCCTATTTGGGTTCCATCCGTGGGGAGATCCGGCCGGGGTGTCGCTCACGGCCCCAAACGATGTGTACAGGGTTCCCGCATCACCAAACGGGCGATCGGTACACCGTGCCACGTACCTGCCGCGTCACAGCCCACCCCGAGGGTCAGCAGTGCGCACGACCTCCAGTAAACTACAAACACCAGAAACTAGTTGCAACTCCTGGACAGAGGTCAAGGGCAATTAATAAGTCGAGAGGGTCCATTGGTTTCGGGCCAAATGCATGGTAGTAACTTGTCATGGATCAACCAACACAGAACTCAGTTCCTGAGGACGGCTGCAATGAGACAACCCACCATGTACTCCTACATGGCCTCTCATCGCTACCTTTACCAAATCGTGTTCACACACTTAGCTCACACACATTAGGACATGTTCATCACCATTCCAATTCATCCCCGATGAATCAGACCTGACTCAAATCTAAGCAATAGCAGGCATAACCAGAAAGCATGAAAGGGTAGGCACAACATGGCTCAAACAACTCCTACTCATACTAGTGGGTTTCAACTATTTACTGTGGCAATGACAGGTCATGCAGTGGAAAGGGGTTCAACTACCGCAGCAGGTAACAGTTGAAGCATTGTTGTCCTAATGCATTAAAAGAGAGTAAGAGCGAGAGAGTGGGATTGTATCGGAATGCTCAAAGGGGTTTTGCTTGCCTGGCACTTCTGAAGATATCAATGAGTCTTCATCGGTGTCATCGATCACATCGTCGGAACACGTCTACTGAAAGGGGACAAGCACCGGCAAACTAGAGAGAACACAATCAATGCAGTGCGACAATATGATGCATGATCATGATATGGCAATATGCTGTTGATTGAGCTAATGCAACTAGCAACCATGTTAAATGAAGTTGGTTTGAACCAAAGGTTCAAATTCAAACTTCATATGTGATTATTTAAATGCCATTTAATTGATTTGACCTGATCAGCAGGTTTAACTTGTTCAAACATGCATGAAAATGCCATAAAATGATTCCTTGGATTTTTCTGATCATTTTTCATATATAAATTATTTTCATCTGAGCTACGATTGATTTTATATGATTTTTAGAAGTTTCAACCATTTTCTGGAAATAAATAAATCATTTAGATTTATAAAAAATTCCAAAAAAGGCTTTACTGCGTCAGCATGACGTCTGTGTGACGTCAGCAAGTCAACAGGCGGGTCCAGGTCAAACCTGACCTGTGGGTCCCACTGGTCAGTCTCTCAGCACTAACTAAAAGTTTAAAACTAAACTAAACAGACACGGGGCCCACATGTCAGTGTCTCAACTAATTAACTAAGTTAGATAACACTAATTAAAACTAACTCTAATTAGTCAAGGGCCTGGGCCCACACGTCAGTGAGCCAGGGCTAATCCTATTTTAATTAAACCTAAACTAGGTAGTCAGCAGTGGGGCCCGTATGTCAGTGGCCCTGGGGGGTTAGTTAGGGCGTCATTAGGCTAAATAGCCGGCGCCACGTCAGCAGGTGACGCCGGCGACCACAACAGCGGCGGAAACTCGCCGGAGTTGGTCGAGGCGGCGCTGCAGGCCGCGGCTGGGCACGCTGGGGGCACCAGAAGTGAGCCCTTACTTGCCCGCATCCATCCACACAAGTGGTAGGAGCTGGGGTGGCTACAGTGTTGGGCTGCAACTGGTAAGGCTAGGTTAGTTTCTGTCTTGCTCTTTTCTTTAATTGTTTCTGTTTTCTATTTTGTTACTTTGTTCTGGGCTTTATTAAAAATACTTAGGCACACTCAAAAATCATGAAACCAAGCATGGCTACTGTTTAGAATAAATCCAACAGTAAACATTTTAGTTTATGATTATTTGAGCATTTAAAATAATATATAAAATTTAAATGCCCAAATGCAAGTAAGATATGATTTAATTCAAAAATCCAGAATGGTCCTAGAAATATGTGCAACATTTTTGGCAGTGGTTTTTAATCAATCCAAAAATGATGAACTTTTCCAAGGGCATTTTGGGTTCATTGAAAAAGATTTTAATTTGACCCTAGTTAAATTCATTTAGTGCTAGGGTTTGAACATCACCATTTCCAGTTTCTGAGAAATTTAAACATGATGCATATGAAGACCAAGCAAGACAGGCAAGGGCTGGTCTAGGGCTGTGACACACGCGCGCGATGGGACGCAGCGGCAGGCCAGGGCCTCGGCGCGCGCGCGGATCCTTTATGGCAGAGGCAATCGATTGCCCTTCCCACGCGCATTAAATGCGTGCGGATTACGCACGAAAAACGCGCGGGTCGTGCGCGGCGTGGCATAGTTAATCGCATGCCCCTGCCCCCTTGGCTTCGTTGCCCCGGGCTTATAAGTAGGCACGGGAGGGGGCGAGCGTAGCTCAGGCGCACACCCCCACTCCATCTTCTTCTTCCTCGCATCTTCTTGCGCACCTTGCCACCGTTGCATGCACTGATCCGCCGGAGCTCGCACTCCCCTCGAGCCATGGCCGCAGAAGCGCAGGTCCACCGCTGCGGCGAGTGGGACGGCAGCGACATCCTTGAGGAGCATGTGCATTTTCTCCGCCGGTTGCAGCGGTTGCCCCCCGCCGAGAAGGTCGCCATGCGCCTCGCGTCGTCGACCGAGCTCAGGCCGACGCCGCGGCTAGGCGAGCGCGTTGTCTTCCACTCGCATTTCCTCCGTGGATTCGGGCTTCCCACGTGCGGGTTCTTCCGCTCCTTCCTTGATTTCTACGGCGTGCAGCCCCACCATCTCATGCCGAACATGGTGGTGAAACTCTCTGCCTTTGTCGTCCTCTACGAGGGATACCTCGGGGTGCTCCCCACGCTCGAGCTGTGGAGCGAGCTCTTCTACTTAAAGCTCGACACTTCCCTCTGGGGCGAAGCTGCCCAGTGCGGCGGGTGTGTCGCCGTGCGGCGCACCGGGGCCAGGAACTACTTCCCGAAGCTCGCTCTCGTGCACTCGGTGAAGCAGTGGCACAAGATGTACTTCTACATCTCCAACGTCGACTGGGAACACGACTACATCAACCTGTCGGACTACGCCGCCGGTCCGCCTGCCGAGCCCCGCGCCTCCTGGAAATTCCGACATGTCTCCCTCACGCATGGCGCCTCCATGGCTGTGAGCCGCCTTCGGAAGATGAAAGAAATGGAGGGCCTGGTGTTCTCGGACTTCCTGGCCACCTTTGTAGAGCACCGGGTGCTGCCGCTGCAGTCCCGCCCGCATCTGATCTGCGACATGAGCGGGCCCCGGGACCCGAGCCGGACCTGCACCAAGCGGATGTTGTACGTGGAGGTGGCCCATCTGGTGAACACCATCTCCAATTGCAAGATGTCCGATTTGGACTGGGCATTCGGCAAGCCGCCGTATAGCCGCAGCAACCCACCGCCTGTGGTGAGCCCCCTTCTCTTTTTCTTTTTTTCCTTCTTCCACCTGCTCTCGCCGCCTGACCTTTGTGCAAATCTGCAGCTCTTCCCAGGCCAGACGAAGTCGGGCTCAGGGCAGCCGGCCCGCCCGTTGATGTTGGACCACTCCCAGAGCGACATGAGCGACCTCGATCTAGGGGAGGTTGCCATGGAGGAGGAGGAGAGCAGGCAGCTCATCTGGAGGTGTCGTCGGGTACTGGCCAGATGACGACGAGGAGGACGAAGTGCCGCCTCGCGTCCGAGAGGCGGACCCTATCAGGGGCAGTAGCTCCTCGATGGCGCCGCCAACTGCAACCGGCGGATCAAAACGCTGGGCCACCGTCGGGCTGCCTGGCAGCCGGCCCAAGAAGCCCAAAGCCTCGGTCGCCACCACTAAACGCCAGGAGGCGGCCGCCAAAGCGGCCCTTCTTAGGGTCACTAAGCCCAGGCCGACTGTATCCGTAAGTGCCACGTTCTTCCTTTCCCTTTGTGTTTGCTTTTGGTCCTTTGCCCTTTTCATGGCTGATTTTACTGTCCTCTTGGGATCACTTGAACAGAGCCCTGCTTTCCCTCTCGCGAGCTCTTGTTGGCTCGGTGGTCGGAGGCCCGGACACCTCTTCTGCCCCATGCCGTGTGGACCCCGCCGCTGCCCTCAAAGAGGCGACGGAAAGGAATGCGCGGGAGGCGCGGGAGGAGCGGGAGGCCGTGGCCCGCCTGGAGGTGGAGCAGTCCCACGCAGCACAGGCGGAGGACGACGCCGTAGCCAAGGCCGAAGCCGAAGCAGCCACCAAGGCGCAGGCGGATGCCGCCGTCCGGGCCCAGGAGCAGGAGGCGGCCCTCTAGTAGTTGGCGAGCCGCGCCGATCCTCAGGACGCGGCTCCTCCGGAGCCGTCTATTCAAGTGCCGGCTGGCGGCGGCCAGCCGACTCTCAAGAAGGAAGGGGACGACCATGCTGTCATGGAGGCGGAGGAAACCCCTCCCGTGCCGTCTGCTGAATCATGGGACGGTGGGCCTGAGGGGCCGGAAGCGCCGCCGGCGGAAGGCGTGCTGGTGGTGGGCCCGCTGCCCACCACCCAGGTTTTGGCTCGTCCGTGTTAGGCGAGGGCGGCCTCAGCCTCGCGGCAGGTAGAGGCAGGCGCTGCCAGCTCGTCCTCGCCGAACAACGAGGCCACTAGGGCAGCGCCGCCAGGCTGGACGTCCGGTAGCGGCGGCATCCTAAACATCGCTTCCCGTGACGTCCTCGACCAGTTCAATACCCAAGGCGAGACCCTGCAGAGGGCCTTGCGGGAGTTCTTGGCCACGCGGACTGCCGTACGGGTATGTTGATTTCTCCTTTGATTTTTATTCCTTCAATTTCTCTCGTGGGGGCGCGTCAGCGCACCCATTGGGTGTTGTCCCTGAGTTCCGAGCCGGCTGCTGAGCAGGCGGCTTGGAATTCCAAGGTGCTACTTTGTGACCTAACTTGTTTCTCGCCTCCCCTATTGCAGGATTATCACAATCTTCGGGTGGCGGCTTACAACTCCCAGCATCAGGAGCTGGCTCAGCTAAGAGCCGCCCTGGTCGAGTGTAATGCGCAGGATGGAGTTATACCTCCTACGTGTCGAGGCACGACTTAAAGGCATAAGTCCATCCTAGAATGATCTCAAGTTTGGTAATATTTGCACATCTCATGTAAAAGAGGGGAATAGTAAACATAAATAGTTGGCTTACACTCGCCACGTCACATAAATAGTCTCAAACATCATACATTAAGAAAATCACAACCCTCTAAGGGCAAAATCCAAATGTCAAGATACCAAACTTAAATAAAATCCACAAGTCGGATCGAATCCTAGTAGAAGTCTCCACTACTGATCATCCGGATATCGAACATAGTACCGACTACGCTCCTCGTCGAACTCCCAGTCTAGCTCGGTGCCATCACCTTGATAGCTCACAGCTGGACCTGCATCTGGTGTGGTGAAGTAACTGTGAGCCACAGAGGACTCAGCAATCCTGTTCCAGGGTAGCAAGACTATTTAAGCCTTGGGAAAAGGATAAGGCTGAAGAAAAGAGTAAGTGTCTGCAGCAGCAACTAGCAACTAGCTTACGTGAGAGAGTGCGAGAAGAGAAAGCCTCGGTCGAGAAGTGATCACGAAGTGATCCTAGCTACAAGCTCAACAAACATAACCCCTCCGTGTTCAACTCCCGAATCCCTATTCGGAAATTGACGGTCACGGAACACACGCTGGTAGTGTATTAGAAACATTGTGTCAAGTTATCTACAACCGGATATTAACAAGCTCCCATCTGCCACATAACCGCGGGCACGGCTTTCGAAAGTTCATAACCCTGCAGGGGTGTTCCAACTTGACCCATTACAAGCCCACGATCCGCGGAGTCGCAACTCCAAAGTGGGAAGACCCGAGTATCCTCGGAATCCCGTGCTCAAGATATACCGAACTAAGGTAAGGCTAATCCAGCAAATCCTCCTGGCGTGTCGACAACCTGATATTAGCCGCGCGTATCTAAGTCTTAGGACACGACTGGATGGGTGAAGCTACGGGTTTTTACCAGCCCTTGAGTTTCCTCCAGGTGGCCCCGCAGGCTCCCCGTTTCGGACCAACACTCATGTGGAGCACTGGCCCGGGGTTGTTGATTAAGAAAAAGGGTTTATAACCCCCTATGCAAGTTTAGTTTGTTATTAGAAAAATAGTACCAATGTTGGGACTTGCTGGAAAAGACTTAGCACTTAGCGGTTTATCGAGGGGGTCCCATACACCCCAACCGTGTTAGGAACGCATAATCAAGGAACATAACACCGGTTTATACGGTTCCTAACGGCATGAGTGGAACGAATCACCAAGCAAAAAGGCTTAGCCTTCCACCCTTGCCAATATATAGATGATTTCATTTTAAGCAATTATATAGTGTGATATAACCCAACAAAACTTCAACATGAAGCAAGCATCTTCGATCTTCACCTGCAACTAGCAATGCTATAAGAAGGGCTGAGCGAAGCGTACTTAGCCAAGCAACGGTTTGCATAGGTAGGGTGGTTAAACATGGCATTGGTTACAAGTAGGAGGCTGACAGGAAGAACATGGGCATCGAGGCAAAACTATAGAGCGGAACTACTAGCAATAGGCAAATATAGTAATGTTATCGGGGTTCGGTCATCTTGCCTGAAGAGAAGTCGTTCGGATCGTAAGAAGGGTCCTCGTGCTCAACCTCGTTGGTAACCTCGTGCTCGTACTCGTACTCGGTCTCAGCATCCGGCTCTAAACAAAACAATCACACAAGGCACAAATCAACAAGATGCAATGCGCACTCGAAAATGATGGATGCACTAAGGATGCACACGGAGCACGGAAAATAGCACTCAAGCAAAACACCTCAAAACATGATGACAATATGATATTATGAATCCACACAGAAAATCAATCAAGTTTCATATAAGACTCGCTGAAATCGGAGCTACGGGCTAAAAGTTATGCCAGAAACAAGAAATGAGCGAAAGCTGAAAATTACAGCAACATAGCAACTTCGGAGCACAAAATAATTAAGCTACATCACTCAAACATCATGGAAAAGGACATGAACATAAACTAGACATATACTACAGCAAATAAGTCCAAAGGTGCACTCCCAAAGGAGCCACGGAACAATAGCAATAAGCTTGGACATATTGAACTTGACAATAAAATTCTGTCAGCAGAATTTTATTGAAACTTTGGAGCAAAAGTTAAACATGCTACAGCCACTCGAATAAGCATGTGAGGACATGGATGGAAAGCCAACAATATATACTACAAGGAACAATCAAGATCCACTCCAAAACTATCATGGTTTGTCCTAGAGCAGCAAGCAAACATGGCATCGGAACGTTACAGATTTCAGACTTGGTGAAAAATCCACTAAGTCCTAAAACAGCAATTTCATCATGGCATCTAAAAGAGCAAGTTTAAGTCACCTCGAAAATAAACATGGCAAGTGGTAATCACCTCATCAAAGTACACAAGATGGTGATTCCGAAACACATAAGCATGCTTCATGGAGATAAACACAACGATTGCAACGAGCACAACAAGATGGCATTTCATAACGAGTGAAACAACATCACAGCCACATGACACTTTGCAACGAAGATACACATGGCAAGAATAAATCTATCATGCAACCTAACACAAGCAACATGTTGAGCATGGCAAGACGAACACGTGGACATGTCATTTGCATCATTCGGACAAACGAGCTAAAAGTTATCACATGGCAAAGATGACATATAAACATCACATAGCAGCAGTTTTTATCACGATGCACTATTGCAACAGAAAAACAAGCACCTAGATGATCTCTAACATGCATGACACAAAAAGATAAAACGTAGTGCTATTCACCACGAACGTCTGGACATGCTATTTGCGCGAAACGGACAAACACACTAAAAGTTACAGCAGTTAGAAATATGCATCAGACAGAAAATTACTGGGACTTAGGAGAAAAGAGGTAAACCTAGATCTGCTGAAAAAAACAAACGGCCCGGGGGAATCGGCCCGATCCGGCTGGAGGGCCCGCGGCGGCGGAGGCGGCTTGGCCCAGCTGGAGTGGCGGTGAGGCGACGCGAGGCGGAGCGACTGGGCCCGCTAGTGAAGCGGCGGCCCAGCTCGGAGGTGGAGCGGCGGCTAGGCCCGATGGCGCCTGGAGAGGCTGCGGGAGGCGACTGGGCCGGTGCAGGCCTGGTTCGGCGGAGGGCGAGGAGTGGCCGAGCGGACGGCGGGGCGAGGCGATGATGTGGGCCCCGCGGTGGCGCACGGGAGGCGAGGCCTTCGGGCCCCCGACGGATCGATCGAGGGAGTGGGCCGGCAGCGATGTGGTCCACTCCCTCGCTGGCGCGGTGGCGACGCTGGGCCCTGGAGCGATGGAACGGATGCGATGGGAGGCAGCGATCGATCGAAGGAGCTGGGTCGATCGGGCGTTGACTCGGCCTACGGGATCGAACGAAGGAGCTGGCACCGGCAGCTGCGGTCTCTGCGGGAGGGAAGGAGCCAAGTGGCTGCTGGGGACTTGTGGATCTGAGAAAAAGAATGAGGGGGAGAGAGGAGCTAGAGGTAGGGATGCCGAAAATAAACCTAGGGGAACTATATATCTCAGATAGCTAGGGTTTGAGGGATTTAGGGGTGTTAGGAGCCCTCCGATCGGGATCCGACGGATCCGATCGCGGGGGTAGTTTAGATGGGCCTAGGAGAGGGGTAGTGGACTGCAGTAGGGGTGTTTCTGGGACACAAAGTGAAGGCACTTTGGACCCACACGAATACCGAAGGGATAGCAATGGAGTCCAAACGCGACGATATTTGAGAGGCGGGTTGCACACAACAAAACAACAACACACACAACAACCTCGCTGCACACCGGTAACGTTACACGCCCAAACAACAAAGTAGGCCTATGGGACGTCACGGACACGTGAGGGAGCTCCGGAACGCGAAACGGACAACGGGAAGGAACGCGTGGAACCGGATGCAACCGACAACACAAATGCAATGCAATGCACATGTCTACATGATATGAATGAATGCCACACACGCACACAACAAAACGACGAAAACCCGAAAGACAAGGAACCCGGAAAGGAAATAGATGAAGCCGGAGATATATTATATACCCAAAAGGGAAAGTATTACATCCGGGGCATTACAAATTCTCCTCTACTACAAAAAGATCTCGTCCCGAGATCTAGGACTGGAAAAAGGAAGGGTACTCGGAACGAAGATGATCTTCTCGTTCCCACGTAGCTTCTCGGTCGGTGTGATGTGACCACTTGACTTTCAAGAATTTGATGGACTTGTTGCGGGTCTTGCGTTCGGTTTCTTCGAGAATTGCAACGGGATGCTCTCGGTAGGACAGGT
>LR738715.1:535452415-535470092 GCA_902687465.1 Secale cereale
TGCACACAACAAAACAACAACACACACAACAACCTCGCTGCACACCGGTAACGTTACACGCCCAAACAACAAAGTAGGCCTATGGGACGTCACGGACACGTGAGGGAGCTCCGGAACGCGAAACGGACAACGGGAAGGAACGCGTGGAACCGGACGCAACCGACAACACAAATGCAATGCAATGCACATGTCTACATGATATGAATGAATGCCACACACGCACACAACAAAACGACGAAAACCCTAAAGACAAGGAACCCGGAAAGGAAATAGATGAAGCCGGAGATATATTATATACCCAAAAGGGAAAGTATTACATCCGGGGCATTACAAATTCTCCTCTACTACAAAAAGATCTCGTCCCGAGATCTAGGACTGGAAAAAGGAAGGGTACTCGGAACGAAGATGATCTTCTCGTTCCCACGTAGCTTCTCGGTCGGTGTGATGTGACCACTTGACTTTCAAGAATTTGATGGACTTGTTGCGGGTCTTGCGTTCGGTTTCTTCGAGAATTGCAACGGGATGCTCTCGGTAGGACAGGTCTTGTTGAAGATCAATCTCTTCAAATGGAATCATGCGCTCGGGTGCCTTGAAGCATTTGCGGAGTTGAGACACATGGATGACATCATGAACATTGGCGAAGTTTGAAGGGAGCTCAAATTGATAGGCTAGATCGCCTCTTTTGCCAAGAATCTTGAAAGGCCCGACGTATCTAGGAGCAAGCTTTCCTTTGATACCGAATCTTTGGGTGCCTTTCATCGGAGACACACGGAGATAAACATGATCATCAATGTTGAAAGCCAAATCATGATGCTTGCCGTCATAGTAGCTCTTCTGACGCGACTGAGCGGCCTTGAGATTCTCACATATGACTTTGCACATTTCTTCGGCTTCTGAGATCAAGTCATTGCCAAGAACTTGACGTTCGCTTGTTTCAGACCAGTTGAGAGGGGTACGGCACTTTCTGCCATAGAGGATTTCAAACGGAGCTTTGACTGCACTTGCTTGAAAACTGTTGTTCTAAGAGAACTCGGCAAATGGAAGGCAGTCTTCCCATTTCATGCCAAAGGATATGACACAGGCTCTGAGCATGTCTTCTAGAATCTGATTCACTCGCTCGACTTGACCACTAGTCTGAGGATGAAAAGCAGTGCTGAACCTAATCTTAGTGCCCATGGCGGACTGAAAGGAGTCCCAGAACCTTGAAGTGAACAAACTTCCACGTTCTGAGGATATCACTTGAGGAATGCCATGTAAAGACACAATTCTGGAAGTGTACAGCTCTGCCAATTGAGCTGCATTGATTGATTCTTTGATTGGCAGGAAGTGAGCAACTTTGGTAAGCTTGTCAATCACCACAAAGATAGAATCATTTCCTCGCTTGGATTTAGGAAAGCCAGTGACGAAGTCCATTTCAATGTGGTCGAACTTCCACTCGGGAATAGGAAGAGGTTGGAGAAGACCGGCTGGACGTTGATGTTCTGCTTTCACTCTTCTGCACACATCACATTCATTCACGAATTGGGCAATCTCCCTTTTCATGCGTGTCCACCAGTAAGATTGCTTGAGATCTTGATACATCTTGGAACTGCCAGGATGAATGGAAAGGAGATAATCATGTGCTTCTTCCATTATGAGCTTCCTGAGATCACCTTTGGGAATAACGAGTCTGTCCTCGAAGAACAAGGTATCTCTCTCATCAACACGGAAGCACTTGTATTTCGGAATGCCCTTAGCAATAGCATGTTTCACCTTCTTCACCATGGTATCACTGAGTTGGGCCTCATGGACCTGATCTTCCAAGGTAGGAGAAACTTGGAGATTTGCAAGAAAACCCTGCGGAACAACTTGGAGGTTGAGTTTCCTGAATGCTTCACAAAGCTCAGGCTGGCATGGCTTGATAAGAAGGCTGTTGCAATATGCCTTTCTGCTCAAAGCATCTTCAATCACATTCGCCTTGCCAGGAGTGTATTCAATGCTGGGATCATACTCTTGGATCATTTCAACCCAACGAGTCTGGCGGAGGTTCAGATGCGGCTGTGTGAAGATGTACTTCAAGCTCTTGTGATCAGTGAAGATGTCGACCTTTCTGCCCAACAACAGATGTCTCCACGTAATCAAAGCATGTACCACAGCTTCTAGCTCGAGATCATGTGTGGGATAGTTCTTCTCACTTGGCTTGAGCTGACGAGAAGTGTATGCCACAATTCTCTTGTCTTGCATAAGCACACCACCAAGACCTTGAAGAGAAGCATCACAGAATACTTCATAGGGCTTGGATTCATCTGGAGGAGTCAGAACTGGAGCAGAGACGAGCTTTTCTTTGAGTGTTTTGAATGCCACTTCACACTCTGGAGACCAAAAGTATTTGACATTCTTCTGAAGCAAGTTCGAAAGAGGCTTGGCAATCTTGGAGAAGTTCTCAACGAACCTTCTGCAATAGCTGGCAAGACCCAGAAAACTGTGGAGCTGCTTGACGTTCTGAGGAGCTTCCCAGTTGACAATTGCTTCAACTTTCTCGGGATTAACCGCAATACCGTCAGCTGAGATGATATGGCCCAGGTACAAAACCTTATCGAGCCAAAACTCGCACTTTGAGAACTTGGCATAGAACTTATGCTCTCGGAGTCGATCAAGAACCAGACGTAAGTGCTTTTCGTCATCTACTTCATTCTAGGAAAACACCAGAATATCATCCAGATACACAAGCACAAACTCGCCAGTATAGGGGTTGAAGATGTAATGCATCATCCTCGAAAAGGTAGGAGGAGAATTGGCGAGACCAAAAGACATGACGGTATACTCGTATGAACCGTAGCTCGTTCTCAAGGCCGTCTTGGGAATGTCTTCCTCGCGAATGCGAATTTGATGATAGCCCATTCGGAGGTCAAGCTTAGAGAACACTTTAGCTCCTTTGAGCTGCTCGAAGAGTTCGTTGATGTTGGGGAGCGGATTCTTGTTCTTTATTGTCTTCTTGTTCAATGGCCGGTAATCAACACAGAGACGCTCCGTGCCATCTTTCTTATTGACAAACAAAACACCACAGCCCCAAGGAGACGTACTAGGCCTGATGAGACCCATACTCTCCTGTTTATCAAGCTGCTTCTTCACTTCCTTCAATTCATGCGGAGAGAGCTTGTACGGACGCCGGCATGCTGGCTCAGTACCCGGCTCGAGTTCAATAACGAATTCCACCTGACGGTGTGGAGGCATGCCTGGAAGTTCTTCAGGAAAGACGTCTTGATATTCGTTCACCACCGGAATTTGAGATATGGCATTAATTTCGCCCTTATCATTGAGAGAGAAAAGCCTGATAGTGTTATCCCTGGAGGCAAACATAATCACATCTTCATCAGGATGAGTCATCTTGACTTCTTTCTGAGCACAATCAATGTGAGCATCATGCTGAGAAAGCCAATCCATTCCGAGGATGAGGTCGATGTCGGAATTACCAAGAACCACCGGATTAGCCAGAAAGCGATAATCACCCATACGAATAGAAACATCCGGAGCAAATATGTTGGAAGTCATACGTCTCCCCGGAGAAATAACTTGCAACTTCTGAGGCAGACTTTGGATGTCAACATTATACTTGGATGCAAATGGTTGAGACATGAAAGAACATGAAGCACCCGAATCAAACAAAACTTTAGCAGGGATGGAGTTAACTGGAAGGTTACCCAAAATGACATCAGAAGAATTCTCCGCTTGTGCTACATTCATCAGATTGACCCTTGCAGCCTTTGGATCATGCTTGACAATAGCTGAACTCACAGGTGGAGGAGGTGGAAGACGCTTCGGATTCGGACATCTGTTGGCATAGTGACCTTTCTGAGTGCATTTGTTGCAAGTCACTTCTGAGAGAGGACGGAAAAGAGAACCACTTTACTTGGAGCCTTGAGACTGAAACTGCTTCTTCGACTGGTTGCTCGGGTTGGGTGGGTGGGAGAAACCACGTCCACTAGAGTTCTTGTTGTTGGAGTTGTTGGAGTTGTTGTATGGAGCTCGAATCACTTGAGGAGGAGGAAGCCAGAATTTCTGCTGCTTTGAAGCCATCTGGGATGATGAGGAAGAGTGGACTGCATCTCGAATCCTCTTTTTAGAAGCCTCCATCTTAAGCTGAGCTGCCTCTTGTTTCAAAGCCATGTTATAGAACTTGTCGAATTCATCCGGCTCGAACAAGGTGAGAGCAAGCTGAAGTTCATCTTTGAGACCTCCACGGAACTGGTAGATTTTGCTCTTGGCATCAGGAATGTCTTGCTTAGCATAGCGGGCGAGGTTTCGGAACTTGACATTATACTGATAGACTGTCATGGAGCCCTGCTTCAGGTTGCGGAATTGCTCACGCATACCCTCGATGACACTTGTTGGAATATGATGAGAGCGAAAGTCCTTGCAGAAATTCTCCCAAGAGATCACTTGACCTGGCCTGGAGTCTTTGTACTGCTGCCACCAGTCAGCTGCTTGGTCTTTGAGTTGGAAGGCTGCAAACTTCACATAATCATCTTCCTTCACGTTACTGCACTCAAAATGCTTCTTTATGTCGGTTAACCAATCTTCAGCATCAAGAGGGTCGACACAGTAACTGAAAGCTTTAGGATTGTTGGCCAAGAACTGGTTGAGAGTAGCATGGTGCTGCTGGTTGAAGAAGTTGCCTTGATTCCCTGGAACACCCTGATTAGCTTGATTAGCTTGCATCTGCTGCATCATCTGCATCAACATTTGGGTGTTCTGAGCTGTAGTATGCATAATCGCTCTCCAAGCCTCAGACGGAGGAGGAGGGGAAGGAGGACGTTCTGGGACCTCTTCCGCCTCTGGGTTAGTGTTGGGAACCCTTTTCGGAGCCATCCTGAAAGAGATGACCACGAATCAGCAATTGATTGACAGAAGGTAAGCTGAATCAATGCAATGAATTGCAACAAGTCTTCACAATAATCATTCGAACAATAGGAACTAATGAAATCATTCGAGCAAGAGGAACGAATGAAATTCTCAGTTAAATGATAACATCAATCTTCACGAGAAGCCACATAGGGGACAAAAGGTAAAATAAGAAAAACAACAAGGTACGGATGGGAACAAACACAAGATAGGAGCTTCGTTCTAACATCTTTGTGCTGAAAGCATATGAACGCGTTACGAAAAGGTTTTGCAATCCCCAGATCAGCATAGCAAGGACCCTTTAAGATGCAACTCCTGATAGTAACATCGGTCATAAACCACTTCACTCAATGTAGAACCCCGAACTCGCTAACCTGCATTCGTTGGAAGAATGCCTACGATCTACTGGATAAAACCCACCTATGAATTTCCGAAAGATTCCAGTTATGCAATCAGGTGTTGGGGATACACGGGAAGTACCGCGCAATCAACTCTAAACCTACATCCAGGTGTATCCATCCTTCAACACATAACCAGTCTTTCTCGGAAACTATGTACCTCGGACCTTCGAAAAGCATCCACTATAACAAGCTATGGCAATACTCCCGAACTACCTCCCCAGTACTGGGTGATGTCGGGGTTATCTTGCCACTGGCCGTATAGGAGAGATTTTCGATGTCGGCCGTCTTAAGTATTTAGTACTGCCGCGATATGCTTGTGACGACAATACCCCGAAGCTCAACTCCCCGGGACACTGCCACAACCCCTAATGTCAGGAGGCATCGAGAACAATATTCTCGTCACAAGAACATCGAAACAATCCCAGAATACTTGCGGGATTCCTAAAAAAAATTTGTGCAATTTTTGAAGATAGGAGAGACAAGAGTATTCGTCAGGAGTCCTCACCAGAGAGAAAAGGGATGAGGAGCAAAGAAATCCTACTCTCCGATATAATATATAAGACTCAAAATATTTTCAGTGTTTGCCTAGACTCGACCATCAACGATTCGATCAAACAGTGGGGGCTCCTAGGTCGGAGAAGGCTCTGAATACCAACTTGTAATGCCCAGGATGGAGTTATACCTCCTACGTGTCGAGGCACGACTTAAATGCATAAGTCCATCCTAGAATGATCTCAAGTTTGGTAATCTTTGCACATCTCATGTAAAAGAGGGGAATAGTAAACATAAATAGTTGGCTTACACTCGCCACGTCACACAAATACAATACAAGTCTCAAACATCATACATTAAGAAAATCACAACCCTCTAAGGGCAAAATCCAAATGTCAAGATACCAAACTTAAATAAAATCTACAGGTCGGATCGAATCCTAGTAGAAGTCTCCACTACTGATCATCCGGATATCGAACATAGTACCGACTACGCTCCTCGTCGAACTCCCAGTCTAGCTCGGTGCCATCACCTGGATAGCTCACAGCTGGACCTGCATCTGGTGTGGTGAAGTAACTGTGAGCCAAAGAGGACTCAGCAATCCCGTTCCCAGGTAGCAAGACTATTTAAGCCTTGGGAAAAGGATAAGGCTGAAGAAAAGAGTAAGTGTCTGCAGCAGCAACTAGCAACTAGCTTACGTGAGAGAGTGCGAGAAGAGAAAGCCTCGGTCGAGAAGTGATCACGAAGTGATCCTAGCTACAAGCTCAACAAACATAACCCCTCCGTGTTCAACTCCCGAATCCCTATTCGGAAATTGACGGTCACGGAACACATGCTGGTAGTGTATTAGAAACATTGTGTCAAGTTATCTACAACCGGATATTAACAAGCTCCCATCTGCCACATAACCGCGGGCACGGCTTTCGAAAGTTCATAACCCTGCAGGGGTGTTCCAACTTGACCCATTACAAGCCCACGATCCGCGGAGTCGCAACTCCAAAGTGGGAAGACCCGAGTATCCTCGGAATCCCGTGCTCAAGATATACCGAACTAAGGTAAGGCTAATCCAGAAAATCCTCCCGGCGTGTCGACACCCTGATAGTAGCCGCGCGTATCTAAGTCTCAGGACACGACCGGATGGGTGAAGCTACGGTTTTTACCAGCCCTTGAGTTTCCTCCAGGTGGTCCCGCAGGCTCCCCGTTTCAGACCAACACTCATGTGGAGCACTGGCCCGGGGTTGTTGATTAAGAAAAAGGGTTTATAACTCCCTATGCAAGTTTAGTTTGTTATTAGGCAAATAGTACCAATGTTGGGACTTGCTGGAAAAGACTTAGCACTTAGCGGTTTATCGAGGGGGTCCCATACACCCCAACCGTGTTAGGAACGCATAATCAAGGAACATAACACCGGTTTATACGGTTCCTAACGGCATGAGTGGAACAAATCACCAAGCAAAAAGGCTTAGCCTTCCACCCTTGCCAATATATAGATGATTTCATTTTAAGCAATTATATAGTGTGATATAACCCAACAAAACTTCAACATGAAGCAAGCATCTTCGATCTTCACCTGCAACTAGCAATGATATAAGAAGGGCTGAGCGAAGCGTACTTAGCCAAGCAACGGTTTGCATAGGTAGGGTGGTTAAACATGGCATTGGTTACAAGTAGGAGGCTGACATGAAGAACATGGGCATCGAGGCAAAACTATAGAGCGGAACTACTAGCAATAGGCAAAGATAGTAATGTTATCGGGGTTCAGTCATCTTGCCTGAAGAGAAGTCGTTCGGATCGTAAGAAGGGTCCTCGTGCTCAACCTCGTTGGTAACCTCGTGCTCGTACTCGTACTCGGTCTCAGCTTCCGGCTCTAAACAAAACAATCACACAAGGCACAAATCAACAAGATGCAATGCGCACTCGAAAATGATGGATGCATGATGGATGCACTAAGGATGCACACGGAGCACGGAAAATAGCACTCAAGCAAAACACCTCAAAACATGATGACAATATGATATTATGAATCCACACAGAAAATCAATCAAGTTTCATATAAGACTCGCTGAAATCGGAGCTACGGGCTAAAAGTTATGCCCGAAACAAGAAATGAGCGAAAGCTGGAAATTACAGCAACATAGCAACTTCGGAGCACAAAATAATTAAGCTACAGCACTCAAACATCATGGCAAAGGACATGAACATAAACTAGACATATACAACAGCAAATAAGTCCAAAGGTGCACTCCCAAAGGAGCCACGGAACAATAGCAATAAGCTTGGACATATTGAACTTGACAATAAAATTCTGGCAGCAGAATTTTATTGAAACTTTGGAGCAAAAGTTAAACATGCTACAGCCACTTGAATAAGCATGTGAGGACATGGATGGAAATCCAACAATATATACTACAACGAACAATCAAGATCCACTCCAAAACTATCATGGTTTGTCCTAGAGCAGCAAGCAAACATGGCATAAGAACGTTACAGATTTCAGACTTAGTGAAAAATCCACTAAGTCCTAAAACAACAATTTCATCATGGCATCTAAAAGAGAAAGTTTAAGTCACCTCGAAACTAAACATGGCAAGTGGTAATCACCTCATCAAAGTACACATGATGGTGATTCCGAAACACACAAGCATGCTTCATGGAGATAAACACAACGATTGCAGCGAGCACAACAAGATGGCATTTCATAACGAGTGAAACAACATCACAGCCACATGGCACTTTGCAACGAAGATATACATGGCAAGAATAAATCTATCATGCAACCTAACACAAGCAACATGTAGAGCATGGCAAGACGAACACGTGGACATGTCATTTGCATCATTCGGACAAACGAGCTAAAAGTTATCACATGGCAAATATGACATATAAACATCACATAGCAGCAGTTTTTATCACGATGCACTATTGCAACAGAAAAACAAGCACCTAGATGATCTCTAACATTCATGACACAAAAAGATAAAACGTAGTGCTATTCACCACGAACGTCTGGACATGCTATTTGCGCGAAACAGACAAACACACTAAAAGTTACAGCAGTTAGAAATATGCATCAGACACAAAATTACTGGGACTTAGGAGAAAAGAGGTAAACCTAGATCTGCTGAAAAAAACAAACGGCCCGGGGGAATCGGCCCGATCCGGCTGGAGGGCCCGCGGCGGCGGAGGCGGCTTGGCCCAGCTGGAGTGGCGGTGAGGCGACGCGAGGCGGAGCGACTGGGCCCGCGTGTGGAGCGGCGGCCCAGCTCGGAGGTGGAGCGGCGGCTAGGCCCGGTGGCGCCTGGAGAGGCTGCGGGAGGCGACTGGCCGGTGCAGGCCTGGTTCGGCGGAGGGCGAGGAGTGGCCGAGCGGACGGCGGGGCGAGGCGATGATGTGGGCCCCGCGGTGGCGCGCGGGAGGCGAGGCCTTCGGGCCCCCGACGGATCGATCGAGGGAGTGGGCCGGCGGCGATGTGGTCCACTCCCTCGCTGGCGCGATGGCGACGCTGGGCCCTAGAGCGATGGAACGGATGCGATGGGAGGCAGCGATCGATCGAAGGAGCTGGGTCGATCGGGAGTTGACTCGGCCTGCGGGATCGAACGAAGAAGCTGGCACCGGCGGCTGCGGTCTCTGCGGGAGGGAAGGAGCCAAGTAGCTGCTGGGGACTTGTGGATCTGAGAGAAAAATGAGGGGGAGAGAGGAGCTAGAGGTAGGGATGCCCAAAATAAACCTAGGGGAACTATATATCTCAGATAGCTAGGGTTTGGGGGGATTTAGGGGTGTTAGGAGCCCTCCGATCGCGATCCGACGGATCCGATCGCGGGGGTAGTTTAGATGGGCCTAGGAGAGGGGTAGTGGACTGCAGTAGGGGTGTTTCTGGGACACAAAGTGAAGGCACTTTGGACCCACACGAATACCGAAGGGATAGCAACGGAGTCCAAACGCGACGAGATTTCAGAGGCGGGTTGCACACAACAAAACAACAACACACACAACAACCTCGCGGCACACCGGTAATGTTACACGCCCAAACAACAAAGTAGGCCTATGGGACGTCACGGACACGTGAGGGAGCTCCGGAACGCGAAACGGACAATGGGAAGGAACGCGTGGAACCGGATGCAACCGACAACACAAATGCAATGCAATGCACATGTCTACATGATATGAATGAATGCCACACACGCACACAACAAAACGATGAAAACCCGAAAGACAGGGAACCCGGAAAGGAAATAGATGAAGCCGGAGATATATTATATACCCAAAAGGGAAAGTATTACATCCGGGGCATTACATCGAGAGCCGGAGTAAGTGTCTCTCCTTTTTCGCCTTGCGGGGGCGCGTCAGTGCACCCGCTGGGTGTAGTCCCCGAGTTCCGGGCCGGCTGCTGAGCAGGCGGCTCGGAACTCCATGGTTACTTTGTCTTCTAGCTGATGCTAACGCCACCTCCTCCTTTCCCGCCAGCAACCTCAACCGACCTCCGCAATCAGCTGGGCGGGGTCCAGGCCGAGCTCGCCGTCAAGGAGCAGGAGCACAGTCTGGCCGCCCAAGAGCGCGACCGCCTGGCCAAGGAGTTGGCTGACCAGGCGGAGGTGCACAAGGCGGAGCTCAAGAGGCTGGCGGATGCTGAGGCGCTACTTCGGGCCGAGTTTGAGACTGAACGCTCGAACTGGGCCGAAACGGAGATGGCCCTGCGGGACGGCTATGGGGCCATTGAGGACACGGTCGATGGCGAGTTGCTTTTTCTTTGCTTTCACATGCTTGCCGTCTGCTGTATGACCCCAGCTCCCCTTTCCTGATTCTCTGTCTTCTCCTTGGCTCATAGTACTTCCCGGGCCACTCTGTTGCCGCTAGCTAGGCCATTGAGGCCCAACGCGACAAGATGCGTCGGGCGGGTCGGGTTATAGCACCCTATGCGCCCGGACTCCCTCCGAGCAACTCCTCGCAGTGAGAGCGTGCCTCCAGCCGGCCCACTGTCGGATCCGCCGCCTTCAACACGCCGGGTCCCAGGTGCTGGCCGCCCTTTGTCCAGACGTCCCAGCACCCTGCACTCCCAGCCTGGCGGTCGAATGGCTGGAGGCGGCCGTCGGCTCCTTCGAGGCTTGGAAGGACGCTGCAGCGAGAGCCGGTACGCGGGTCACCTTAGAATTTGCCAAAGGCTGGCAACCTTCCGCCTAGAAGCCGAGCCCAAGCTGGCAGCGGCACAAGGATATCTCATCAAGCATGCCCCCGCGATTGCTGACTACACCGATATTACAGTCTTCATCCCAGAGTTGGATGAAAACGTCCATGTGGTGCCGCCTGACTACTTTGGGCTGGACCTGGCTACACTGAAGGAGCTGGACGAGGTGATAGCATCGAGCGACGAGGGTGAGGGCGAGGATGATGATGACGAGGAAGGCGGCTTTCTGGAGGAGGAGCCATCTGCTCGTCATCAACCCGACCAGGCCTCAACGAGCGAGCCCCGTGGGACCGCGCCATCTGCCACAGAAGGCGACCAGGCCGAGACCCACCAGGCGGCCCCCTCAGCAGCCGGCTCAGCCGACCCCATGGTGCCATTTGATCCGCCTGCTGCACCTCTGGATTAGGCGGCCGTGTTATCTTTTTATTTCCTGTTTCCTTTATGACCTGGCAGAGTTAGTCTTGCACAATTCCACCCACAGGGTGTATCCAAAACATTTGGTGGAAGGCGGCCTGGAGGCCTTTTGATATGTAAATATTCTTTTAATCCTGCACATGTTTATGCTATTTGCAGGGTTCTGGAGTTAGCACCACCCTTTGTTCCTCCGGGCGTTTTTCTTTTGCCATCTCCTTTAACCGCCGCCCTGCCAGCCAGGCAGCCAATCTGTGGTCTGTGGCTGGGTCAGGGACTTAGTTGTTTTCTGGATAGGCAAGTATCCCGCCCTCTGGAATGCGGCTTGGCTAAGCTAGAACCCGGCTGGCCGGCTGCTCAGCAGCCGACCAACTTGTCTCAAGGGCCGTCTTGCCCTATGCTTATTTTTTCTTTAGCCATTTTTCATGTGGGCATCACTTCCTGCCTTTGACTCCTGCCAGTCAGACAGCCGCGTTCTGCGAGTCTGTGACCTTTAGGTGGGAGAGGGCTTGGATGCTGGCACATTACTTGTCCGACTGTTGGAATTTTTTTTAATCATAGGGCCAGGCGGCAAGCCCCCAGGCCGTCTATTTGGTCCCGGTGCCGGGTGAAGGAATGAAAATAACACATTCACATGCATAAACTTATCATATAGATAAAGGGAGGGGTAGTCCCCGAGTTCTCCTCGTCCTCGGGGATCCGGTTGTTTATGAAAATACAGTAGATGGTAAGATACATACTTCCTTTAGCTATAAAAGCGGCGAAGGAGATTTGTGTTCCATGGGCGCTTTGATTCCTTGCTTGAGTCATCTATTTTGCGTGCTCTTGGCTTCTGTGCGTCGATAAGGTAGTAGGCATCGTTGCCTAGTACCTTGCTGATGATGAAGGGACCTTCCAAAGGGGCTGAGAGCTTGTGCTGGCCGGTTGTTCGCTGGATCAGCCGGAGCACAAGACCCCCCTCGCGAAAAGATCACGGCCTGACTCGCCGGCTGTGATAGCGACGAAGACCCTGCTGGTAGATGGCGGATCGGCGGAGTGCTACCAGCCGGGCTTCCTCCAGCAGGTACACGCCGTCTTCTCGTGCTTCTTTTGCTTCGGCTTCTGTGTACATGGTGACACGAGGTGAGTCAAACTCAACGTCTGTTGGGATGACGTCCTCGGCCCCATAGACGAGGAAGAAGGGAGTGAAGCTGGTTGATTTGTTCGGAGTCATTCTGAGGCTCCAGAGGACAGGCGGCAACTCCTCGATCTAGCAGCCGGCCGACTGTTCCAAGGGCTTGACCAGCCGGGGCTTCATGCTGGACAAGATGAGGCCGTTTGCACGCTCAACTTGGCCGTTTGACTGTGGGTGAGTAACGGACACTAAGTCAAGTTGGATGCCCTGTGTTGCGCAAAAATGGGCCAATGCCCCTTTGGCAAAGTTTGTGCAGTTGTCGGTGATGATGTTCTGTGGTATGCCATACCGGACTGTGATGTCGGCGATGAAGGTCACAGCAGTCGGGCTGTTGAGTTTCTTGATTGGCTTCACCTCGATCCATTTGGTGAACTTGTCAATAGCAACGAGCAAATGAGTCATGCCGCCATGTGCTGTCTTGAAGGGGCCCACCATGTCCAGTCGCCAAACAGCAAATGGCCATGTGATCGGATTGGTCTTGAGTGCAGAAGCCGGCAGATGTTGCTTGGAGCTGAAGCGCTGACAGCCATTGCATTTCTTGACTAGGTCTTTGGCGTCGTCCAAAGCAGTCGGCCAAAAGAAACCATGGCGGAAAGCTTTGGCGACGAGGGATCTTGAGGCCTCATGGTGGCCGCATTCACCTTGATGAATATCTCTCAAAATGGACAGGCCCTTTTCTGCTTCTACGCAGCGCTGGAAGACGCCGATTGCGCTGCGTCTGATGAGCTCTTTGTTCACTATTGTGTAGCCGAAGCACTGCGTTGAACTTGCCATGCCAAGGTCTCATCTGCTGGCAACACTCTTTTGAGCAAAAAATTGAGGATAGGCTGCGCCCATGATGGTGAAGTGACTCCTATTACTTCTGCAACTGAAACCAGGGTGGTTGGTCCGGGAGGTGGAGGGCTGGAGTTAGCCACCGCTTGCTTTGCTCTGGAAGTCCCTGGGCCGGCTGCAGTAGTCCCCGGGCCGGGTGCTGGTGCAGCAGTCCCTTGGCCGCCTATTGGTGCTGCAGTCCCTTTGCCGCCTGCTGAAGTGCCTGAGCCCGCCACAGCAGTCCCCGGGCCGGGTTCCGAAGTCCCCGGGCCGGGTGCTGGAGCAGCAGTCCCCGGGCCGCCTGGTGAGGTCTTCGAACCGTGAACTCCGGGGTCAGTTGGCATGAAGATTGATTCTGACTCTGGTGACGGCTGGATAGACGGCTTGCGCAGGCATTGGAGGGACACGCCGACCGGTATTGCTTGCCGAGTTGATCCAATTCATGCCAAGGCGTCGGCTTGATCGTTGTCAGCTTGTGGTAGGTGGAGGAACTCGCAGCCGCAAAATGCCCATTGATTTGCTGGACCAGGAACCGATAACTTGCCATGTTTGCTTCATTGGCGTCCCAATCACCAGACAACCGCTGGACCACCAAGTCTGAGTCACCATAGCACAACACTCGACGGATGCCAATCTCTTTGGCCATCCGGAGCCCGTGAATGAGCGCCTTATACTCGGCCACGTTGTTGGAGAGAGCAAAGTGGATTTGCAATGTGTACTTGAGCTTGTCGCCTTTGGGGGAGGTAAGGACGATGCCGGCTACCAAGCCAGTGCGCATCTTTGATCCATCAAAGTGCATCTGCCAATGGGTTGAATCTGGAGCAGGTGGCAGGTACTGCGTCTCGGCCCAGTCGACGAGGAAGTCGGCCAGCGCTTGGGACTTAATGGTGGTGCGGGGCTGGTAGAAGATGGTGAAGGGGGCCAGCTCAATGGCCCACTTTGCCACTCGGCCTGAAGCATCTCTGTTGCCCATGATCTCAGCAAGAGGGGCCGTGCATACGACCTTGATCGGGTGCACTTGGAAGCATTGCTTGAGTTTCTTGGCAGCCAAGTACACAATGTAGCACATCTTCTGGTAATCGGGATAATTCTGCTTGGAAGCTGACAGCACCTCGCTCAAGTAATAGACCGGCCTTTGGACAGGTAAGGCTCTACCGTCCTTTGGGCGCTCGACTATGATCACAGTACTGACCACCCGGCTGGTGGTGGCTATGTAAAGGAACATGGGTTCCTTGTCTGTTGGTGCCGCTAGGACAAGCGGCGTGGACATCACTTTCTTGAGCTGGTGGAAAGCTTCGTCCGCCTTCTCATTCCACTCAAAGCAGGTGGTCTTCTTCATCAAATGGTACAGAGGGAGTGCCTTCTCGCCCAGCCGGCTGATGAATCGGCTGAGCGATGCCAAGCACCCAGTAAACTTCTGGATGTCTCGTATGCGATTTGGCCTCTCCATCCTCTCGATGGCCTCGATCTTTGCCGGGTTGCACTCGATGCTGCGTTCAGACACCAAGAAGCCAAGGAGCTGGCCCGCTGGTACCCGGAAGACACATTTCTCTGGGTTTAGCTTGATTTGAAAGTGGCGCAAGTTTTTGAAGGTCTCTTGGAGGTCCTCTAGGAGAGTTCTCCGCTTCTTCGTCTTCACCACGATATTGTCCACATAGACGTGGGTGTTTCTACCAAGTTGCTTGAGGAGACACTTCTGCATGCAACGCTGAAAGGTGGCGCCATCATTTCTCAAGCCGAACGTCATAGTCCGGTAGCAGAAGGCTCCAAATGGCGTGAGGAAGGCGCTCTTCAGGCAATCGACTGGATCCAGTTTGATCTGATGGTATATGGAATAAGCATCAAGGAACGACAAAAGCTCGCATCCAGCTGTGGAGTCAATCACTTGATCTATTCGCGGCAGAGCAAACGGATCTTTAGGGCACGCCTTGTTGAGGCTGGTGTAGTCAATGCACATGCGCCACTTGTTGTTCTTCTTCAGCACCAGGACAGGGTTGGAGAGCCACTCTGGGTAGAACACCTCCATAATGAAGCCGGCTGCTAGCAGGTGGGCAACTTCTTCTCTGACAACTCTTCATTTTTCTTCTGACAGGCGCCGACAATCAAACACAAGCATATGAAACAATATGATGCATGAACATGGCATGAAGATGTGATGTTATTTGAGCTAAGGCAACTAGCATTCTATTTGAAAGAAGTCCATTGCAACCAAGGGTTCAAATGCAATTCCAAATTTAACATTTAAAAGTTCCATTTATGTGTTTTCACCTATACAGCAAGTATAAGTTGGTTTATCATGCATGAAACTGGTACATATGGATATATTGAATTTTTCTGATAAATTTTCATATATAAATTATTTCATTCTGAGCTACGGTTGAATTTCTGTGATTTTTTGAAGTTTAAACAATTTTCTGGATTTTCTTGAAATAAAACAATTCCAGAAAATTGTTTATTGCGTCAGCACTGCATCATGCTTGCGTCAGCAAGGCAGCAGCGCTAACTCAAGTCAAACCTGACGTGTGGGGTCCACACGTCAGCGGCTTAGCAAACTAACTAAGTTAGTTAGCCCTAACTAACTAGGCAGGGCCCACTAGTCAGTGACTAATGTGACTAACCTAAGTAGTTAATTAGTGCTAACCGGAGTAATTAGTCAAGCGGGGACCGCAAGTTAGTGAGGGAGAGGGGAAGTCAAACTGGGCAGTGGGGTCAACCCACGCCGGTCAACGGGTCAGTGGTCGCCGGCGTTTAGCCGCCGGCGAGTCCTAACGCGGGGGCGAGCTGCGGGATTTGCCTACAGGGCGTCTTTTGGCACGCGGAGCATAGCTACGGGATGCGGACGCTCGTCCGCATCCAACCGTGGTGGTGGCACGGCCGGGGAGTGGCCGGAGTGGCGCCGGCGACGAGCTCGGCGGTGGCCGAAGCTCGGTCGAGCTCGGGCTCGTTGTTGTAGTGGCCTAGGCGGGGCGGAGCTAACACCTACGGCTCCTACGCGATGCGGGAGTGCAAGGGGCACAAGCCCGGGACCATATGGTCACCGGAGCACCACTGACAATGAGCGCGGGCGGCGGCGCGTGCGGGTGGACGCGGTGCGGCAGCTACGGCGTGCGAGAGAGGGAGCGGAGAGGGGGAGCAGGGGCAGGAGCTCACGGCGATTCTGACGGCGGTCTCAGCGAGCTCAGGGGAGGCCGGACGATGGCGTGCAGGCGGTGGGGATCCACAGTGGCCGGCGGTGAGGAAGACGACGGTGGCGTCGATGGAGGCCGTCCGGGGGTGCGTGGCTCGACGAGGAGGACTCCGGCGATGTGGCGGAGGTTCTGAGCACGTGGAGAGGGCGAGGGGAAGACGGTGTCTACGACAACAGTGGCCGGTGGCGACGGCGGCGCTCGGGTCCGAGCGGAAAAGCAAGGGAGAGTGAAAGGAGAGGACTAGGGAGAGTGAGAGAGAGTCCGGGGGAGGCGCGTGGTTCATCCTGACGCAGCGGTGGAGGAAACATGCAGGCAGGGAGGGAGGTGGTGGCGCGGCGCGGCGGTGCACGCGTCGGGCATGCGCCTGTCCTCCTGGCGAGAGGAAGACGACAGGGGAGGGGCAGGTGGGCTGGGCTGGCCAACTGGGCCGGCCAGGCCACACAGTGCTAGGCCAGCACAGTTAAGGGTTTTCCCTTTTTTGTTTTCTTTTCTTTTTCTGACATTTGTTTGATTTAAACTAAATCATTTATAAACTTCGGACAAGTTTTGTGGGACTAGAAGGAGTATTCCAAAGCCCCTCACAAAATCCAGAATTATTGGACATATATTAAAAATATAATAAATATATATCCAATGCAAATATTTATTACATTAATTCCGAATGCCCCAAATAATTATTTATGAGCTCCTAAAAATATTGGTTTGATTTTTATCTCTAACCAATATTTTCAGAGAGCAACATGAACATTTTCTTGGACCTTTTTGGAGCAATTTTTTATCTGGGTCATTTTCAAAAAGATCCCTGAGGCTTTCACATGTACCCATTTCAAATTCATTTGGAAAATTAAACATGATGCAAACACCAAAGCTATTCTAGTGCATACCAGAACTAGGGTTGTGACAACTCGCCCCCACTCGAAAGAATCTCGTCCCGAGATTCAGGAGTCGGCGGAAAGAAAGTGGGGTACTCCAATCAGAGACGATCTTCTCGCTCCCATGTAGCTTCTCTCTCGGAAAGGTGTGACCATTGAACCTAGAGAAACTTGATGTTATGACGTCGAGTGACACGCTCTGCTTGATCCAGAATGCGAATGGGGTACTCCCGGTATGTGAGAATATCTTGGAGATCAAGCGT
>LR738715.1:535470102-535508237 GCA_902687465.1 Secale cereale
AACTGGTACATATGGATATATTGAATTTTTCTGATAAATTTTCATATATAAATTATTTCATTCTGAGCTACGGTTGAATTTCTGTGATTTTTTGAAGTTTAAACAATTTTCTGGATTTTCTTGAAATAAAACAATTCCAGAAAATTGTTTATTGCGTCAGCACTGCATCATGCTTGCGTCAGCAAGGCAGCGGCGCTAACTCAAGTCAAACCTGACGTGTGGGGTCCACACGTCAGCGGCTTAGCAAACTAACTAAGTTAGTTAGCCCTAACTAACTAGGCAGGGCCCACTAGTCAGTGACTAATGTGACTAACCTAAGTAGTTAATTAGTGCTAACCGGAGTAATTAGTCAAGCGGGGCCCGCAAGTTAGTGAGGGAGAGGGGAAGTCAAACTGGGCAGTGGGGTCAACCCACGCCGGTCAACGGGTCAGTGGTCGCCGGCGTTTAGCCGCCGGCGAGTCCTAACGCGGGGGCGAGCTGCGGGATTTGCCTACAGGGCGTCTTTTGGCATGCGGAGCATAGCTACGTGATGCGGACGCTCGTCCGCATCCAACCGTGGTGGTGGCGCGGCCGGGGAGTGGCCGGAGTGGCGCCGACGACGAGCTCGGCGGCGGCCGAAGCTCGGTCGAGCTCGGGCTCGTTGTTGTAGTGGCCTAGGCGGGGCGGAGCTAGCACCTACGGCTCCTACGCGATGCGGGAGTGCAAGGGGCACAAGCCCGGGACCATATGGTCACCGGAGCACCACTGACAATGAGCGCGGGCGGCGGCGCGTGCGGGTGGACGCGGTGCGGCAGCTACGGCGTGCGAGAGAGGGAGCGGAGAGGGGGAGCAGGGGCAGGAGCTCACGGCGATTCTGACGGAGGTCTCAGCGAGCTCGGGGGAGGCCGGACGACGGCGTGCAGGCGGTGGGGATCCACGGTGGCCGGCGGTGAGGAAGACGACGGTGGCGTCGATGGAGGCCGTCCGGGGGTGCGTGGCTCGACGAGGAGGACTCCGGCGATGTGGCGGAGGTTCTGAGCACGTGGAGAGGGCGAGGGGAAGACGGTGTCTACGACAACAGTGGCCGGTGGCGACGGCGGCGCTCGGGTCCGAGCGGAAAAGCAAGGGAGAGTGAAAGGAGAGGACTAGGGAGAGTGAGAGAGAGTCCGGGGGAGGCGCGTGGTTCATCCTGACGCAGCGGTGGAGGAAACATGCAGGCAGGGAGGGAGGTGGTGGCGCGGCGCGGCGGTGCACGCGTCGGGCATGCGCCTGTCCTCCTGGCGGGAGGAAGACGACAGGGGAGGGGCAGGTGGGCTGGGCTGGCCAACTGGGCCGGCCAGGCCACACAGTGCTAGGCCAGCACAGTTAAGGGTTTTCCATTTTTTTGTTTTCTTTTCTTTTTCTGACATTTGTTTGATTTAAACTAAATCATTTAAAAACTTCGGACAAGTTTTGTGGGGACTAGAAGGAGTATTCCAAAGCCCCTCACAAAATCCAGAATTATTGGACATATATTAAAAATATAATAAATATATATCCAATGCAAATATTTATTACATTAATTCCAAATGCCCCAAATAATTATTTATGAGCTCCTAAAAATATTGGTTTGATTTTTATCTCTAACCAATATTTTCAGAGAGCAACATGAACATTTTCTTGGACCTTTTTGGAGCAATTTTTTATCTGGGTCATTTTCAAAAAGATCCCTGAGGCTTTCACATGTACCCATTTCAAATTCATTTGGAAAATTAAACATGATGCAAACACCAAAGCTATTCTAGTGCATACCAGAACTAAGGTTGTGACAACTCGCCCCCACTCGAAAGAATCTCGTCCCGAGATTCAGGTGTCGGCGGAAAGAAAGTGGGGTACTCCAATCAGAGACGATCTTCTCGCTCCCATGTAGCTTCTCTCTCGGAAAGGTGTGACCATTGAACCTAGAGAAACTTGATGTTATGACGTCGAGTGACACGCTCTGCTTGATCCAGAATGCGAATGGGGTACTCCCGGTATGTGAGAATATCTTGGAGATCAAGCGTTTCGTGGTCCACTCCGCGGATGGGATCCGAGAAGCAACGCCTGAGTTGAGAGACGTGGAAGACATCATGAACTCGAGAAAGGTGTGGGGGTAGTTCCAACTGGTAGGAAACCTCTCCTCGTTTAGCGAGAATGCGAAAAGGACCAATGTAATGAGGAGCCAACTTGCCCTTGATACCGAAACGATGGGTACCCTTCAAAGGAGTAACCCGAAGGTAAGCTTTGTCGCCAACTTCATAAGCCACTTCCTTATGATGACGATCATACTAGCTCTTTTGGCCAGACTGGACTGTTTTCAAATTCTCACGAATAATGCGAACTTGCTCTTCTGCTTCCTAGATCATATCCGGTCCAAAGTATTGTCTTTCACCGGTTTCTGACCAGTTCAAAGGTGTTCGACATCTTCGTCCATAGAGAATCTCAAAAGGAGCTTTCTTGAGACTATATTGATAGCTATTGTTATAAGCAAACTCGGCGAAGGGAAGACATTTCTCCCAATCCATACCGAATGAGATAACGCAAGCTCTAAGCATGTCTTCGAGAATTTGGTTAACCCGTTCCACCTGACCACTTGATTGAGGGTGGAAAGTGGTACTGAAGGAAAGATGGGTGCCCATGGCAGTCTGGAAACTCTCCCAGAAATGAGAAGTGAAAAGACTACCACGGGCTGAATTGATCTCTAGTGGAACACCATGAAGTGACACTATTCGAGAAATATACAAGTCAGCGAGCTGACTAGCAGTGATACTCTCTCGAACAGGTAGGAAGTGAGCCACTTTGGACAGACGATCAATGACTACGAAGATAGCATTATTTCCTCTCTTGGTCCTGGGAAAGCCGGTGATGAAGTCCATACCAACTTTATCCCATTTCCACTCAGGAATAGCTAGGGCATGAAGGGTGCCAGCAGGTCTTTGATGCTCTACCTTAACGCAACAACAAACGTCATAGTTAGCAATGAACTGAGCAATTTCTCTCTTCATCCTAGTCCACCTGAACCTCTGGCGTAGGTCCTGATACATCTTAGTACTACCGGGATGAATCGTGAGAGGAGATTCATGAGCCTCCTTAAGGATCAATTGTCACAGATGTTGATTCTTGGGAACCACCAAGCGATTCTCAAAGAAAACAACACCTCGATCATCCATAGAGAAACATCCACCAACTCCCTTCTTAATGTTTCTCTTAATGCGGATAACACCCCTATCAAACTTCTGGTCAGAAATGATCTGATCCTCAAGGGTAGGTTTCACCACCAAGGTAGAAAGGAATCCGTGAGGAGCAATGTGAAGGTTAAGCTTACATAATTCCTCATGGACAAGTGGTTGGCCCTGCTGCAACATGAGATTGTTGCAATAGGAGTTACGACTCAACGCATCAGGCATGACATTTCCCTTGCCTGGGGTGTAGGTAATCCCTAAGTCGTAATCTGAGATCAACTCCAACCAACGTCTTTGCCTAAGGTTCAAATCTGGTTGGGTGAAGATATACTTGAGGCTCTGGTGATCGGTGTAGATCTCGCAACGATTACCAAGGAGGTAATGTCGCCAGGTCTTAAGTGTGTGTACTACGGCTGCAAGCTCTAGATCATGTGTAGGATAATTTTCCTCATGTGGATGCAACTATCGAAATGCATAGGCAATCACATGACGATCCTGCATGAGAATGCAACCTAGTCCCTGTCGTGAGGCATCACAGTAGATAACAAAGTCCTTAGTGAAATCCGGTGGCACAAGTATGGGAGCAGAAGTCAGGCGTATTTTCAGTTCCTGAAAACTGTGCTCACACTGTGGGGACCACTCAAAGTTTTTATCTTTCTTGAGAAGTTCCATGAGAGGTTTGGCCACTTTAGAGAAGTTCTCAACAAAGTGGCGACAATAACTGGCTAGACCAAGGAAACTCCTAACTTGTTTAACTGTTTCAGGTGGAGTCCAATCAAGGACGGCCTGAACTCTCTCGGGATTGACAGCAATGCCCTTACCAGAGATTACATGGCCGAGATAAGTCACTTCTGGCAACCAAAATTCGCACTTGGAGAACTTGGCATAAAGGCGGTGTTCTCTGAGTTTTTCTAGAACAAGTCTAAGATGTTAAGCATGCTCTTCCTCATTCTTCGAGTAAATAAGAATATCATCGAGGTAAACCACGACGAACTTATCTAAGTACTCCATGAAGATCGAGTTCATCAAGTGGGAGAAAGTGGCTGGAGCATTGGTTAGACCGAAGGACATGACGGTGTACTCATACTGACCATTACGAGTGACAAAAGCCGTCTTGGGGATGTCCCCATTTCTAATCTTGATTTGATGGTATCCCAACCTCAAATCAATCTTGGAGAAGACTGAGGATCCAGGGAGCTGATCATACAGGTCGTTGATCCTGGGAAGCGGATACTTGTTCTTTACCGTGACCAAATTAACTGGACGATAATCTACAACCATCCGATCCGTACCATCCTTCTTCTTGACGAAGAGGACGGGGCAAGCCCAAGGAGAAGAACTACGACGGATGAAACCCTTTTGCAAGGACTCATCAAGTTGTTTCTTAAGCTCATCTAGCTCTAAGGGTGCCATCTTGTAAGGTCTCCTAGAGATTGGAGCGGTTCCTGGGATAAGATCTATAACAAACTCTACATCTAGGTCAGGTGGAACACCTGGCAGTTCCTCTAGAAAGACATCCGGAAAGTCACGGACTACCGGAACATCTTCAAGGTCTGGAAGAGGGTTGGCATTAAGAGAATAGAGTTGACGCTTTGCAACTCTAGTGGTGACAGTGACTATCTTGCCAGATGGGTGTGTAAGCTGAACAGACCTAGTGAAACAATCAATCTTGGCATGATGAGCTGTCATCCAGTCCATACCCAAGATGATATTAATATCTGAAGACTTGAGGGCTACAAGTGATGCAAGGAACACAAGTCTGTCGACAAGGATTTCATTACCATGGCTTACACTAGAAGTTTGCCATTTGGCTCCAGGAGTTTGAATGAGTAGTGGGGAGGGCATATCACAAAATGACATGTCGTGCAAGCGGGCATAACTTTCGGAAATGAAAGAATGAGATGCTCCAGTATCGAACAAAACCGATGCCGGATGACAATTGACAAGGAGTGTACCAAGAACGACATCTAGATCATCATGAGCGTTTTTGGCTGAGACGTGATGCACACGTCCATGTTTGGTGGGAGCTGACTTGACACTGATCATCTTGCGTGATGGCTTACCATGGCCAATAGACTTCTCGGGCTGGGGTGGAGCAACACGGGTCTGGGTGCAAGTACGGGCAATGTGGCTCGGCTCTCCGCACTTGTAACAAATCCTGGGGGTAGGACGTGAACCCGCATTGGCAGACAGTCCACCAATAGGCCTGGGTGGAGCATACTGCTGAACTGGAAGAGGTACCAAATAAGATGGCCTCGGTGTATAACTGGGTGGAAGAACAGAGTTCGGAACCCAAATCCGGCGCTTTTGAGAACTAGAAACGGAGGAAGATCGCAAATCAAGGGTGTGCTTACGAGACTCCTCGTAAGTGAGCTGATCTGTCTCTGCATTAATGGCCTTGTTCACAAGAGCCTGGAATGTGTTGCAATGATGCAAGTGGAGATCACGACGCATCTTGGGGTTGAGACCCTTACGGAACCTAGCCTGCTTCTTGGCGTCCGTGGACACTTCCTGTGTAGCATAGCGGGCGAGGTTCTCAAACTCTCTACTATAAGCATCAACAACCATCTTAGCCTGGGTGAGACTACAAAACTCTTCTCTCTTGCGATCAACAAGGTCTTGAGGAATCTGATGCTCGCGAAAAGCCTCGGTGAAATCTCTCTAGGTAGGAATCTGGCCAGCTGGAATCATGGCCTCATAGTTCTGCCACCAAAGACTAGCAGGACCTTCCAGATGATAAGTGGTATAGATGACCTTGTCACCTTCAGCTACGTTCGCAGAATGCAGCTTGTGAGTGATACTATGGAGCCAATCATCCGCATCGAGTGGCTCAATGGGATGATGGAAGGTGGGCGGTTTTAGATGAATGAAGTAATGGATGGTTGCTGACTCCTTGCACTGATGTGTGGTGTTCTCCTCAATACGTGCCAACAAGCGGTTAGACTCACGCTTGTTTCTCTCCATCTCTAACATTAACTCCGCCAACGAGGGTTGGTCAGGAGGATCCTCCTCATCCCTACCACCTCCGTGGTTCTGTCTACGAGCAGCTGAGCTTCGCTTAACTGAAGACATCCTGAGAAGCAAAACCGAGGATGGAAACATCATCAATTATAGGATGCATAAGGTAGAACAAGAAATTAGTATCTCTCGAACTACTAGGATAATTCTGGCAGCATAACGGCAGTAAAATGCTCAGAATGTGACATCCTACTAACAAAAGGGGTAGTACAACAACTCAACATCATCACTCAAGGTTCTGTGATAGTACTAAACAAACTACACCGAAAGAACTTGAAAACAAGAGTAGGACTCTGATCAACCAATCCTATGGGACTACAGAGTAGTAACTCGTGATCCTGATAGACGGAAGAGAAAGCCTAGTTCCTTAACCCCGTAGGAAAGGTAGGATGACTCAGATTAGAAGACATGAGGTATAAGGAGTAAACGAGCCTTACGTTCCCTTCCACAATCAATTCCCTTATATAACTAAGGAATTTCTAGACTCAACTTCGACCAGTTGGGCTTGGTAATCCTACAGGCAGTCGGGCTCTGATACCAAAGCTGTCGGGGCCCCGATCCTAAGTCACACCGGTCTAGCATGTAACACACCATATCATTTTGCGGCCTCACGCACGGTATCCCCACGGGTGCCACCTTACCTGGCCCGAGACCGTTTGCGCATTTTGGCTCACGTATATGATAGTGTCGCTAGCTTCCATATGACAGAGAACCCGGGCCGACATGACTAGTTATAATCCCAAGGTGGCACTAACTTACAGGGATAGGCATACATGACCCAGCAACGAACGTGTCGGTCATCAACGTATGAACCCAAGTCGTAGCAAGCTACATGGACTTAGAGGAACAACGCGTGACATTTCCTAGAGGGACAGACACAGGAACAAAGAAGGACACATGCCGGCCAGCCTAAGTGTTCCGGAGCAGTAGCAAGCTACCAAGGCTCAGTGGAAGCACTAGGAGACATTTCCCCATAAGAGAGGCTACCAGGAGGAAACAACTAGGTTGTCGGATCCCACACATACCAAGCATTTCAATAACATACACACAATATTCTCGATATGTGCAAATACAACATGGCATCACAACAAGACTCTAAGAAACAAAGTATTTATTCATTAGGTTCCGAGGAGCCAGATATTACAAACATGGGTCTCATGACCCAACATTCAGAGCATACAAGCAACAAGCGGAAGCACAACATGTTTGAGTACAGACATCTACAAATGAAAAAGGTTGAAGAGCCTGACTATCTACAACACTTGTCCAAGATCGTAGCTGAGGTAACAAGCTACTTGTCGAAGTCCAAGCGGAACTACTAGTGAGACTGAAGTCTCCTCTGCAAAACATAAATTAAGCAAACATGAGTACAAAGGTACTCAGCAAGACTTACATCAGATCCTATCATACATGCACTTGTATCAAGAAGGAAAAGTGGGGTTTAGTTGCAGCAAGCCAGCTTTGACTCAGTGGCTATCCTGTTCTACGACTGCTGGTAACTCTTCTGAGGTGGCGCACACGAGTCCACTAAGCACCACACAATACACGACTATGGATTCATCCCCGTCTCCCTATGAGAAGGCCGTCCATAGCACTCACACTTGTCTTGAGTATTTTATAATATCCACTTCAAGTTGTCTATGTACCACGTAAGCATCCAAGAAGTCCATAACCGTGGACCCAGCTATTCGAATAGATCATGTTAACCCTGCAGGGGTGTACTTCTTCACACATGCTCTCGCCACTTACCGCCATGTACACGTCGTGTATCTCGGCAACCTTCAAGCGGAAGCCTGGCGAGGGTGTCGGCCACGACCTGACTAACCACACAAGACTCTAGTCCAGGTTTATCGCCTATTCGGGTTCCATCCGTAAGGAGATCCGGCCAGGGTGTCACTCACGGCCCCAAATGATGTGCGCAGGGTTCCCAAGCCCACCTCGCCGGATGGATCTATGCTTGGTACACCGTGCCACGGTGCCTAGTCTGTTCCAAGCCCACCTGGCCGAGTGCCACTTGGTAGACTACTAGCACTACCTACAAACACCAGAAACTAGTTGCAACTCCTGGACAGAGACCAAGTCGGTTAATAACTCGAGAGGGGCACTTAAGCATTCCAATGCGTGGTAGTAGCTGGTCATTGGACAACATACACATAACTCAGTTCTTAGGGACGGTTCCAGTGAGACAACCCACCATGTACTCCTACATGGCCTCTCACCGCTACCTTTACCAAACCGTGTTCACACGCTTGACTCTCAGCATCAGAACATATCACTGCACTCTAATTCATTCCCAATGAATCAGACCTGACACACTCTAAGCAATAGCAGGCATGGCATGGTAAGATCACAACATGGCTTCAATCAACTCCTACACATGCTAGTGGGTTTCAACTATTTACTGTGGCAATGACAGGTCATACAGAGGAATGGGTTCAACTACCGCAACATATTGAATTGTTGTTGTCCTAATGCAATAACAGAGAGCAGCAGCGAGAGAGGGGTTGTATCGGAATGAACAAGGGGGTTTGCTTGCCGGGTATAACAACGTGTAGAGTACTGCTCCTCTGACAGGTACTCTGGAACGGTCTCCGGAGCTGGACCTATCGAGAAGAACGATGCCGACAATCAAACACAAGCATATGCAACAATATGTTGCATGAAGATGGCATGAAGATGTGATGTTATTTGAGCTAATGCAACTAGCATTCTATTTGAAAGAAGTCCATTTGAACCAAGGGTTCAAATGCAATTCCAAATTTAACATTTAAAAGTGCCATTTATGTGTTTTCACCTATACAGCAAGTATAAGTTGGTTTGTCAGGCATGAAACTGGTACAGATGGATAGATCGAATTTTTCTGATAAATTTTCATATATAAATTATTTCATTCTGAGCTACGGTTGAATTTCTGTGATTTTTTAAGTTTAAACAATTTTCTGGATTTTCTTGAAATAAAACAATTCCAGAAAATTGTTTATTGCATCAGCACTGCGTCATGCTTGCGTCAGCAAGTCAGCAGCACTGACTCAAGTCAAACCTGACGTGTGGGGTCCACACGTCAGTGACTCAGCAAACTAACTAAGTTAGTTAGCCCTAACTAACTGGGCAGGGCCCACTAGTCAGTGACTAATGTGACTAACCTAACTAGTTAATTAGTGCTAACCTGAGTAATTAGTCAGGCGGGGCCCGCAAGTCAGTGAGAGAGAGGGGAAGTCAAACTGGGCAGTGGGGTCAACCCACGCCGGTTAACGGGTCAGTGGTCGCCGGCGTTTAGCCACCGGCGAGTCCAAACGCGGCGGCGAGCTGTGGGATTTGCCTACAGGGCGTCTTTTGGCACGCGGAGCATAGCTACGGGATGCGGATGCTCGTCCGCATCCAACCGTGGTGGTGGCGCGGCCGGGGAGTGGCCGGAGTGGCGCCAGCGATGAGCTCGGCGGCGGCCGAAGCTCGGTCGAGCTCGGGCTCGTTGTTGTAGTGGCCTAGGCGGGGCGGTGCTAGCACCTACGGCTCCTACGCGATGCGGGGAGTGCAAGGGGCACAAGCCCGGGACCATATGGTCACGGGAGCACCACGGGCGACGAGCGCGGGCGGCGACGCGTGCGGGGGGACGCGGTGCGGCAGCTACGACGTGCGAGAGAGGGAGCAGAGAGGGGGAGCAGGGGCAGGAGCTCACGGCGATTCTGACGGCGGTCTCAGCGAGCTCTGGGGAGGCCGGACGACGGCGTGCAGGCGGTGGGGATCCACGTCGACCGGCGGTGAGGAAGACGACGATGGTGTCGATGGAGGCCGTCCGGGGGTGTGTGGCTCGACAAGGAGGACGCCGGTGACGTGGCGGAGGTTCTGAGCACCGGGAGAGGGCGAGGGGAAGACGGTGGCTACGACAACGGTGGCCGGTGGCGACGGCGGCACCCAGGTCCGAGCGGAAAAGCGAGGGAGAGGGAAAGAAGAGGACTTGGAAGAGTAAGAGAGAGTCAGGGGAGGCGCGTGGCTCGTCGAGACGCAGCGGTGGAGGAAACAGGGAGGCAGGGAGGGAGGAGGTGGCGCGGCGCGGCGGTGCACGCGTCGGGCACGCGCCTGTCCTCCTGGCGGGAGGAAGACGACGGGGGAGGGGCAGGTGGGCTGGGCTGGCCAACTGGGCCGGCCAGGCCACAAAGTGCTGGGCCAGCACACGTAAGGGTTTTTCCCTTTTTTGTTTTCTTTTCTATTTCTGACATTTGTTTGATTTAAACTAAATCATTTAAAAACTTCTGACAAATTTTGTAGGGACTAGAAGGAGTATTCCAAAGCCCCTCACAAAATCCAGAATTATTGGACATATATTAAACATATAATAAATATATATCCAATGCAAATATTTATTGCATTAATTCCAAATGCCCCAAATAATTATTAATGAGCTCCTAACAATATTGGTTTGATTTTTATCTCTATCCAATATTTTTAGAGAGCAACATGAACATTTTCTTGGACCTTTTTGGAGCAATTTTTTATCTGGGTCATTTTCAAAAAGATCCCTGAGGCTTTCACATGTCCCCATTTCAAATTCGTTTGGAAAATTAAACATGATGCAAACACCAAAGTTATCCTAGTGCATACCAGAACTAGGGTTGTGACAGCATGTTACCTCCCGGGTCGTTAATAGGCGGACATCGAAGCGTGCAATAAGTGGGCCCATTTGATTTCACGGGCCGTTAACAAGCCGATTCCAAGGTCGGTTTATATATGGCTCAACTGTATTGTGGGCCTTTAGCAGGCCGAAAATGATAGCGGGCTCATACTGGACCATCAAGAGCATGGGTCGTCAAGAGGCCGAAAGTCAGGTCGGACTGTATATGACCCAACTGTGTTGTGGCCCTTTAGCAGGCCGAAAGCAAAACTGGGTTGATATTGGTCACGAAGAGCATGGGCCGTTAAGAGGCCAAAACTCATGTCCAATTGCAAATGGCCCAACGCATTTATGGGCCATTAACAGGCCAAAACTCAGGTCCAACTGCAAATGGCCCAACTCATGTATGGGCCGTTAACAGGCTTAAAGACACATGGCTGGAAATTGGCCGAACACTTAAATGGGTCGCTAACAGGATGAAAGACGTACATCCTGAGAAATGGCCCATCCCTCGAATGGGCCGTTAACAGGCCAAAACCACATGGGGCCTATATTTAGCCCAAATATATAGCGGGCTATTAACATGCTCGAACCGACGATGGGCTGCAATGGTGTCAAATAGTTAACGTGCCGTTGGAGGGCTGAATTGGCACATCTCGTATGGGTCGTGGGTTTAAATGGATCAAACATCAGTAGGCCCTATATGGGCCGGCCTGCTAATTTTGACTGGGCTAGCCTCTTTCACCTAAATGGACCACTGTTGGGCCTTGCCACGTGCCAACGTATCATAAGTGCCTCCCGTACAATCAGTGGACGACATCTGTCCCAATGCTGAGAAGACACGTGGATCCTCCGGCGAATAAGAATTTTACACGTGGAAAATCCCCATTGGTCAGGGCTGTTAATGGGTATCGGATCCAAACTAGAACCCAATAGCTTAACGGCGACACGTTACGGTGGATGCCACATGTCGGTTACCCTTGACAAAAAAACTTCCATGACGCGTGATATCATCATGGAAGTGGACACTTCCGTGATGATAATTTTGGTATTGTCATGGAACACTTCTACGACAACACAAGTATGACTATCTTAATTCTGTCATAAAATTGTCATGGATGTACATGCATGACACAAAACATGACCTACTATGACAAACATGTATTATCACGGAAGAGTTTTTTGTAGTGGTGGCTTGTTCGGGGTATCTTCACCCCGACCAAAAGAGCAAAGAGTTTCCCCTCAACCTACTGCACCTATGGAAATGTTTTATTATGAAATTCCTTTGGGTATGATAGAGAAACTGATAGTTAATCCTTATGCAGGAGATGGAACATTACATCCCGATATGCACCTAATCTATGTGGATTATTTAAGCTTGCAGGTTTGCCCGAGGATGATGTCAAGAAGAAGGTCTTCCCTTTATATTTGAAGGGAAAGGCATTGACATGGAACAGGATATGTGATGATATTGGATCATGGAACTACAACCAATTGAAATTGGAATTTCATGATAAGTTTTATCCCATGCATGTGGTTCATCGTGATCGGAATTATATATATAATTTTTTGCCTCGTGAAGGAGAAAGTATTGCTCAAGCTTGGGGGAGGCTTAAGTCAATGTTATATTCATGCCCCAATCATGAGCTCTCAAGAGAAATTCTTATTCAATATTTTTATGCTCTGCTTTCTCGTAATGATCAATCCATGCTCGATACCTCTTGTACTGGTTCTTTTATGAAGAAGACTAGTGAATTCAAATGGGATTTATTGGAAAGAATTAAACAAACTCTGAAGATTGGGAACTCAACGAAGGTAATGAGTCAGGTATAAACCTTAAGTTTGATTGTGTTAAATCGTTTATGGATACTAATGCATTTCATGAATTTAGCACTAAAAATGGACTTGACTCTGAGATAGTAGCTTTTTTCTGTGAATCATTGGCTGCTCATGTTGATCTCCCCAAAGAGAAGTGGTTTAAATATCATCCTCCCATTGAAGTGAAAGTAGTAGAACCTATTAAACTTGAAGAAGAAACTATTACTTATAATGTTGATCCTATTGTTCCTACTGCTTACATTGAGAAACCACCTTTTCTATTAGAATAAAGGATCATGCTAAAGCTTCAACTGTGGTTCGTAAGAGTAATACTAGAACACCTACACCCCTGAGCAAATTAAAGTTGAACCTAGTATCGCTATGGTTAAAGATCTTTTGGCTGATAATATTGATGGGCATGTTATTTATATCTATGATGAAGCTGCTAGAATTGCTAAACCCAATATTAAAGATAAAATAGACCTATTGTTGGCATGCATGTTGTTTTTGTTAAAATAAGAGATCATTGTTATCATGGCTTATGTGATGTTGGTCTAGTGTGAGCGCAATTCCCTTTACTATATATAAAGAAATTATGAATGAAATTGCACCTGCTAAAATAGAAGAAATTGATGTTACTATCAAGCTTGCTAATAGAGATACTATATCACCAATTGGGATTGTTAGAGATGTTGAAGTCTTGTGTGGGAAAATAAAATACCCTACTTATTTTCTTGTTCTTGGCTCTCCACAAAATGACTTTTGTCCCATTATATTTGGTAGACCTTTCTTGAACACGGTTAATGCTAAGATAGACTGGGAGGAAGATATTGTCAGTGTCGGTTTTGGGGATATGTCTCATGATTTTAATTTCTCTAAATATCGTAGACAACTCCGTGATAACGAATTGCCGATTAAGGATGAAATTATTGGTCTTTCTTCTATTGTCGTGCCTCCTACTGGTCCTTTAGAACAATATTTACTAGACCATGAAAATGATATGTTTACGAAAGAAAAAAAGGAATTAGATGAAATATTATTTAGTAAAGGGCCCATTTTGAAACACAGTTTACCTGTTGAAATCCTTGGGGATCCTCCTCCACCCAAGGATGATCCCGTGTTTGAGCTTAAACAATTACTTGATACTTTGAAGTATGCTTATATTGATGAAAAGAAGATATATCCTGTTATTATTAGTGCTAACCTTTCAGAGCATGAAGAAAAGAGATTATTGAAAACTCTGAAGAAGCACCATGCCGCTATTGGATATACTCTTGATGATCTTAAGGGCATTAGTGCCACTCTATGTCAGCAAAAAATTAATATGGAGCCCGATGCTAAACCAGTTGTTGATCATCAATGGGTGTTAAATCCTAAGATAAAAGAAGATGTAAGAAATTAAATACTAAAGCTTCTGGAGGCAGGTATAATTTATCCTATTGCTGATAGTAGATGGGTAAGTCATGTTCATTGTTTCCCTAAGAAGGGAGATATTACTGTGAACGAAGCTACTAGAAAAGATCATTACCCTCTACCTTTTATTGATCAAATGCTAGAAAGACTATCCAAACATGCTCATTTTTGCTTTCTAGATGGTTATTCTGGTTTTTCTCAAATAACCATGTCAAAAGAGGATCAAGAAAAAACCACTTTTACTTGCCCTTTCGGTACTTTTGCTTATAGATGTATGCCTTTCGGTTTATGCAATGCACCTGCTACCTTCCAAAGATGTATGACTGCTATATTCTCTCACTTTTATGAAAATAGTATTGTTGAGGTTTTCATGGATGATTTCTCCATTTATGGAACTTCTTTCCATGATTGCTTAAGCAACCTTGATCGAGTTTTGCAGAGGTGTGAAGAAACTAATCTAGTCTTGAACTAGGAGAAGTGTCAGTTTATGGTTAATGAAGGTATTGTCCCGGGGCAAAATATTTCTGAAAGAGGTATTGAATTTGTAAAGCTAAAGTAGATGCTATTGAAAAGATGTCGTGTCCTAAAGATATCAATGGTATAAGAAGTTTTCTTGATCATGCTAGTTTCTATAGAAGGTTTATTAAAGACTTCTGTTAAATTTCTAGGCCTCTCACTAATCTCTTGCAAAAAGATGTTCCTTTTGTTTTTGATGATGATTGTGTAGAAGCATTTGATATACTTAAGAAATCCTTGATTTCTGCACCTATTGTGCAACCACCTGATTGGAATTTACCCTTTGAAATTATGTGTGATGTGAGTGATTATGATGTTGGTGCTGTTCTAGGACAGAGAGCTGATAAGAAATTAAATGTTATTCATTATGCTATTAAAACTCTAGACAGTGCCCAGAGAAATTATGCTACTACTGAAAAAGAATTCTTAGTAGTTGTTTTTGCGTGTCATAAGTTTAGATCTTATATTATTGATTCTAAAGTTATGTTCACACTGATCATGCTGCTATTAAATACCTTATGGAAAAGAAGGATGCTAAACATAGACTTATTAGATGGGTTCTCTTACTACAAGAATTTGATTTGTATATTTTTGATAGAAAGGGAGCTGAGAACCCCGTTGTAGACACCTTGTCTAGGTTGGAAAATGTTCTTGATGACCCACTGCCTATTGATGATAGCTTTGCTCATGAATAATTAGCTGTCATAAATGCTTCTCGTAATGCTCCATGGTATGCTGATTATCATAATTACATTGTTGCTAAATTTATATCACCTAGCTTCACATACCAACAAAAGAAAAGGTTTTTCTATGATTTAAGACATTACTTTTGGGATGACCCACAGCTTATAAAGAAGGAGTAGATGGTGTTATTAGACATTGTGTACCTGAGCATGAACAGGAACAGATCCTACGCAAGTGTCACTCTGAGGCCTACGGAGGACACCATGCTAGAGATATAACTGCACACAAGGTATTGCAATCCGGTTTTTATTGGCCTACTCTGTTCAAGGATGCTCATAAGTTTGTCTTGTCTTGTGATGAATGCCAAGGAATTGGTAATATTAGTAGACGTCAAGAAATGCCTATGAACTATTCACTTGTTATTGAACCATTTGATGTTTGGAGTTTTGATTATATAGGAACTTTTCCTTCTTCTAATGGGTATAAACATATTTTAGTTGCTTTTTATTACGTTACTAAGTGGGTAGAAGCTATTCCAAATAGTAGTGCTGATCATAACACCCATATTAAGAGGCTTAAAGAAGTTATTTTTCCGAGGTTCGGAGTCCCTAGATATTTAACAACCGGTGGTGGTTCACATTTTATTCATGGTGCTTTCGGTAAAATGCTTGCAAAATATGATGTCAACCATAGAATTACATCCCCATATCATCCTGAGTCGAGTGGTCAAGTAGAATTGAGCAATAGAGAGATTAAATCGATTTTGTAAAAGACTGTTAATAGGTCTAGAAAGAATTGGCCTAAGAAACATGATGATGCATTATGGGCTTATAGAACTTGTTATAAAAACCCTATGGGTATGTCTCCGTATAAGATGGTTTATGGAAAGGCATGTCACTTACCTCTTGAATTAGAACACAAAGCTTACTGGGCAATCAAAGATCTCAATTATGATTTCAAACTTGCCGGTGAAAAGAGGTTATTTGACACTAGCTCACATGGTGAATGGAGAACCCAAGCCTATGAGAATGCCAAGTTGTTTAAGGAAAAAGTTAAAAGCATGACAAAAGGATACAAAAGTGTGAGTTTAATGTAGGTGACCATGTTTTGCTATACAACTCTTGTTTAAGATTTTTGCAGGAAAGCTTCTCTCTAAATGGGAAGATCCTGACATTATCGATGAGGTCTATCGCTCTGGTGCCAACAAAATCAACAACGACGAAGGTACAAATCTAAAGGTGGTAAACGGTCAAAGAATTAAACATTATATTTCAAGTACTCCCATAAATGTTGAGACCAATATAATTAATACCATAACACTGGAGGAATACATAAGGGATACTTTCCATGATGTTTCATACTCCGAAAAGGAATAGGTATGTGGTACGGTAATTAAACCGACTCCAAAACGTTTCCAATAGCAATATCTCTCCATTTTGGAATATTTAGAAAAATAGGAAAATCAAAAATAGCCCGAAGAGTGCACGAGGCAACCACAAGGGTGGAGAGCGCGCCCTACACCCCTGGGCGCGCTCCCCTGCCTTGTGGCCACCTTGTGTGCTCTCCGGACTCTATTTTCTTGCACAATACTTCTTTTGTTCAGTAAAAGTTCATTACAAAATCCCCCAAAGGTTTTGACCACCCACTGGTGCACGTCGGTGCTATACAAACGGTTTTTAACCCCTTTTCGCGATGGTGTTTGGAACCGTCGCCAAGTGAGAGACTGCGATAGGGGGGTCCTTCCCACATGACCCAGAAACCATCAGGGATATGCCCTCCCGGCACAGACGCTCGGCAAAATGAGGTCATGTGCGACCGGTGAGCGCTCAAATACGGTTATACGTACAGTAGTGCTAAAAAAATACAATTATATAGGCGAAATCTTTTCCGGTCGTAAGTACATCCCACACAGTCAGTCCCCGCTAAAAGTTTCCGTTCGTATGTACATTCCACATAGTCCATCCAAGGAATACGTTTTCGTTAGTATGTACATCCCACACAGTTAATCCAAGAAGTACCTATCGCACGTATTCTTCTATGACCAAACATTTGCGATGCGCACAACATTACAAACAATCCATAATTCTGAAGCGTGTGTGATAAGATGACTATCGCAAACATTTAATAAGAAATAATTGTGTGTGATGATGTTGTTAATTGCACACGTTTTTTCTTGGCTGATCATTTGTGCAACAGAGATTGATCGCACATGTTTTTTCTTGGCTGGTCGTGTGTGCAGTGGAGATTGATCGCACATGTAGTGAATCCTAGAAATGTGTCTGATCTCCACTTCTATCGCAAACATTTTGCTTTAGCCAACCGAGGGAGTCCTATATTCAGGGGTCCTCGAGCATCCGGGTCGATAAAGCTGGGCCGTATTGATGAGCCCCAAAAGTATAAGCAGAAGACTCTCCCCCGTATTAGGTCAGGACTCCTATGTATGTAGAAAGGCAAGCATAGTGTCCGAAAGTATCTATTACTTCCTCCCCAAGTCACCCTTGTAACCCTAGGCCCTCTCTGGCGTGTATATAAGCCAGGGGGTTTAGTCCATAGAGGATAAAATCAGAATCATAACATCCTCATAATCTAGACATTAGGGTTCAGCCACTACGATCTCGAGGTAGATCAACTCTTGTAATCATATCCATCAAGATTAATATAGCAGGAAGTAGGGTTTTACCTCGATCGAGAGGTCCTGAACCTGGGTAAATATCGTGTCCCCAGTCTCCTGTTACCCTCGATCCTCTAACACATAGCTTGACCCCCCCCCCTACCCGAGATCTGCCGGTTTTGACACCAACAATGGTGCTTTCATTGAGAGCTCCGCTGTGCGCTCACGATGAGAGATCGATGGCTCTTCTCATCATCAGCGACAGGATCACCCTCGGAAAGGCCATCGGCAAGGTTCTCCAGCTCGACGTGTTCGCCGTATGTGCCCGCGTGGCCTCACGGCCGGCCACACTCCCTACGGTCATCAAGCATCGCACTTATGTTTACTCCGGCCACTCCGATGATGCAACATTGGCATATCTCTCGCCTTTAAATGAGCTACTGGATTGCATCGCTGCCCTGGGGCTTTCATCGCCAGGAGATCAGATCGGAACTAAATCTGGTCATGATGGGATCGATCCCATCCCAATCACTCATCTAGTGGCATCAGTTGAGGACGGAGCCAAAGCGACTCCCCCCTTTAGACGGATGATAGATGAATAAAACTGATTCTTATTGATTGATTTGGTGCGGCATACAAGTGTATATAAGAGGGTACAAACCGACTTGGGGTAAGGTTACAAAGATGACTTGGACTAGGAGTCGTATACGATAAAGACTACTCTAACATCCCCCCGCAGTATCAACGGTAGGCTCGACGACGTTGAGACTGAAACAGATATCTTGAAATGGCTTAGTAGGCAATGCCTTGGTGAAAATGTCAGCAAATTGAGCCGTAGAGGGAACATGAAGCACCCGAACCTGACCAAGAGCGACCTTCTCACGAACAAAATGAATATCAATCTCAATATGCTTTGTGCGTCGGTGTTGAACTGGATTGCCGGTCATGTAGACTGCTGATATGTTGTCACAATAGACAATAGTGGCCTGCTCAATAGGCCTATGTAGCTCGGATAGTAACTGCCGAATCCAGATTGTATCTGCAACGGCATGTGCCACGGCGCGATACTCAGTCTCGGCCGACGAACGTGAGACCGTAACCTGTCTTTTCGAGGACCAAGAAATTAAATTGTTACCAAGAAAAACACAAAAACCGGAAGTGGACCTTCGAGTGTCATGACAACCAGCCCAGTCTGCATCAGAGTATGCGGTAAGAGAGTTTGGAGAAGAATTATTTAGGTGGAGACCATGATTGAGAGTTCCTTTTAAATACCAAAGAATGCGTTTAACATGATTATAGTGAGGAACCCGTGGATCATGCATATAGAGACATGCTTGTTGAACAGCAAAAGAGATTTCAGGACGAGTAATGGTGAGATAATGGAGAGCACCTGTTAGGCTACGATAGAGAGTAGGATCTGAAAAGGGTTCACCGGCAGCCGAAAGTTTAAAACTAGTATCGACAGGAGTGCGAGATGATTGACAGTCAAGCATACCGGCACGATTAAGTAGATCAAGAATATACTGGCGTTGGGAAAGAAAAAGGCTGGAGGAATCTCGAACAACAATAATGCCTAAGAAATGATGAAGGAGTCCTAGGTTAGTCATAAAAAATTCAGATCTAAGAAGAGAGACGATATGATCTAAGAAATTTTGAGAGGATGCGGTGAGAATGATATCATCTACATAGAGAAGTAAATAGGCAGTGTCGGAATTTTGATGATACACAAAAAGAGAGGTGTCCGAGAGAGATGGAGTGAAGCCTATTGTTTGGATGAAGGAGGAGAAGCGTTGAAACCAAGCTCTTGGGGCCTGTTTAAGACCGTAGAGAGATTTCTGAAGAAGACAGACATGAGTTGGAAAGGATGGATTTTCAAAACCCAGAGGTTGCTGACAGTAGACAGTTTCTTGAAGGGAACCATGGAGGAAAGCATTTTTAACAACACTAAGTTGGTGAATAGGCCAGGAAGAGGAGACAACAACACTAAGAACGGTACGAATGGTGCTAGGTTTAACAATAGGAGAAAATGTTTCATCGTAATCAATTTCTTGTTGTTGAGAAAAGCCACGACAAACCCACCTGGCTTTATATCGTGAGAGGCTCCCATCGGAGTGAAACTTTTGGCGAAAAATCCATTTGCCATAAACAATATTTGTGTTGGGAGGACGAGGAACAAGTTGCCATGTGTTGTTTTGAAGTAAAGCATTATATTCTTCTTGCATGGCAGCGGCCCAATTGGGATCAAGTAGAGCAGTTTTGTAATTCTTTGGGAGGGAAGTGAGAGATACGCTAGTATGAAGATTTAGGCGGTCTTGGGGTTGTTGAAATCCTGATTTAGCCCTAGTACGCATGGGATGATCATTAATCGGGACTGCTGTAGGAATAGCACGAGGGGGTAACGTGGGTACGGGTGAGTCCGGCGCAGCGGAAGAGTCGGACGAAGGAGCATGGTTGGGTGGTGGAGAGGGAGCAGGGACCGGGGGTGTTGGGGAGGGAGCAGGGGTCGACGGTGTTGGGGTCGAGGGTGTTGGGGACGTCTCGGGTGGGGTGGGGGGAGGGTTGGTATTGGTTGTGGCTGGTGTTAAAGTTGTTGGTAGTATGTTGTGTTCATCGTGAGAGGGTGCAGGAAGAGGAGTATATAGTTGGAAAGGACGGGGAGAGGGGGTGTTTGCCGAGCTAGGGGTGTTGGATGATGTAGTAGTGCGTTGGGAGAAAGGAAAAACATGCTCAGCAAAGGTGACATGACGAGAGACATGAACGTGTCCTGTCTGAAGGTCGAGACAACGATAGCCTTTGTGCTCGACAGAGAAGCCGAGAAAAGCACATGGGATAGATCGTGGTGACAATTTATTTGTAGAAGTGGCATAGGCATTTGGAAAACAGAGACAACCGAAAACACGAACCACAGAGTAGTCGGGGTGGGAAAGAAAGAGGGAATAATAGGGAGTAGTGTTGGGTTTAGTTTTAGAAGGTCGAATATTTAGAAGGAAGGTGGCCATGTGTAGGGCTTCAGCCCAAAACTTGGGAGGCATAGATGATTGAACGAGAAGAGTGCGAACTATATCATTGAGGGTGCGAAGAGAACGTTCGGCTTTACCATTTTGCGGGGAGGTGTAGGGACATGAGAATCTAAGAAGGATGCCATGTTGTAAGAAGAAAGTACGATTTTTAATGTAACTCGCGACCATTGTCACATTGGATAAATCGAATTGGGAGAAAGAAGTGGACAGACACATAGCGTTGAAAATTAAGAAAGAGAGAATGGACCTCAGATTTGTTGCGTAGAGGAAAAGTCCAGACAAAGTGTGTGAAATCATCTAGTATAACAAGGTAATATTTAAAACCCGAAACACTTGCAATGGGAGAGGTCCATAGATCACAATGTATTAATTCAAAGGGATAAGTGCTACAAGAGCTAGAGGAACTAAAGGGAAGACGCACATGTTTGCCTAATTGACACGACTCGCAAAATGCAGAATTATGAGAATCCCTATTACATGGTATGGTAAATTCACTAAGCATAGAAGCTAAGACAGCAGGGTTGGGATGGCCCAAGCGACGATGTCAGAGATCGACGGAGGCCAGCATGGATGTTGGAGGGGCGGCGGCAGGAACTCCATTAAGAGAGTAAAGATCATCGGAGCTATTGAACCGAGCGATCTCGGCTTTGGTTAGGTAATCTTTGAAAGATAAACCAAAAGGGTCAAATTCAGCCGAAACTAGATTGTCGCAAGTAAACTGGCGAACAGAAATACGATTTTTAATGAGGGCGGGTGCAACTAGAACATCACGAAGTAGAAGAGGTTTAGTGGAAGAGGGAAGTTGAGCCTGACCAACACAATATATAGGAATAGATGATCCATCTCCGAGGGTAATGGAACGGAAAGGAGATGTAGTGCAAGATGATAACCAATTACTAGATGCAGACATATGACTAGAGGCCCCTGAATCAAAGATCCAATCCGTACCTGAGTTTCCTTGCGTAGCAAAGTTATTCATTGCTTGGAGAAAAGCAGCTTGATCCCAGCTCGGCGTCGCTGGTGAGGGTGGCGTCGGGAGCAGTGCCGATGGATATGATGGTGAAGGCAGCAAGGACGGCTGGGGTGTGTAGTAGGCGCCGCCATCGGTGGAGTAGTGACCATAGGGAGCATACGTCGGGGCGGCGTGAGAGGCATTGGCCGGCTGTGGCGTCGGGAGCAGTGCCGACTGAGGTGTGTAGTAGGCGCCGCCGTCAGTGGAGTAATGACCATAAGGAGCATACGTCGGGGCGGCGTGATAGGCATTGGCCGGCTGTCAGGGGTTGAGAACCCCGGGAGCACCAGTAGGCGGCCGAAGGCCGGGTTGCCAGGCACCTGAGTATGCCGGCGGAGCATCGAGCGGGGACGGAGCGGACCAGGGCATGGGCCACGCCTGAACGAGCCCCGTCCAAGGATCATGAGGAGGCCGCCATGCAGCCGATGGAGCACTGGTGGGTGGTGCAGGACTCGGTGCTGTCGTAGGCAGAACTGAACGAGTCGACGGCGGCCTGTAGATAGGATTTTTGCCGCGGTAGTTCGGACTAGGGCGCTAGCCTAGGGGCGGTTGAGCGGATGACGACGCGGATGGCCCGGCGACAGGAGCCGGCATGGGAGGCGGTGCTGCTGTAGGCGGCGGAGGAGGGCGAGCTGCAGCATGAAAGACCTTGGGGCGAGAGTCCTTGCGAGCTTGTGTTTCCGCCGCGAGTTGGAGCAGAGAACGAACTTCAGCGAAGGTGGGAGGAGGCCGTATCATTGGTATGAACGAGGCTTGCTTGTCAAAATCCTCGCTGAGGCCGACGACGACGATGTTGATGAGCTGTGAGTCGCTGACGGTATCGCCGAGTTCGCGGAGCTCATCACCAATGGTCTTGACGCGCTGGCAGAACAGGTTCACCGGGGCGTCTCCTTGCACCATATTGCGAAGCTCGGTGTGGAGAGCATTTTTCCGAGCGTCGGTGTTGCTTTGGAAGAGCTGACGGAGGGAGTGCCAAATGTTGGCAGCGGTGGCGCCGTCGTGATCGAGCATGTTGAAGATCTCGGTGGTGATGCGGGTGTAGAACCACTGGACGATTGCGAGATCGTGTTTCAACCATTGCGGATCGTCGGGGCGGGGAAGACAGTTGGCGGCGACATGCGAGCGCAGGTTGCAGCGGCCGAGGTGGAGATCGAAGAGGTGTCTCCAATGGTAGTAGTTATGGGTGGCGAGATCAAGAACTATGGGGATGTATGGGCTGTCGTCGGAGATTGTGTCAGCAAGAGACATTGGTGCGGCGAGGATGGGTGTAGGGGAGTTTTCTGGAGCTAGGGAAAGGGCCGAGAGATAGGCGGCTGCGGCTTTGGCAGCCTTGGCGATGAGCGCGGCCCGGCGCTCGAAGTAGCCGGGCGGCGGCAGCGGTGGCGGCCTTGGCGGAGCCATAACCTAAACCCTAGGACCGGTATCGGATACCATGATAGATGAATAAAACTGATTCTTATTGATTGATTTGGTGCGGCATACAAGTGTATATAAGACGGTACAAACCGACTTGGGGTAAGGTTACAAAGATGACTTGGACTAGGAGTCGTATACGATAAAGACTACTCTAACAACGGAGACCATCACAGTTCGGATCTTTGAACCCATCGAGCTGAACACGCCCCTGTCGGGAGGCACTTTGTGTTTTTTGGTCTCCGGGATTGACGCCAAGCTCCCGAAACTTTCAGGTCACGCTGAGCCCGGACCGTCCACATCAAAGGTTGTCAAAACCCCGAATACCACTTTGGGTCGGGACTCAAAATTACCAACGTCCACCCCCCCCCCCCCGGGAAAAACTCACGAAGCAAATCCGGATTCCCGGACATAGATGATCTCGCGAACATACATCAGCAGCCCGAGGAAACGGTCAACCACTTGTGGGCCAGATTCTTGCTTGTCAAGAACAAGATTAAGGACTACTGCGACGACGAGGCGGTTCCCCTATTTTACCGCAATTTTACGGAGGAGGGAGTGTTGCACACCCTCAACCGACATCGTGTTCTGAGTTTCACAGAACTGTCGCATTTAGTACGAATGTACTGGGTGTCGGCGTTCTAGGAACGAGGGTACCCAGACTTGCCTGCTTGCGGCCCAAGGCGTGGCTCACCAGGCGGCCTGGTATGGCCCAGCATCTTCATCGACCACTCAAGACCCTTGCGAGGTGCCAAGCCTCGTGAGGCGGACGACACAAGGCATCCCCTAGGACGGCCTCACCAGGCCGGCTCGTGAGGATCAGAGATATAGAGGCAAGGGGCACCTCACGAGGTCCTCGTGACGTGAGCAGTGACGACCAAGGCCAGGCGAGCGCCAGTGGGCCCAGAAGTGCCAGTTTCCCCATTGGTGCTAAAGGAGAAAGTGCATACGAGGAGTCCCGAGGCATCAGGCAAAGGTTTCCATATCGGTGCAACAAGACCAAGACCAGCAGGACAGCAGGACGGAGGTCATCACGGAGCCCACGGCGGCGTCACTGCCAGAACCTTTGGCAGGCGAAGACCACCTTTTGTCAGGATAGCTTGTACTAGTTGTCCCCCTTTAAATTTGGCCGTTGTGGGATTCCTTCCCACTCAATATTTGGGGAGAGGACCCGAGTCACTATAAATAGGACTAGCCACCACCGTTGGGATCATCTCGTCCGAGAGGGAGTTGATCTCATATAGAGTTGATCAGATAGAAGGCCACACACCACCAGCTCAATCGAGCACAAGAACTCCTCTCCCCAGGAGGCAGTTCATCCATGTACTAGTTCTTCCTCAACCATCAAGGCAATCCACCACACCATACTGGATTAGGGCATTACACTACAACGATGGACCGAACCAGTATAAACCTTCTATCACTTGTTCTTCGGATCTGACGAGCTAGGCCTAGGGTTGTTGAGTAGACGAGCTAGGGTGGAAGGAGACATCTTCGTGCGCACCCTAGAGTTTGAACCTTAAGGGTTTTTGCCGGAACCCTAGATCCGACATTTGGCCCGCCAGGTAGGGGTGCACCGGATCTGTTCTTCCGTCATCCGCACTGTCGCCGCCCCACGATTCTGATGGCCGACGATGAGGGGGCTCATGCCAACTACTGGGCGACCTGGCCTGCGCGGGCGGCACCACCCAACCACGGAGACCTCAACCCCGCGCTCCAAGCTGCTCCAGCCAGGGCCCTCCTCGGTGCCAGGAGCCGTTAAGTCTCAGGAGACCCGTCTTCCCCCGGTGGCGGAACCGGGGTCTCGTCCGCCCCAAACATCTCTCGGGCCTCGGTCGAGGCCCAGAGGGGCTGGGACCCACCACCTAAAGAAGACAATAGGGCTGAGGCAGCCCCGTTGCATTCAACGACCATGGGGGAGCCCTTGGCACGCTCCCCAGCCCCCAGGCAGGGCCGCGGAGAAGGAACGGCAAGAACACAGGGTCAAGGCGCCAGGCCGGCGCGTCCGGCCTCGTGGACGGCCTCACAACCAAGGAGGCGCATCGACCAAGAGTGCTTCGGGTAGGCGAAGAGTTCGGGGCCGTAGGGGCCTGCTCCTTGGTGGGCGTCATAGCCTTATCAGAAGGAGCCCTGAGGAATCATGGTCAGGAAGGAAGGCGATGCATAAGAAATTACAAGGATAAAGCTACTCACTCGCCTACGACGACGCTCTTCCCCAGCTTCGACGGTCGGAAGGCGACGTCATTGCCACCAGGAGTTCTCCTCCTCTTGCGAAGAGCCTCGAAGTTCGGCCGGAGCCGGCCGAAGCCCCGGAAGCGATCGGCGACATCATGTGCAGCCAATGCATCTCTGGACAAGGCACCCCAAAGGCGCCAGCTCCCTCATCGGGACTATGCGGCGAGGCCACGTGGGCTTCGGCCTCAGGAGCATCAAGTGGCGCTTCCGAGCGACTCCCCCGAGTTCCGAAGGGCGGCACCTCAGGAGCCTCAGGAGGTGCCGGCACGGGAGCGGCAACGCCACCAGCACTCGGCATCGGTCATCCCCCTGCGCCCACTCCCGAGACGACTACATCAACAACATCAAGCGCGGGGGCCACACAGACAGGGTTCTCGCGAGACCCGACAAGGTCGGGCGGGCGAAGCCCCCATTCGTCAAAAGAGGGCATCTGGCTCAGAAACTCCACCCTGTTTGAGCAACAGTACAGGAGGCAGCCCTCCTCCAGTAGGCGAGCTGGTGACGGATCACCCGTCAGGACCTTGAGCACCGTGCGCCATGCCTTGCGAGGGAGGGCGGGCGCCTGGAGCCTCATGCGGTCCCCATGACCGGCGAAGGCCCAGATCGGCCGAGAGTTGCACTGGAGCGGAGCAACGCGGCACGGGATGAACTCCCTCGCCACCATGGGCGCCATCACACCAAGCCTCCGCAGCCTGGCAAACCGGAGCCAAACAGGAGACAACATCCAATCAACAAGCCTCACGTGGCCCCAGCCGGAGCTCGGAGCGGCCAGGCTCCGAGGTGGGAGCAGCAGTTGGCTGTGTACCCTGACATCGAAGAAGACCCACTGCTTCCAGAAGTCGCCACCGATCGTCTCAAGGTCAAAGTTTATGCCCGCGCTGGCCGTCGCCGCGATGGTTTGGAAGGACACGCATCTAGAGCATTGGAGCGCATCCGTCAGATGCAACGAGAAGAAGTGGCGGAACAAGACCATGGAGGGAGCAATGCCCACCATGGCCTCGCAGACAAAGGCAAAGACAGCAAGAAGGATGATGGAATTGGGGTCAAGATGCAGCGCGCTGATTTGATAATGCGAAAGCACATCGTTAAAGAAATCGGAGAAGGGAAGGATCAGGCCAGCCGAAAGGGCGTGAAGATGGAGGGGACCTCGGTGGCAGACCTGTCAATTGCGACGCGAGAAGCAGGCCAAGCCACCATCGCCCCCACTCATTGCAATCGGCGGCGAGTGTAGGGCGCACTTTATCCATCATCTCTTCGCTGATCACCACCGACTGCTCGGTGGCGGGCATGAAGACCGGCGGCGAGGGAGCCGAGGCGCAAGGCTCCGCTCCCTCTTCCTTCTCCCTGCCGGAGGCCATGGCAGCGGAGGGAGTTGGTGTTGGATCAGTCCGGGGAAAGATATTCAGAAGATGAAGAAACCGCCGGGCGCGCCGCTGGCAGAGGAAGCAGAGTTGAGCAGGTAACAGTGGTCGTCTGGCCGGGCGAAAATCGAGGCTGTATGGGGAAGTGGAGACGCCCATGTCCTATCGGTCGCCATGCGTCAGTCAGGGCCACAGGCTTTTGGGGCCCGCGGTGCTCCGCACTTAGCCCTTGGCTTTGCCAGGAAGTCAAGCCCGAGCGTACCGTGGGCCCGGGGGCTACTATCGGTGTTCTGGGAACAGGGGTACCCAGACTTGCCTGCCTGCGGCCCAGGGCGTGGCTCACCAGACGGCCTGGTATGGCCCAGCATATTCATCGAACACTCAAGACCCTCGCGAGGGGCCAAGCCTCGCGAGGCGGACGACACTAGGCATCCCCTAGGTTGGCCTCACCAGACCGGCTCATGAGGATCAGAGATATCGAGGCAAGGGGCACCTCACAAGGTCCCCGTGACATGAGCAGTGACGACCAAGGCCAGGCGGGCGCCAGTGGGCGCATAAGTGCCAGTTTCCCCTTTGGTGCTAAAGGAGCAGGTGCAGACGAGGAGTCTCGACGCATCAGGCAAAGTTTTCCATATCGGTGCAACAAGACCAAGACCAGCAGGACAACAGGACAAAGGTCATCGCGGAGGCCACGGCAGCGTCACCGCCAGAACCTTTGGCAGGCGAAGACCACCTTTTGTCAGGATAGCTTGTACTAGTTGTCCCCCTTTAAATTTGGCTGTTGTGGGATTCCTTCCCGCTCAATATTTGGGGAGAGGACCCAGGTCACTATAAATAGGACTAGCCACCACCGTTGGGATCATCTCGTCCGAGAGGGAGTTGATCTCATCTAGAGTTCATCAGATACAAGGCCACACACCACCAGCTCACTCGAGCACAAGATCTCCTCTCCTCAGGAGGCAGTTCATCCATGTACTAGTTCTTTCTCAGCCATCAAGGCAATCCACCACACCGCACTGGATTAGGGTATTACACCACAACGATGGGCCGAACCACTGTAAACATTGTGTCACTTGTTCCTCGGATCTAACGAGCTAGGCCTAGGGTTGTTGAGTAGACGAGCTAGGGCGGAAGGAGAGATCTTCGTGCGCACCCCAGAGATCGAACCTTAAGGGTTTTGCCGGAACCCTAGATCTGACACTTCGCAATGGAAAACAATTGGAAAACCCAGAATACACCTCTCGAACAGTCCATATTCAGACAAAATGCTGTTAAGGCTAAATGGACATACCCCAGCATGTCATCCGATAATACGCCTATTGGCAAGAAGAACAAGCCTTTTTTGGGCGCAGGTCCATAATGGACGAACTGCTCGATAAACCTTGCCAAATACACGCAGCCCCGGACAATATCCCAAACCACTACCTTAGGGCATGTTGGGTACTCCAGCAGGTAGCAAAAAGCGGTGCAGCAATCCTTGCCACCGCCGTATCAGGGGAGAAAGACGTCGGCGTTTTTACTGTCTTCGAGACATTATCCACAAATAACCGCCGCAAGAGAGCGAATCGCGAACTTGCCAAGGTCTACCAAATTAGCTCTGAAAGCCCATGGAGCGACACGACAATTAGTTTTTCTGCCGAAGACGCACCTCGAGTCCGGCCGATCCGAGCAACAGCAGCTCTTGTACTAGACCCAATAGTAGACGGCTTTCGCCTTACTAAAGTAATTATGGAGGGAGGAAGCGGACTGAACCTCATATATGAGGAAACGCTTGCAAAAATGTAGGTCGACAAAACCCGCATTTAGCACACTAACACAACCTTCAGAGGAATTATACCTAGCCGAGAAGCCTGGTGTTCGGGAAGCATTAAGTTCGATGTAGTATTCGGTACATCCGATAACTACAGGTCAGAGGAACTACTCTTCCACATTGTTCCCTTCAATAGCGGATACCACGCCCTTTTTGGACGGGACGCTTTGTCACGCTTTCAAGCTATACCTCATTATGGGTACATGAAGCTTAAAATGTCAGGGCCCAATGGAATAATCACATTAACAAGTGATCCAGATAGAGCGCTCCGCGCCGAGAACAAAATGACATCTTTAGCCTTAGAGGCATTATTCGAAGCCCTCGTGGCCGAAGAATTAACTACCTTACGATCAACGGTGGACAAGGACAATGTAAGCCTCGCCAAAAGATCGAAATCTACCTCCTTCATGCCAACAGATGAAATCACAAAATTCCAAGTGCACCCAACAGACCCTAACAAGACGGCGTCTATCGGGGCACAGCTGGATCTGGTGGTAGACAGCGCGTTACACGCCTTCCTTCGGAAAAATTTGGATATATTTGCCTAGCACCCTTCAGATATGCCGCGAATCCCACGCGGGCTGGCCGAACACAGCCGCAATATTACCAGAGGGTTCAAACTAGTAAAGCAGTCACTATGACGGTTTTCCGAACCCAAAAGACTAGCAATGGGAGAAGAGCTAGCCAAGCTATTGGAAGCCGGACTCATCAGAGAAATTGAACATCCTGATTGGCTAGCCAACCTAGTCACGGTGCCGAAGGAGGATAAATCCTGGCGCCTCTGCGTCGACTTTACAGACCTAAATAAGACCTGCCCCAAGGATTTGTTTCCTTTGCCCCACATTGATCAAATTATCGATGCAACAGCCAGACATGACTCGTTGTGATTCCTCGATGCTTACTCCGGATACCATCATGTGACGCCCGAAGACCGACGTCCCAGAAGATTCCAGAAGATTCCCGAGGATTCCAGATGTTCCGGGTTGCCCGTGTGTTTCTTTTGTGCTTGTGTTATTATTTTTTTGCATTGCATCATGTCATCATGCCATCATGTCATATTTATTTTTGCATCTCAACCAAATAAATTGTGTGGGCCTTCGGTCCATTTAAATCGAGGGAAGAATGTCTTCTCTTTAAAACATATCATCCCAATATTTTAGGGAGCTATATAATAAATATTCCATTGTTTGGAATTACCCGCAACACACTTGCAATATTTCCCCATGTCTTTTCCACTTCGAGTTCTCCTACAAAAACCTTGCCAATAATTTTTTCCGTTGTTTCGAGGTTCCTCCAAAAATTTGAACATTTTTGGACACTTCAATAATCACGTCTTAGTTCAAACCTATTGGAATTAAATTCAAATATGTTTGAATTATTTTCTTTCACGCCTTTTCTATTTTTCTCGGACCGTGCTCTTTTTATGATGCCCGAGAAAAATACTCCCTTGTGCAAATTCTGCTCCTAACCCCCTCTATCTTTTTCTTTCTTTGTCTCTATTTTTTTCTTTTCTCTCTTTTATTAAGAGAGCCCAGCCGGCCTCCCTAGGACATCTCCCTCCTTCACGCCTTTAGGCTCAACAGCCTCTTGGGCCTGTCCAACTTCCTGGCCCATCTGGCCCGTTCTCCCCAAACCCTAGCGCATCGCTCGATCCTCCCTCTCATTCCCTACGCGCCGCCGCACTCCCCCTCGCTCTTCCTATCTGGCCCGAGCACCCATCGACCTCGCAGCACCGATCCCTTCGCTTGCCTCCCTCTCCCTCGATCTCCCTCGCCACGCCCTCCTCGCCAAGCCGCCAGGACGAGCCCCAGCGCCCTTGCCTCCCAGCTCGACCGGCCTGGCCCGAGCGCCCCGGCCAGGAGCCGCGCCCCATCCGAGCCCGCGGCCAGAGCGCCCCGCCTCGCCAGGTGCTCGCCGCCCCGGGCCTCTTTCCTCCGCCGCGGCAAGGAGCTCGCCTGGCCCGAGCAGCTCCTTGCTGCTCCGTCCTCCAGTGCCGAGCGCCGGCGTCCCTCCTTCCCCGTGCGGCCTCCTCGCTCCAGCGCCGCCGCGATCGCCGGGCCTCCCTGGCCCCTGCCTCGTCCCTCCAGCGCGCGGAGACGGCGGCCCCGTCCTCCTCGCCAAGCCGTGGCTCCCCTCCTCTCCAGCGCTACCGCCGTGGCCTTCAGCGCGGGAGCAGCCAGGCCGCAGCTCCCGTGTGCAGCCCGCCTGGCCCGAAGTAGCGCCACCGCCGCTGACCTCCTCCAGCCGCCTTGCTGTGCCGCTGCATGGTCTCGTCGCCCCCGTGCTGCTGTGTTCCGTGTTTTTGTTGTGTTGCCGTGCTGCTGTTTTGACAGAGGACCATGTACCACTACGGCTCAAGTTCCTCTCCGATACGACCAAGTACCACGACGACCGAACGGCCACGAGGACAAGTACCCCTTCGGAGAGGTGAACGACTACGAAAGGGAACGTCTACGCAAGATGACACGACAAGTACCACGACCGCGACAAGTACCACTACCGACGCCCGGAGCCGTCGGAACCCTCAAGTACCTCTACGGATCATGTACAACTACCGTCGCCGAGACCAAGTACCACTACATAACGTGTACCCCGACGTCGCAAGTACCTCTCCGAACGGGTTGTGCACGACTACACGTGTACCTCTACGTGAACAACTACTTCCTCTTCGGAAACGTGAACCACTACTTCCTCTACGACTCGTGAGAACGACTCCTTCCTCTACGATCTCGAACCGCCCCGAAACGATTGTTTCGAAGGTATAACCCGTGGATGACCCGTGTGATGCTTGTTGTGTTGTATGAAATGTTTCCCTTGTGTGCACCTTGCCCGTTTCGTCCTTTTGACATGTTCCTCGGTTGCCTCGTCACCGACTCGTGGGAACCCGGTAACGGGATCGCCCCACCTTTCATCTCGTTTGGCTCGCTCACGCCCTCTTTCCTTTTGCACCGGACTCTCAACGAGTTACCGGAACCGATATGTTGCTGTGGCATCATTTTCGGAATTGTTGCCGTGGCACCCTTTTCCTTCCACCACGGTGACGATGCTTCATATCATCTTCTTGTTAACCTTCTAATAAACTTGCATAAACTTGATCATGTCATCCGCATCATGTTTAACAACATTAATATGTGTGAATTGTTGTTGCTTTAATAATTGCTAAACATGCTCATGGGGATTTTCCGGATATTTTGTTGTTGTTATTTCCGGCATCATTTAAATTGCCTAGATAGGTAGTTTTATTATGCTTCACCTCTTGCCATGAGAGTCAACTAAATAAATAATGTGGTGTTTCGTCAATATGCAACTCGTTGCATATTGAGCTCCACTTAACTTGTAGTTTTGTTTGTGCACTTTGCCATGCCATGCATAATTAAACCGGACATGCATCATACTTGGATGTGCATCGTATGCCATGTTTATGCTTGCATGTTTACCGTGTTGTTTCTTTCTTTCCGGTTGCTTCTCTTGTTAGCTTCGGTTTCGTTCCGGAGTTATGAGGATTCGCTCGACTGTTGCTCCGTCTACTTCATGGATCCGTTCTTCTCCCTTTTGGAATCCCAGGCAAGATGATCATACCCTTGGATACCTTTACTACCATTGCCATGCTTAGTTGTCTCGATGCTATCATTAAATGTCGCGCTACCCATCTTTTATGTCAGCCTCTCCTTGTTGCCATGAAACCTCTAACCTTGAAACCTTCCTAGCAAAACCACTGTCTGGCTATGTTACCCGCTTGCTCAGCCCCTCTTATAGCGTTGTTAGTTGCAGGTGAAGATGAAGTTCGTTCCAGGAGGGAACTTGTTGTTGGATATATCACAATATATATAATTATTATTAACACACCTATATACTGGGCATGGAAGGAAGGCTTGGCCTTTTGCTCGGTGTTTTGTTCCACTCATGCCACCTTAGGCGCCGATAAACCGGCATTATGTTCCTTGATTTTGCGTTCCTTACACGATGGGTGAAATGGGGACCCCTTGACAGTTCGACTTTGAATAAAACTCCTCCAGCAAGGCCCAACATTGGTTTTAATTTTCTCATAATAACAACATATTTAATTAATTAAATTGCATAGGGAGTTAGCGCTACCCGAGGATTCTTAATTCTACATAGCAGGGGGGCCAGTGCTGATGGTGTTGGTCCCAAACGGGGAGACTGCGGGGCCGCCTTGGGGAAACCCGAGGTATCTGGTATAACCTGTAGGATCACCCATCCGGTTGTGGCCTGAGACGAGATACGCGCGGCTACTATCAGGGTGTCGGCACGCCGAGAGGTCTTGCTGGACTTGTTTTACAATTGTCGAAATGACTTGTGCTACCGGGATGCCGAGCCTGATCGGATTTTTCCCTAAGATAAGGAGTGGTGATATTATATTTATCACTTCAGCTAATCGTGAGAGCTTGTGATGGGTTAAGTTGGAACACCCCTGCAGGGTTATGATCTTTCGAAAGCCGTGCCCGCGGTTATGTGGCAGATTGGAATTTGTTAATGTCCGGTTGTAGAAAACTTGATAGAGGATCCTAAGTAAAAGACACAACTGTGTGAGTAACCGTGATTGTCTCTTTTCTCTTTGAGAAGAGAACACGGTGGGATTATGTTTGACTCGTATGTAGTTAGGATCTTTAGCGATCACCTCTTTTGCGACCGTTTGCGTAGCTTCTCATCTTATTCTGGTACTCGTAAGTTAGCCACCATATTATGCTTAGCCGCTGCTGCAACCTCACCACTTTACCTCTTCCTACCCACAAAGCTTTGCTAGTCTTGATACCCATGGTTATGGGATTGCTGAGTCCTCGTGGCTCACAGATACTACAACACCAGATGCAGGTTCAGCCGAGAATGAAGCAAGAGCTGTTCAAGTGCTTCACTGGGAGCTCGATGAAGAGAGTGGCCGTATGCTTGTGACGTTTTCAACGATCTGTAGTGGTTTCTACTAGGATTCGATCCTGACCTGTGGCTTTATGTTGTTTTGGTATCTTTCTTTGGATCTTCACCCGTAGTCGAGTCGTGATGTTTTGAATGATGTTTTGCTTATGTAATGTATTGTGTGAAGTGGCGAGTGTAAGCCAACTATCCCCTTTTGCAATTTAATCCCTCTTTTACATGAGTCGTGCAAAGATACCAAACTTGAGATCATTCTAGGATGGGCTTATACCTTTAAGTCGTGCCTCGACACGTAGGAGGTATAGTCCCATCCTGGGCATTACAAGTTGGTATCAGAGCCTTCTCCGACCTAGAAGCCCTCACTGATTGATCGAATCGTTGACGGTTGAGTCTAGGCACACACTTGAAATGTTTTGAGTCCTATATATATATCGGAGAGTAGGATTCTTTGCTCCTTATCTCTTTTCACTCTGGTGAGGACTCCTAACGACTACTCTTGCCTCTTCTACTTTCAAAAAATGCACCAATTTTTTTTTAGGATCTCGCGAGTATTGTTTGGATTGTTTCGATGTCTTTGTGACGAGAACATTGTTCTCGATGCCTCCTGTCATTAGGGGTTGTGGCAGTGTCCCGGGGAGTTGAGCTCCGAGGTGTTGTCGTCACAAATCCATCGTGGCAGTACTAGAATACTTAAGACGGCCGACATCGAAAACTCTCCTATGCGGTTAGTGGCAAGATAACCCCCACATCACCCAGTACTGGGGAGGTAGTTCAGGAGTATTGTCATAGCTTGTATAGTGGATGCTTTTCGAAGGTCCGAGGTAAACAGTTTCCGAGAAAGACTGGTTATGTGTTGAAGGATGGATACACCTGGATGTAGGTTTAGAGTTGATTGCGCGGTGCTTCCTGTGTATCCCCAACACCTGATTGCATAACTGGAAACTTTCGGAAATTAATAGGTGGGTTCATCTAGTAGTTCTTGGCATTCTTCCAACGAGTGCATGATATGAAGTTTGGGGTTCTACATTGAGTGAAGTGGTTTTATGTACTTGTTCTGATCGGGAGTTGCATCTTAAAGGGTCCTTGGCTATGCTGATCCGGGGATTGCAAAACCCTTTTGTAACACGTTCCATGAGCTTTCAGCACGAAGATGTCGAACAAAGCTTCTATCTTGTATTTGTTCTATCTGATCCTTGTTCCTTTTTTATTTACTTTTGTTCTCCAAGTGGCTTCTCGTCGAGTTGATGTACCTGCGGAATTCATTCGTTCAATTCTCTGTTCGGATGATATTGTGAAGATCATGTTGCATATCTATCCTTGTTCTTGTTTTGATTCTGGTATTCGAGTTGCTTCGATGTCAAATGTTGATTCCGTACCTTTTCCTAATCGGTGTTCTCATATTTCTATGGGAGTGCTAGTCCTTCTTGACCATCGAGATTTTCATGTTAATCCTTTTCAACCGGTGTGCCTTCTCTTCAAGTTACTCCATGCGGACATCGTTGAGAAATCTAACGATTTGTCTGCTTCATTCATCCCAAGTTGTCCGTGTTTTCCCCGCCCTCCCTCCCTTCTTCTTCTCGGAGCAAGAAATTTTCAAATGAAATATCCATTTTATTCATGTGATATTTCTTCATTCATTTCCTTCAATGTTCTTATCCGGTGATTTATCGTGAAGATGCTCAAGAGCTTCAAGTTCATCATTCTTTTGTTTTCATAATTCTGCCGGTGGATGTAATTCAAGATTTCGGTGTTGATCTTATCCTTTTCCTCATTTCATAATGCTCTCTTATTCCGGTGCACCAATTAATCATTCTCCTCTTGCTATTCATATCCGGAGTGCTGAAGATTCATATTTCCATTCTTAATCCATTCAAGTTATTTTGAGGATTGTCATCTTACTCAAGCCATTTTAATTCAACCGGTGCAATATCTCTTAAGCAATCTTTTCCAACGGTGATTTCTTTGAGTGGGCCCTAACCCACAGGTCTTTTCCCAGGATCTTACCTGACTCTTCTAATTTTTTCGGAGTTATTCTTAAATTCTTTTCAAAGTGTGACATAAGAATGATCTCCATCAGTCACATGCCTTCTACAAGATCGCTTTCAAATTCTTGTTCATCATTGGTTCAACCTTTTAAATTCTTCATTCCGGAGTGCTCTTATGGCATTTCTCGTCTTCATTTCAACATTTGGAGACCTGAAGACGAGTTCCTCTTGAATCTTGGCCGTTCTCTGGAAGAATCGTGGTTCTAGCTTCATGCCATCCTCATTATCGTTTTGATTGTGAGGAACTCTTTTATGCCATCCGGAGCATTTCATGAATTCTTTTATTTGTGATCCTCCGAAGGCCATCATTTCAGAAGATTCTTCGTTCTCAGTTTTCAACTTCGTCCTCCAACTATTCTTCATTGATGTCTCTTCGTTCGTCTCCATATTTTACGGTGGTTCTTTCAAGATTACCCTTCCGTTGTTATCATTTTCATTCACTCGTTCTTTTCATAATCCTACCGGTGCTTCGTTGAGATTTACCCAAGCTTGTGCTAGATCTCTCTTTAATTCTTTCCAAGGAGAATAAGTAGTATGCCAAATCCTTTGGTTGTCATCAATTTAAATTGGTGAAGGATATGCATGACATAATTCTTATTCTTATTCCTTCAAGGTGATTTAATCTCTTTGTCTGGAGATTGTTCATCATATCATATCCTTGGTTCTAAGTTGTTCATCTTGTTTTCCGGAGCTTCAAGTTATTTCTATTATATCATTTCAAAGCTCCATCTAATTCATCGCAGGCCTTGAATCTTATTCTTTTCATCTTTCGCTTCTCATGCTTTCATTACTGGAGATCTCTTGGTGGTTCATCATCATTTAATTCATCCTCGAAGTCTTCAGCAAGATTCTTGTTGGAGCTCAAGCATTCTTCATCATGCTTCCAATTGCAATTCTGTCTTCCTTATCTTTTCAGATGGTGTTATGTCATTCTTGACAATTCCTTCATGTTTCATGATTCACGAGTTATCAAGTATGAGATATTTAAAACCATCATTTTTCCTTGTTCAGGAGATCTTTTCAACCCTTCAATTTATTCGTTGCAGTAATCTTGGGTTGTATTTCACCTAAAAGCTTTCCTAGAGAATTGTTGCTATCATGGTGCTTATAATGACCCAAGTTCTTCATTTTTCATTCCGGTGAATTAAGTTTATCGTCTCCTTGTCGATCTCAATCCAATCAAATGTTTCGTAAGTGGCTGGTTGTCATCTCATAACTTGAGATGTTTTTTTTCCATAAGCCCACATCAAGCTTATTCATTTCGTGTTGATTTTTCCATCAACTCCGTTCAACACTTCTTCGTAAGGATGATTTCATATTCATTTTGAGAGAAGTTGTCATTTTTCTTCTCCATTCTTTTCTTTCATTGATCTATATTCTATTCTTTCATTTTGGAGGCATTGTGATTTTGCCCTTTTTGGTCCCATAATCTCGTTTTGTCAAGATTATGTTCTTTTCTTTGTTTATCTATCTAACTGGAGTGTTGTGCCCAACATTCTAGTTCCATCATCTATCTAGTTTTGCCTCTCTTTTTAACCGGAGTGCTGTCTGAATTTTTCTTACCCCTTGTGCCATTCTTTTAAATTGTTTCAGAGGCAATATGTTGTTGTTTTCATCAAGTATCATCCCATCTTCTTAAGTTCTTGTTAATTCCTTCCATTTTCAGATGGAGTGCTGTCCAAATCATGTCATTCTTATTCCTTGGCTATACCATTGTGGTTTCATATTCTTTTGGTTCGTAAGCTCTTGTTTCATGTCCTTCAACCTACAAGGTTCTCGTAATGTTCCTTGTTCATCCTTTTACCGGAGTGCTCTTATGTTCATTCATCTCCGTTGTATTCTTCTTACTATTGTTCAACCTCTCAAGGTTCATTGGTTTCACTCGTCTGTCTAAGAAGCAACTTTGTTTTACCTCTTCCTCTTCTGTTTTTACCCGGTGCTATCTCTAGGATCTCGGGTCGAGATCCTCTGTTAGTGTGGGAGAGTTGTGACGCCCGAAGACCGACGTCCCAGAAGATTCCAGAAGATTCCCGAGGATTCCAGATGTTCCGGGTTGCCCATGTGTTTCTTTTGTGCTTGTGTTATTATTTTTTCGCATTGCATCATGTCATCATGCCATCATGTCATATTTATTTTTGCATCTCAACCAAATAAATTGTGTGGGCCTTCGGTCCATTTAAATCGAGGGAAGAATGTCTTCTCTTTAAAACATATCATCCCAATATTTTAGGGAGCTATATAATAAATATTCCATTGTTTGGAATTACCCGCAACACACTTGCAATATTTCCCCATGTCTTTTCCACTTCGAGTTCTCCTACAAAAACCTTGCCAATAATTCTTTCCGTTGTTTCGAGGTTCCTCCAAAAATTTGAACATTTTTGGACACTTCAATAATCACGTCTTAGTTCAAACCTATTGGAATTAAATTCAAATATGTTTGAATTATTTTCGTTCACGCCTTTTCTATTTTTCTCGGACCGTGCTCTTTTTATGATGCC
>LR738715.1:535509884-535521296 GCA_902687465.1 Secale cereale
TGTGTTTCTTTTGTGCTTGTGTTATTATTTTTTCGCATTGCATCATGTCATCATGCCATCATGTCATATTTATTTTTGCATCTCAACCAAATAAATTGTGTGGGCCTTCGGTCCATTTAAATCGAGGGAAGAATGTCTTCTCTTTAAAACATATCATCCCAATATTTTAGGGAGCTATATAATAAATATTCCATTGTTTGGAATTACCCGCAACACACTTGCAATATTTCCCCATGTCTTTTCCACTTCGAGTTCTCCTACAAAAACCTTGCCAATAATTCTTTCCGTTGTTTCGAGGTTCCTCCAAAAATTTGAACATTTTTGGACACTTCAATAATCACGTCTTAGTTCAAACCTATTGGAATTAAATTCAAATATGTTTGAATTATTTTCGTTCACGCCTTTTCTATTTTTCTCGGACCGTGCTCTTTTTATGATGCCCGAGAAAAATACTCCCTTGTGCAAATTCTGCTCCTAACCCCCTCTATCTTTTTCTTTCTTTGTCTCTATTTTTTTCTTTTCTCTCTTTTATTAAGAGAGCCCAGCCGGCCTCCCTAGGCCATCTTCCTCCTTCAGGCCTTTAGGATCAGCAGCCTCTTGGGCCTATCCAACTTCCTGGCCCATCTGGCCCATTCTCCCCTAACCCTAGCGCATCGCTCGATCCTCCCTCTCATTCCCTGCGCGCCGCCGCACTCCCCCTCGCTCTTCCTATCTGGCCCGAGCACCCATCGACCTCACAGCATCGATCCCTTCGCTCGCCTCCCTCTCCCTCGATCTCCCTCGCCATGCCCTCCTCGCCAAGCCGCCAGGACGAGCCCCAGCGCCCTTGCCTCCCCGCTCGACCGGCCTGGCCCGAGCGCCCCGGCCAGGAGCCGCGCCCCATCCGAGCCCGCGGCCAGAGCGCCCCGCCTCGCCAGGTGCTCGCCGCCCCGGGCCTCTTTCCTCCGCCGCGGCAAGGAGCTCGCCTTGCCCGAGCAGCTCCTTGTTGCTCCGTCCTCCAGTGTCGAGCGCCGGCGTCCCTCTTTCCCCGTGCGGCCTCCTCGCTCCAGCGCCGCCGCGAGCGCCGCGCCTCCCTGGCCCCTGCCTCGTCCCTCCAGCGCGCGGAGACGGCGGCCCCGTCCTCCTCACCAAGCCGTGGCTCCCCTCCTCTCCAGCGCTACCGCCGTGGCCTTCATCGCGGGAGCAGCCAGGCCGCAGCTCCCGCGTGCAGCCCGCCTGGCCCGAAGCAGCGCCACCGCCACTGACCTCCTCCAGCCGCCTTGCTGTGCCGCTGCATGGTCTCGTCGCCCCCGTGCTGTTGTGTTCCGTGTTTTTGTTGTGTTGCCGTGCTGCTGTTTTGACAGAGGACCATGTACCACTACGGCTCAAGTTCCTCTCCGATACGACCAAGTACCATGACGACCGAACGGCCACGAGGACAAGTACCCCTTCGGAGAGGTGAACGACTACGAACGGGAACGTCTACGCAAGATGACACGACAAGTACCACGACCGCGACAAGTACCACTACCGACGCCCGGAGCCGTCGGAACCCTCAAGTACCTCTACGGATCATGTACAACTACCGTCGCCGAGACCAAGTACCACTACATAACTTGTACCCCGACGTCGCAAGTACCTCTCCGAATGGGTTGTGAACGACTACATGTGTACCTCTACGTTAACAACTACTTCCTCTTCGGAAACGTGAACCACTACTTCCTCTACGACTCGTGAGAACGACTCCTTCCTCTACGATCTCGAACCGCCCCGAAATGATTGTTCCGAAGGTATAACCCGTGGATGACCCGTGTGATGCTTGTTGTGTTGTATGAAATGTTTCCCTTGTGTGCACCGTGCCCGTTTCGTCCTTTTGACATGTTCCTCGGTTGCCTTGTCACCGACTCGTGGGAACCCGGTAACGGTATCGCCCCACCTTTCATCTCGTTTGGCTCGCTCACGCCATCTTTCCTTTTGCACCGGACTCTCAACGAGTTACCGGAACCGATATGTTGCCGTGGCATCATTTTCGGAATTGTTGTCGTGGCACCCTTTTCCTTCCACCACGGTGACGATGCTTCATATCATCTTCTTGTTAACCTTCTAATAAACTTGCATAAACTTGATCATGTCATCCGCATCATGTTTAACAACATTAATATGTGTGAATTGTTGTTGCTTTAATAATTGCTAAACATGCTCATGGGGATTTTCCGGATATTTTTTTGTTGTTATTTCCGGCATCATTTAAATTGCCTAGATAGGTAGTTTTATTATGCTTCACCTCTTGCCATGTTAACAAACATTTAATCTTGTCTTGTAATTAAATGAGAGTCAACTAAATAAATAATGTGGTGTTTCGTCAATATGCAACTCGTTGCATATTGAGCTCCACTTAACTTGTAGTTTTGTTTGTGCACTTTGCCATGCCATGCATAATTAAACCGGACATGCATCATACTTGGATGTGCATCGTATGCCATGTTTATGCTTGCGTGTTTACCGTGTTGTTTCTTTCTTTCCGGTTGCTTCTCTTGTTAGCTTCGGTTTCGTTCCGGAGTTGTGAGGATTCGCACGACTGTTGCTCCGTCTACTTCATGGATCCGTTCTTCTCCCTTGTGGAATCCCAGGCAAGATGATCATACCCTTGGATACCTTTACTACCATTGCCATGCTTAGTTGTCTCGATGCTATCGTTACATGTCGCGCTACCCATCTTTTATGTCAGCCTCTCCTTGTTGCCATGAAACCTCTAACCTTGAAACCTTCCTAGCAAAACCACTGTCTGGCTATATTACCCGCTTGCTCAGCCCCTCTTATAGCGTTGTTAGTTGAAGGTGAAGATGAAGTTCGTTCCAGGAGGGAACTTGTTGTTGGATATATCACAATATCTATAATTATTATTAACACACCTATATACTGGGCATGGGTGGAAGGCTTGGCCTTTTGCTCGGTGTTTTGTTCCACTCATGCCACCTTAGGCACCGATAAACCGGCATTATGTTCCTTGATTTTGCGTTCCTTACACGATGGGTGAAATGGGGACCCCTTGACAGTTCGACTTTGAATAAAACTCCTCCAGCAAGGCCCAACATTGGTTTTAATTTGCTCATAATAACAACATATTTAATTAATTAAATTGCATAGGGAGTTAGCGCTACCCGAGGATTCTTAATTCTACATAGCAGGGGGGGCCAGTGTTGATGGTGTTGGTCCCAAACGGGGAGACTGCGGGGCCGCCTTGGGGAAACCCGAGGTATCTGGTATAACCTGTAGGATCACCCATCCGGTTGTGGCCTGAGACGAGATACGCGCGGCTACTATCAGGGTGTCGACACGCCGGGAGGTCTTGCTGGACTTGTTTTACCATTGTCGAAATGACTTGTGCTACCGGGATGCCGAGCCTGATCGGATTTTCCCTAAGATAAGGAGTGGTGATATTATATTTATCACTTCAGCTAATCGTGAGAGCTTGTGATGGGCTAAGTTGGAACACCCCTGCAGGGTTATGATCTTTCGAAAGCCGTGCCCGCGGTTATGTGGCAGATTGGAATTTGTTAATGTCCGGTTGTAGAAAACTTGACAGAGGATCCTAAGTAAAAGACACAACTGTGTGAGTAACCGTGACTGTCTCTTTTTTCTTTGAGAAGAGAACACGGTGGGGTTATGTTTGACTCGTATGTAGTTAGGATCTTTAGCGATCACCTCTTTTGCGACCGTTTGCGTAGCTTCTCATCTTATTCTGGTACTCGTAAGTTAGCCACCATATTATGCTTAGCCGCTGCTGCAACCTCACCACTTTACCTCTTCCTACCAACAAAGCTTTGCTAGTCTAGATACCCATGGTTATGGGATTGCTGAGTCCTCGTGGCTCACAGATACTACAACACCAGATGCAGGTTCAGCCGAGAATGAAGCAGGAGCTGGTTCAAATGCTTCACTGGGAGCTCGATGAAGAGAGTGGCCGTATGCTTGTGACGTTTTCAACGATCAGTAGTGGTTTCTACTAGGATTCGATCCTGACCTGTGGCTTTATGTTGTTTTGGTATCTTTCTTTGGATCTTCACCCGTAGTCGGGTTGTGATGTTTTGAATGATGTTTTGCTTATGTAATGTATTGTGTGAAGTGGCGAGTGTAAGCCAACTATCTCCTTTTGCAATTTAATCCCTCTTTTACATGAGTCGTGCAAAGATACCAAACTTGAGATCATTCTAGGATTGGGTTATACCTTTAAGTCATGCCTCGACACGTAGGAGGTATAGTCCCATCCTCGACACGTAGGAGATCATTCTAGGCCGCAACGACATTATTCAACCCGTACGGTCCTTTCTATTTCAACACTATGCCCTTTGGACACAAAAACGGTGGCGCCACATATCAACGACATAGTCATATGTTCACGACAGTAGAGGCATATGTTCATGACATAGTCATTAAGACCAAACATGTCAAGACTTTGGTGGAAGATCTCCACCTTACGTTTGACAACCTTCGAGAATATGACATAAGGCTCAATCCGGAAAAATGCATTCTCGACGTTCTAGCCGGAAAGCTAAAATCGGGGCCTTGTCAGAGCTCAAAACACCAACCGATCTCAAATAAGTGCAAAAACTAGCAGGCTGCTTAGCGGCCTTAAGCCGCTTCATCTCCAGGTTAGGAGAAATAGCACTGCCACTTTATAGATTGCTATAACGCACTGACAACTTCGAATGGACGGACGCGGCCACAACTGGATTGGAAGAAATAAAAACTCTACTAGCGAGCAACCCAATCCTAGCCGCCCCCGGTGTTGGCGAACCAATGTTGTTATATATATCAGCCACTCACCAGGTAGTGAGTGCCGTGCTCGTCGTCAAATGAGCCGAAGAGGGACGTAAGTTCCCCATTCAAAACCCCGTATACTACTTATCCGAGGTTCTAACACCGTGCAAATCACGGTACCCCCACTATCAGAAAATTGCCTATGCGGTCTTCATGTCATCTCGGAAACTTCGACACTACTTTCAAGAGTGTTCGATCATAGTGGCATCTGAAGTACCACTCAACAATATTATTAACAATAAATACGTCACTAGACGCATAGCCAAATGGGCCATCGAGCTCTTACCGTTTGAAATATCTTATAAGCCACGTCGGACTATTAAATCCCAGGTGTTGGCTGACTTTGTCACAGAATGGACCGAAGCTGAACTCCCTAAAGAGTACGGGTCATATTCCCACCAGACAATGTACTTTGACGGCTCCAAAATGCTAGCCGAATTGGGGGCTGGCGTAATATTGATATCTCCAACTGGGGATACAGTCCGGTACGTTCTACAAATTATGTACACAGACTCGAACAATGTGGCCGAATATGAGGCCCTATTGCATGGTCTCCGCCTAGTTGTATCCTTGGGCATACAGCGCCTCGAGGTACGCGGAGACTCAAACCTCGCTATCTCCCAAATAAACAGAGATTTTGATGCGAAGGATTCAAAAATGGCAGCTTATCGCAATGCTATATTGAAAATATTGGCTAGATTTGAGGGGTTGGAATTCCATCACGTAGCCCGGGATAATAACCAGGCCGCTAGCGTACTCGCTTGTATGGGCGCTCAACGCGACCCAGTCCCTTCGTGGAAAGGCTATTTAAGCCATCAGTAACATGGCAGGACGGTGGCGGCGATACGGATTTGGATACGAACACACCCCCGACCGAACTTAACCCAGACGTCATCGGAGACTCAAACATGGACATAACTCATTCGGATGACGAGATCATGGCTGTCATAGCCTCCTGGATAGAGCCCTTCTTAGCTTACCTTAAAAGGCAGGAGCTCCCCGATGACCAAAATGAGGCCCGCCGCATAGTCCGGCGTTCTGAAGCCTACAAAGTTCACAAAGATGAACTATATAAGAAAAACACTACTGGTGTTCTCCAAAGGTGCGTCTCCGAAGAGGAGGGAAGGAAAATTCTCACTGAAATACATGCTGGAATGCGCGGCCACCATGCCGCAGCCCGGGCGCTCGTAGGCAAAGCTTTTCGAGCTGTCTTTTTCTGACTCACTGCCCGAGCAGATGCCTAGACCTTAGTACAACATTGTGTTGGCTGCCAGCTCTTTGCAAATCAAAGTCACATGCCTCCCACCGCTTTGAGAACAATCCCCATTACTTGGCCTTTTGCGGTCTGGGGGCTCGATGTGGTCGGACCCCTTAAATGGGGAATCCATAAAAAGAAATACTTGTTGGTGATGGTAGACAAATTCACTAAATGGATAGAAGCCAAGATAGTAAAAACAGTGTAACATCCCAAATTTTCAATTTGGAATGTTATACATAGATCATACTGCATTGCATATTTCTTTGCATTTTGTGCATGGCGATCCTCGAAATTCTAAGCAACTCAAGGACCTACGGAGTGAGTTGGGAATTGTACCATTTTCGTATTTGAGTTCACTCGAATACCGGTACGAGGATAGTGTTGGTTTTAATTATTTTTCTCTCCTAAAAATATTTCTAAATACAATATATGAGCAGACATAATATGACTTCTCCAAAATAAGAGAAATATTGGAGGAAAAATATTAAAATCAGTTTTGGTATTTTTCTGGATTTATTTGCGATTTTATTTGCATAGGAAAAATACGCGTTTTTCAAAATTGCATTTAGGTTCGGGAAAAATGTTCACTTTGTCCTAAATATTATTAGAGGACGGTGAAATTTTATTTCAGGATTTTTGGAGTCCGTTTAGTATTTCTTTTGTTAGTTTTCGTACGTCAGGACTCGTTTAAAAAAAAGTGAACCGACATAACCGGGCCGTGTCCGGCTAGGACTCAGCCCGGCCGGCAGTCCCGGGACCCCCGCAGCCCAGCCGCCGGAGCCGCCGCCATTTTTTTCGAGCTAGCCACCGCCGTCGGTTTTGTCTAAAAATAAATTGGTTATTTTTTTCTCGAGAAACCCTAGATTCGTTCTTTTAGATTAGATCGGTTTTTTTCGATTTAGTTATTTAGCGGACGTTCGTCCCTACGTTCGTTTTAACGAACGTTGTTCGCCCGTTAGCCGCAGACAGCGAACGTTCGTTCGTTAGCCTGTTCATTAGTTTTCTTTTTTGGGGAATTTATCCGCGATTATTTCGATCGAGATTTCTGCCCTGATCTTGTTTTTCGTTTTTCTTTTTGCTCTAGAGTCGGAATCAGGTGATTCAAAATCCCAGATCTTCGTCTCGACGCCCTCTTTTCGGTTAACCAACTTGACAAAGTTTTGGCTACTGTAAAATTTGACCCTAGACCAAATTAGTATTCGGAGCTCATTTCTTTCGCAGTTTGAGTTTCATTTCTTCTTTCGATTTGATTCTTTTTGCAAACCGGAGTTCTTAAGTTGAACTTTCTGGTTAGACCTTATATTTTGGAGTTTTGTTTGTGCATCATTGCTTGATTTCTTATGTATGCTATTGTTTTCTTGCGATAGAATACCCGGACTGTGAAGCGTGCTACTACGAGTCTCTAGGTTTTGCGAATCGTCAGCAAGGCAAGTAACACTTTGATCATACCTTTTATTACCTAGTTTTTATGCATTAGATCAAACCCTCACAAATTGCATGAGTAGAATCTCTTAATTTGTGGGACTGGGAAGTAGATTGAGGTAGAACCTATTACCTGCATTATTTTTTTCAAACCCTTGGGAGTTACCTCTGCATTATGCTTAGGTTGACATGCTATGCTCGTAGACGTGGTTTGGGTTTGAGTGAAATCCATGACAGATGTGAGATGTTAATTAAGGATTCAACTTAAGGTGGCTACTTGAATACACATCTGGGTGGATTGGTTGCAGGGCACCTGGGGGATCCAGTGTTGTCCTAGGAAATCCCGGGGTTCCATATGATTTTTCCTATGGAATGCCACCCAGGCTCAAAGGGATCATAAAACTATTCATGCTAGAAACTTCCGTGTGCAGCCACAATGCCATTATGGGCTCTGGCATAGTTGAGTAAGTTGTGGGAAACCTTTCCATGATGGGCTAGCAGATGTAGAGGGATTGTAGGTGTACCGGCCTATCTATCGGTTAAGGGGACCTGTCGGGGATATACCCCGCGGTATGAACCTGCCGGAAATATGACCCGGCCGGACTTGGCGGTTTACTTGAGACCCGGTTTACACTTGATGATTCATCGGCGATCCATCCTAACCAGACGGTTTACAGCAACCTGCCTAAATAATACCACTCACTGGTAACCCGGTTGGCGGATCACGGATGACAAAGGCCCAAGGCCCAGAAGGCCGGTTCATATTATGGTGGGCCGGTTTATGAAGAAAGCAGAAGGAATATTCTCCTACAAAGGAAGCAAGACTAGGACTCCTTGTAATAGAGCAATCCTAATCCTACTAGGACTAGTCATGTAACCCGTCCCTTCAACATATATAAGGTGGGGCAGGGCTCCCCAAAGAGGGACAAGTTTTAGAGAAGCTCTCACAAGTTTCTAGGGTTAGACACAAAGAGCCGGTTTACCGGCAACACCATGAGGATCATAATGAGACCTAGCCTCAAACAGCATGTAGGGCTATTACCGGATGATGTTTCCCGGGGCCCGAAGCTGTCTAAATCCTTGTCTTGCATTGCATCTCTCGATTCCGCTCAACCCCTCTCAAGCTACTACATAGATGCGCGGCCTCACGACTAAGTACGCTAAACCGGACATCTGCCGTGTTAATTCCACGACAGTTGGCGCCTACCGTGGGGCTTGCGCACGGTGGTGTTGAGTTCTTGGAGGGAACTCTCTCAGGGATCGAAAAACTCGCGATTGGACAGATGAAGGGGAGTCGGCATAGAGCACTCGCGCAGGATAAGAGATTAAGGTCAAGAGAAAATTAGGGATTTGTTCGTGCGCCACCATCGTCAGTATTCTTTCCATCGGAGATCGATTTCTACTACAAGCTGTCGTACGGCGCTGCTGCACCCGCACATTGTTGTGTCTGATCATAGCAATCAAACACAACTAGTAATTATCATGGGAATTAAGACCCGTGGCAGCAAGAATCTTTTTTGCTTGAGTGAAATAGCACATCGGCTCAGATACTAGTGCTTCAATTAGTACTCATTACGTCAAGCTACATTGTCTTGATACCCACTGCTATGTGTATGTGTGAGGCAACAACGGTGGAGATATCCATGGACTAGTACTACGGAATAGAGGAGATAAAAGAAAGAAAGAAAGATACGGGGCCACAACGGGAAGTGGATAAGGCCACGGAGTCGGTCTCCGCCTCGGCCTCGCATCGAGCGCATGCTGCCTCCGTGGCTGACGAACAGCAGCGCCTCCAAACCCGCTAGTCCGCGGCCCACCTCGCCTCAGCCCCTCCGAGCTTCCTCCTCTGCCATGGTTCTTCGCTACCGCCACACAACGCGGCCTGTCACGGCGGTCTGCTTCAACTCGCCCGCTTCTCCCGTGTGCCCGCGCTCCTGCATCTGAAGTCAAGTCACCTGCCGCCTGCATGGGCCGTCGCCGCATCAGCCTCTGCAACCTCATCGTCGCTGGCTGGTGGTTCGCCTGATTCTGACTCCGCCTTGCCACCGTGTGTTCGCCGGCGTGTTCCCGAGCCGTCTCCAAGGTCAGGCTTTGAGCCGCCACCAGAGAGTCGCCCCGCGCCTGTGAGCCGCCACGGCTGTCGCGGCCTCCGAGCCGCCCTCGCCAGGGTGCCAAACTGCTGCGGAGGTCGGCCTAATTCAAGTTGCCGCTGTAACCTTCGCCAATTCGCCTCGGTAGACGCGGGTTGTCTCAGAAAAAAACGCTACACGCGCTTTAATGCAGAGAGCTCATGCCAAAGGGAAAACCAGTTTTGTTTGACTCCCGTACATGCTGGAAGCAAAATCAATGAGTACTACAGAATACTACTGCCCCAGGCGAAGCTCCCGGTGGATTTGATCCAAGCTTAAAAATAAGCAGCCACTTCTTACCAACAAAACACTGGTCTGAATTACATGTGGTGTTGTCTAAAGTCATATTGAGCCGCCACTACTGCACGTTGACCCACCGGGGGTTATGTTGAGTTGCCAGTCTGCCTATGCCGCCTCTATCGCGTCGGAAGGATCATCCGTCATCCGAACAAATCAGGTAATGTCCATCTAAATTTGTTTATTTAGCTCATATTATTTTTTTCAAAGAACAGTTGATCTTTGCCTTGGTCTGCAATATTGTTTATGCAGGGTGATTGTTCACTACGAGAGCAATGACCATGCCATGATGAATATGTGCAAATCACCGCTTTACGGCCTAATTTACATCAACATGGCACGATTCGCCCGTCTGAACCGCCTTACAACACCACCGACGATTGGCCTGTCCGCCCTCGCGATTGGTTCATGCGTCCGCACCGGTTTACAACGTCGTGGCCCTAAACCACTACATTGGTGCAAGGTTAAAGGCCGACTCACCTGTCCGCACCGGTTTACAACGTCGTGGCCGTATTTCGCTACCGCGCCGGCTTACAATGTCGTGGCCGACTCATCTATTGCCCGGGCGAATCAGGTGATATCTATCCTATTTATTTTTAATACATATTAATTCATCCGAGCAAAAATACGTCGCCCCGCTGTATTCTATACGCAGGAAACTCATTCATTACAAAGTGATATTATACCGTGGAGATGGAGGCACGCCAGCATCATTCGGCACAAGTGGACGTCGTTACTCAATGGACTCCCGAACCGGCTTACAAACACCGTGACCGTCTTTCGCGACCACGCAGGTTTACAACACCGTGGCCGTCTTTCGCGACCGCGCCGGTTTATAACGCGGGGGACAACTTGCTCATCTGCGCCGGCTTACAAAACTACGGCCGATTCATATCTCTGTGTTGCCACTGATGATGCGGTCGTTTTACTGTCCGCCCTGTGATCCGGTCTATTCAACATACCGGTTCAAATACATCAGGTGATATCCATCTAAATCTATTTCTCTTGATATATATATATATATATATATATATATATTTATTTTGCTATGCAGGACAATTCTATAAGGGACCAACCAGGACTTGCCTTTCAAGCGCAACTCTTTCATAGGTACCCTACCTCCACGGTCACTAGGGGGCTACGGATCACATTCGAATCCTCGCTTAATCCCTTCTGGTCCGGTTTATATGGTCATCTTCGCATCATCGCCCTTTGGATTAAATCCATTGATTGGCAAAAAATGTTCTTGTCCCTTGGAGTACATCCTTTGATGGCAAAAGAAAAAATTCTTGCCCCTTGGTTGATACATCCTTTGATGGCAAAAGAAAAAATGTTCTTGTCCCTTGGAGTACATCCTTTGATGGCAAAAGAAAAAATTCTTGCCCCTTGGTTGATACATCCTTTGATGGCAAAATAAAAAATGTTCTTGTCCCTTGGAGTACATCCTTTGATGGCAAAAGAAAAAAATTCTTGCCCCTTGGTTGATACATCCTTTGATGGCAAAAG
>LR738715.1:535521422-535532625 GCA_902687465.1 Secale cereale
GTTCTTATCCCTTGGAGTACATCCTTTGATGGCAAAAGAAAAAATTCTTGCCCCTTGGTTGATACATCCTTTGATGGCAAAAGAAAAAATGTTCTTGTCCCTTGGAGTACATCCTTTGATGGCAAAAGAAAAATTCTTGCCCCTTGGTTGATACATCCTTTGATGGCAAAAGAAAAAATGTTCTTGTCCCTTGGAGTACATCCGTTGATGGCAAAAGAAAAAGTTCTTGCCCCTTGGAGTACATCCTTTGATGGCAAAAGAAAAACGTTCTTGCTCCTTTGATTAAATCCATTGATTGGCAAAAGAAATCATTGCTCCTTGGATTGCACCCATTGATTGGCAAAATGAATCATAGCCCTTTGGGTCGCATCCATTGATTGGCAAATATGGAGCCTGGCAGCTCGTAAAAATCCTCTACTACATGGTCTTATTTGCAACGATGTTTCGTGTTTTGTGATTTTTCAAAAAAAATTCTATGGTTTTTTGAACCGGAGCTGGGCAACTTCAAAGTTGACCACGTATTTACAAAAGTCTGGGTCATAGAACACCAGCATGATTTAAAACCGGCGTTTATCATAACCTGGAACAATCAGTGGGCAAATACCAAGAGAGCCAAGAGCCTCTTCAGAATCTACACATTCAATTATGCCTACCGGATTAAGGACGTCAGGTACACTTAATCACAGGTAAGATAATGACCGGTGTTTATTAAACCGGCCTGGCTTTTGACTATAAGTCGTCAATATGAGAAAAGATAATGACCGGTGTTCTTAAACCGTCCTGGCTTTTGACTATAAGTCGCCAGTATGAGATAAGATAATGACCGGTGTTCATTAAACCGGTCTGGATTTTGACTATAAGTCGCCAGTATGAGATAAGATAATGACCGGCGTTTATTAACCCGGCCTGATTGTGATCAAACATCACTGGAACCGGTTTTCAAACCGGATTATATTATTCAAATCTTTAATAGCCAACATGGCTGGATTTTTACTATGGTTATCAATATTATGATTGAGGTTTTCAAAGTCGCTTTAAGCGCAATGGATATTATTTCATCAATGGAAGTGATTTAATCTACAAAGGAATAGTCCCGAGTCGCTGCAGGCTTACAACCCGGCACTTGGGGGCTACATTATTCAGATTGAGATTATATCAAATACGCAAGTCTCATGTCGCTGCAAGCATGCACCATGACACTTGGGGGCTAATGCAAAGTCATTTTTTGCTCACCTTATTGAAGACCCGACACATCACATTGTAATGAGCCGGCCCTTGGGGGCTACCAATCGCTCCTGTCAACAATTTAAGGTACACAAGTATTAATCCATTATATTGAAGTTTCCACTGCTCAGTTGGTAAAGCACAAAGCTCTTAACCTTGTGGGCGTGGGTTCAAACCCCACGATGGAAGTTACATTATATAATGTTATTTTCAATGATAATATCTACAAAGTCCCTGCTCATTATTGCATAATGACCCGGCACTTGGGGGCTACATGTTGCTATTCAAGTTTACATGATCATATTTTCAAAGTCCCTCCTCATTATTGCATAATGACCCGGCACTTGGGGCTACATATGTGCAATATTCAGTTTTTACTAGTGATTGGGTTGAACAATCTGGATTTCTTCAAGATTGCAATTTTTATATTGAAACAAGTCTTAAGCTATCAGTATGTTCTCCTCTTAAGACTTGGGGGCTACAGGTAATATGCATATAAAGGAGGAACATCTTCAAATTCTCAGATTTGGGTAAGTTCGGAAGATTAATTGTGTGACCCAGCGTTGGTAACAATCATAAACCGGCGTCTATAAACTGTCATGACCTGGAATCATTAGTTTTTTATAAACCGGCAATGGTGGTAATCATAAACCGGCATCCTCAAGCCGGCTTGATATCAACTAAATATTTGAAGACCAATATTTTTATTAAGTCAGAGCATTGAAGGCTGATTCAAATGGATTCTTGATTTGCAATATTTCTTATGCAAGCAAGTTGATTATGAAGCTGGTCTGTTGACCCGGATTTTCTAGAAGAAGGAATGACAAGGATTTAAGGATGGTCAGGTGCCGGTTTACAAGAATTCTTAACCCGGAGCACAACCTATCAAATTTGTTCTTGTGGTTATTTTGCAGCATAAGTTTACCATGGATAAATCCAAGCTAAATTGGGGGCTAATGTCGGGGATATACCCCGCGGTATGAACCGGCCGGAAATATGACCCGGCCGGACTTGGCGGTTTACTTGAGACCCGGTTTACACTTGATGATTCACTGGCGATCCGTCCTAACCAGACGGTTTACAAGCAACCTGCCTAAATAATACCACTCACTGGTAACCTGGTTGGCGGATCACGGATGACAAAGGCCCAAGGCCCAGAAGGCCAGTTCATATTACGGTGGGCCAGTTTATGAAGAAAGCATAAGGAATATTATCCTACAAAGGAAGCAAGACTAGGACTCCTTGTAATAGAGCAATCCTAATCCTACTAGGACTAGTCATGTAAACCGCCCCTTCAACATATATAAGGAGGGGCACGGCTCCCGAAAGAGGGACAATTTTTAGAGAAGCTCTCACAAGTTTCTAGGGTTAGACACAAAGAGCCGGTTTACTGGCAACACCATGAGGATCATAATGAGACCTAGCCTCAAACAACATATACGGCTATTACCGGATGATGTTTCCCGGGGCCCGAAGCTGTCTAAATCCTTGTCTTGCGTTGCGTCTCTCGATTCCGCTCAACCCCTCTCAAGCTACTACATAGATGCGCGGACTCACGACTAAGTCCGCTAAACCGGACATCTGCCGTGTTAATTCCACGACAGGACCTGTTCGGAAAGACTGTGTCTCGGTCATCCGTTTCTCAAACACCATGCAGTGCGAGAAACCAAACGGAGGCGATCGAGTCTTGTGGAAAAAGTGCACAAACCTCTGCAGAGTGTACAAACTGATCATGATTAGCCGTGTCCCCGGTTATGGACGTCTTGAGTATCTGGTACTTGAATTATTGGTTGATCTCATCACTCTAAAATTAATTTGTTGGGTTAATGGTTACTTTAATTTGGGATTGAGTTGGAGGTACCTTCTCAATGATGTTTCAACTACCATGATAGTTAAAATAAAATTTATTCCTTTGTTGTAGGGAAAAATTGGCTTTACGCAAAAACTTTAACCTTAGAGCCTCCACCAGCCAAATATGCATATAGTGTAGTCTTTATTTCAGTTACTTGCATCTTCTGTGTTATCTTGCCAGCATATTCCATGTGCTGACCCGTTTTTGGGCTGTAACATGTTACGTTGTAGACTTTTCAGACGAGGAGTAAGACGTTCTAGGTCGTTTGTCATGCACTCATCTATGCCGTTGAAGTTGATGGACTCACTTATCTTCCAAGCCTTCCGCTGTTATTTTGGTAGATGGTCTTAAGCCAGACTTATGTAATAAATTCTCTTTAGAGACACTCGATGTAATAAGTGTGTGATTGCCACTCTGTTATAAATCCTTCAAGTACTATGTGTGTCAGCATTACCGATCCAGGGATGACACTGAAACACAGAGACTTCGGTCCATTCGGATCGTGGTCGCTACAAGATGGTATCAGAGCACACGCTGAATGTAGGACACGGCAACTAAGATAAACCATAGGTCACTCTTCTCTACTCATTTCTGACTCCTCTCCATTTTCTACTTCTTTAGGATGGTGGACCCAAGGAACAAGTTCACGCAATCGTATGAAGACACACCTTTTGGAAGACACTTGAAGGAAGTCACTAGGTACTTGAACATAGGAATACCAAGCTTTACCGGGACCTACACCGCCACTTTACCAGAAGATGAGAGATGGTGCATTCAAGTCAAATTCCCGGGAGAACCTTCGCACCATCCACTGAGCCAATAGAGTTTTCTTTTGATGCACCAACCTGGAGCCTAGGCAAGAGTATGGCAGCCCACATCACTATGGGAAGGATCGGAGAAGTCTACAAGCAGGAGCTGAAGGACACCATCTACCATATTTGTGGATGCCGAGATGAGAGTTGGGACATGATCAGCACCCGGAAGGATAGGTCCATTGCAGCGTTCATCTAGGAGTTAAACCAGCACATTCGACGACAGGAGCACCAGATGTGTGCTGGGATGATAGATTTGAAGAAGGCACTAAACAGGAATTTGGAGCTAGAAGAAGAACTTAAGTCTACTCGTGACGGATACGAGGAGGAGATGTTGATACTAGTGGAGAAGAATGATGATTTGACAAGGAAGCTAGAAGTATTCATGGGAGATCCAGCACCAGGAGGTGGAGAAGAGGAAGAAGAACCCAAGGAGATTCGTTCTGAAGATTACACAATCATCGACGACACGGATTCATACCCCGATGATAGTGAAAACGAAGACTATGAAGATGAAGCTGGAGCAGACTTCATGGAATCTTCCGCCGATCAAAATATCTAGATGACCACCCTATGACTAGTAGTTTTCCCCCACAAAGTAGTATTTAGAGCACTTTGTAAGGTTAGTTAGATCTTTGTAAGACCTTGCTTGAAATTGATTGGTGTGATATGATTGTGTTTGTCTCATGTGCATATGGGTAGTGAATTCCCCTTAGACCTCATTTCTATTCTAATCTCTTCCCTCTACACCCATCAGATGCCTCCAAGACGTGAGCCCGGATTTGAGTTTCCCTCTAAGCTCACTCAGTTGATCCAGCAGCAGAACACTTTGATGCAACTTCTTGTCCAGAACACTCAGAACAACCAGAACAACAACAACAACCCTCCACCACCACTACCCGTGGACAACCTGACACGTTTCCTAAGGTTGCAACCACCGGTATTTGCTAGCAGCATTGAACCAATAGTTGTTGATGATTGGCTGCGCAAGATTGGAAGGGATTTGACCACCACCAATTGCTCGGATGCTGAGAAAGTGCGATTTGCCACACACCAGTTGTCTGGACCAGCCGCAGCATGGTGGGAGAATTACACAACTACCTTCCCTATAGTCAATGTTACTTGGGAGAAGTTTCAGCAAGCTTTCCGTACTGCCCATGTCTCAACTGGAGCTATGAGCATGACGAAGCGGGAGTTTCGCAACTTGCGCCAAGGAAATCGTACTATGGCTCAGTACGTGGATGAGTTTAGTACCCTATCTCGTTATGCCCCAGATGATGTGGCCACAGACGCCGCTAAGCAGGAGAGATTTATAGAAGTGCTGAATGATGAGATGAGCGTACAGTTGATGGTGGAAACCTTCAACAACTATCAGGAGTTGGTAGATAAAGATCTTATTATTGAAGGGAAGAAGCAACAAATTGAGAACCGCAAAAGGAAGTATGGACAAGGAAGGAATAATTCTGGAGCCCAGCAGAAGCCCCGATTCACTCCGAATTCGGGAGGATATACCCATAACCATGGAAGCCACAACCACACCGGAGGAAGTTCCCACAACCACAATGGCTCCAAGAATGGGAATGGGAATGGAGCAAACAATAATCAGAACCGCTCTACTCCATCCAAACCCGCCAAGAAGGATTTAAGCCACGTCACCTGTTACAAGTGCGGAAGAATGGACATTATGCCAATGAGTGCCCCGAAGCTAAGAATGGGAACGGCAAAGGAAGTGCCGGGAAGAATCCCAACCCATTCAATAAAGGACAAGTGAACCACGTGACCCTGGAGGAGGTAGAAGAGCAACCGGATGCTGTTGTCGGTAAGTTTTTGGTTAAAACATTTACCACAATAGTTCTTTTCGATACCAGTGCATCACATTCATAAATTTCAAGGGGATTCGTAAATAGACATAGGATGTCCACCCGAGTTCTTAAGACCCACCTGTTAGTAAGTTCACCAGGAGCAGAGTATATGGCACACCAAGGATGTTTTCAGACGCCATTGATCATAGGACGCCATACTTTCCCCTCCGACCTAATAGTTTTGGAGTCACAAAGATTGGATGTGATATTAGGAATGGATTGGCTATCGAAGTATGGAGGCAACATCGATTGTTCCAACAAGTCTATTTTGCTTACCACCCCGGAGGGAAAAAGGATTAAGTATGTATCTAGGCATTCACCTATACGGACACAAGTACATTCTCTCACGGGAGTTGTTCAGGAGGAAGTGCCTGTAGTAAAGGATTTTCCGGATGTGTTCCCAGAGGAGCTACCTGGCATGCCACAGAATGGAGATATTGAGTTCTTGATTGAGTTGTTGCCTGGCACCGGACCCATATCTAAGAGACCGTATCAGATGCCAGCGAATGATCTGGAGGAGATCAAGAAGTAGATTAAGGAGTTATTGGAGAAAGGTTTTATTCATCGGAGTTCATCACCTTGGGGAGCCCAAGTACTTTTGGTCAAGAAGAAGGATGGATCTTTAAGAATGGTCGTTGATTATCGTGCGCTGAATGAAGTGACTATTAAGAATAAGTACCAGCTGCCGATGATTAATGATTTGTTCGACCAACTCCAGGGAGCGAAAGTATTATCCAAGATAGATCTAAGATCTGGATACCACCAATTGAAGATCCGAGAGAAGGATATACCTAAGACAGCCTTCACCACAAGGTACGGGCTATATGAGTATAGGGTTATGTCATTTGGATTGACCAACGCCCCTGCCTATTTCATGAGTATGATGAACAAGGTGTTCATGCAGTTCTTGGATAAGTTTGTCGTGGTATTCATTGATGATATTTTGGTCTACTCGAAGGATGAAGAGGAACATGCAGAGCATTTGCGTTTGGGATTGGAGAAGCTCAGAGAACATCAGTTGTATTCCAAGTTCAGCAAATGCGAGTTTTGGTTGAAGGAAGTTGGATTCTTCGGGCATGTTATATCAGGAGAAGGTATAGCAGTGGAGCCCATCAAAGTGCAGGCAGTAACTAAATGGTTGGCACCCACTTCAGTTGGAGAAATCCACAGTTTTCTTGGACTCGCGTGATATTACCGGAGGTTCATAGAAAATTTCTCCAAGATAGCTAAGCCAATGACGAATTATTGAAGAAGGAGACAAAGTTCGATTGGACTAAAGAGTGTGAAGAGAGTTTCCAGGAGTTGAAGAAACGGTTGACGACAACCCCAGTGCTGATATTACCAGATATACGCAAGGATTTCCAAGTATACTGCGATGCTTCATGCTTAGGACTTCGAGGAGCACTTATCCAGGATGGATGAGTTGTTTCCTATGCATCCCATCAACTGCGACCGCACGAGTTGAATTATGCGACGCACGATCTGGAGTTAGCAGCTGTAGTGCACGCACTCAAAACCAGGAGACATTTCCTTATTGGAAATCGTTGTGATGTGTATACGGATCACAAGAGTTTGTAGTACATTTTCACTCAGAAGGAGTTGAACCTCAGAGAAAGGAGATGGTTGGAGCCTATAAAGGAGTATGATATCAAGCTACACTATCACCCAGGGAAGGCCAATGTCGTTGCAGACGCTTTGAGCCAGAAGAGTTATGCCAATACCCTAGTAAAAGGGGGATTGCCGTAGGAGTTAGCAGAACATCTCAGGGAGCTTCGTTTGGAGATAGTTCCTAGAGGTTTCGTTCCAACGTTGGAGGTTCAGTCAACATTGCTGGGAAAGATACGTGAAGCCCAGAAGGATGATAAGGAGATTGCCGAGATAAGGAAAAGGATGAGTGAAGGAAAATCCAAAGGATTTCGTGAAGATGAACACGACACCTTGTGGTTTGAGGATCGAATCTATGTGACCAACGACCCGGAGATCACGAAGTTGATACTATAGGATGCACATGATTCACCATACTCGATACACCCCGGAAACACCAAGATGTATTTGGATTTGAAGGAACATTTCTGGTGGACGCGTATGAAGAAGGATATTGCCGAGTATGTAGCCGTATGTGATGTATGCCAGAGAGTAAAAGCAGAGCATCAGAAGCCAGCAAGATTGCTACAGCCTATGCCGATACCCGAATGGAAGTGGGAGAAGCTTGGCATGGATTTTATCACCGGATTGACCAGGACCAAGTCGGGATATGATTCAATCTAGGTAGTAGTGGATCGTTTGACCAAAGTAGCCCACTTTATCCCCGTGAAAACCACGTACACCAGTGCGAAGATGGCCAAGATATACATGACCAGGATCATATGTCTGCACGGAGTTCCGAGGACCATTGTATCAGATAGAGGAACACAGTTCACCTCAAACTTTTGGCATCAGCTACACCAAACGTTGGGAACAAGGCTGGAATTTAGTACAACGTTTCACCCACAGACAGATGGACAGACCGAGAGAGTCAACCAGATTCTGGAGGACATGTTGAGAGCCTGTGCGCTAGATTATGGATCCAGTTGGGATGATAATTTGCCCTACGCGGAGTTCTCGTACAACAACAGTTACCAGGCCAGTTTGAAGATGGCACCGTTCAAAGCATTGTACGGAAGGAGATGCCGAACTCCGTTAATGTGGGATGAAGTTGGAGACCGACAGTTGTTTGGACTAGACTTGATCAAAGAGTCTCAGGAGAAGGTTAAGTTGATTCGAGATAGATTGAATGTAGCTCAGTCCAGGCAGAAGAGTTATGCAGACTCGAAGCGCAAGGAGATAGCCTATGAAATCAGAGACAAAGCGTACCTGAGAGTATCGCCCCTACGAGGAGTTAAACATTTCGTAGTTAAGGGAAAACTAGCCCCGAGATTTGTAGGACCTTACCCTGTTTTGGAATGCATGGGAGAGGTTGCCTATAAATTGGAGTTACCCGAAGGTTTGTCAGGAGTGCATGATGTGTTTCACGTTTCGCAGCTTAAGAAGTGCCATGAGGAGATGGCCGATATCCCTCTTAGAGACACAGTACCCCTGGAAACAATTCAGTTGGATAGCGATCTGACTTATGAGGAGAAACCTGTTAAGATCCTCGAATTTTCAAGCAGAGTCACCCGCAGTAAGGTTATCAAGTTTTGCAAAGTTCAATGGAGTCACCACACCGAGGAAGAAGCCATCTGGGAACGAGAAGATGATCTACGCAAGGACCACCCACACTTGTTCTCTAGCCAGGCCGAATCTCGAGGGCGAGATTCATTCTAAGGGGGGTAAGTTTGTAACATCCCAAATTTTCAATTTGGAATGTTATACATAGATCATACTGCATTGTATATTTCTTTGCATTTTGTGCGTGGCAATCCTCGAAATTCTAAGCAACTCAAGGACCTACGGAGAGAGTTGGGAATTCTACCGTTTTCGTATTTGAGTTCACTCGAATACCGGTACGAGGATAGTGTTGGTTTTAATTATTTTTCTCTCCTAAAAATATTTCTAAATACAATATATGAGCGGAGATAATATGACTTCTCCAAAATAAAAGAAATATTGGAGGAAAAATATTAAAATCACTTTTGGTATTTTTCTGGATTTATTTGTGATTTTATTTGCATAGGAAAAATACGCATTTTTCAAAATTGCATTTAGGTCCGGAAAAAATGTTAACTTTGTCCTAAATATTATTAGAGGACAGTGAAAATTTATTTCGGGATTTTTGGAGTCCGTTTAGTATTTGTTTTGTTAGTTTTCGTATGTCAGGACTCGTTTAAAAAAAAGGTGAACCGACCTAACCGGGCCGTTTCCGGCTAGGACTCAGCCCGGCCGGCCTTTAAAAGCCGAGACGAGGACCCCCGCAGCCCATCCGCCCCGCCTCGCTTGCCCTAGCGCCGCCGCCGACCTAGCCGCGCCGCGCCGCCACCAGCACTCAAGCCGCCGCTGCCGCCACCCGTCGCCGTGCGCCACCGTCGCCGAGCCGCCCGCCGCCGCCGAGCCGCCCACCGCCACAGGACCCGCCGCCCGCCGCTGCCGGAGTAGCCACCGGAGCCGCCGCCGTTTTTATTTTCAAGGTAGCCGCCGCCGTCGGTTTTGTCTAAAAACCGATTGGTAATTTTTTTTCTCTAGAAACCCTAGATTCGTTCTTTTAGATTAGATCGGTTTTTTCGGTTTAGTTATTTAGCGGACGTTCGTCCGTACGTTCATTTTAACGAACGTTGTTCGCCCGTTAGCCGCAGACAGCGAACGTTCGTTCGTTAGCCTATTTGTCAGTTTTCTTTTTCGGGGTATTTATCCGCGATTATTTCGATTGCGATTTCTGCCCTGATCTTGTTTTTCGTTTTTCTTCTTGCTCGAGAGTCGGAATCAGGTGATTCAAAATCCCTGATCTTCGTCTCAACGCCCTCTTTTCGTTTAATCAACTTGAACAAAGTTTTGGCTACTGTAAAATTTGACCCTAGACCAAATTTTTATTGGGAGCTCGTTTCTTTCGCAGTTTGAGTTTCGTTGCTTCTTTTGATTTGATTCTTTTTGGAAACCGGAGTTCTTAAGTTGAACTTTCTGGTTAGATCTTATCTTTTGGAGTGTTTTTTGTGCATCATTGCTTGATTGCTTATGTATGCTATTGTTTGCTTGTGATAGAATACCCGGACTGTGAAGCGTGCTACTACGAGTCTCTAGGTTTTGCGAATCGTCACCAAGGCAAGTAACACTTTGATCATACCTTTTATTACCTAGTTTTTATGCATTAGATCAAACCCTCACACATTGCATGAGTAGGATCTCTTAATTTGTGGGACTGGGAAGTAGATTGAGGTAGAACCTATTACCTCCATTATTTTTTTGAAACCCTTGGGAGTTACCTCTACGTTATGCTTAGGTTGCCATGCTATGCTCGTAGACGTGGTTTGGGTTTGAGTGAAATCCATGACAGATGTGAGATGTTAATTAAGGATTCAAGTTAAGGTGGCTACTTGAATACACATCTGGGTGGATTGGTTGCAGGGCACCTAGGGAATCCAGTGTTGTCCTAGGAAATCCCGGGGTTCCGTGTGATTTTTCCTATGGAATGCCACCCAGGCTCAAAGGGATCATAAAACTATTCATGCTAGAAACTTCCGTGTGTAGCCACAATGCAATTATGGGCTCTGGCATAGTTGAGTAAGTTGTGGGAAACCTTTCCATGATGGGCGAGCAGATGTAGAGGGATTTTAGGTGTACCGGCCTATCTATCGGTTAAGGGAACCTCTTCGGAAAGACTGTGTCTCGGTCATCCGTTTCTCAAACACCATGCAGTGCGAGAAACCAAACGGAGGCGATCGAGTCTTGTGGGAAAAGTGCACAAACCTCTGCAGAGTGTACAAACTGATCATGATTAGCCGTGTCCCCGGTTATGGACATCTTGAGTATCTGGTACTTGAATT
>LR738715.1:535547365-535570267 GCA_902687465.1 Secale cereale
TTTGCCGACAGCAAGCAGTCGGCAAAGAATGCCACGTGGCAGCTCCCTGTTCAACCTGGGAACACTGGTTGCCTATTTGGGCATTTTGCCGACTGCCGGCAGACGGCAAAGAGGCTCAGCTCTTTGCCGACTGCCGGCAGTCGGCAAAGAGGCTAAGGTCTTTGCCGATTGCTGGCAGTCGGCAAAGAGGCTAAGGTCTTTGCCGACGGCCAGCAGACGGCAAAAAAGGCCACGTGGCAGCTTCCCAGTGACTCCTATTTGGCCTCTTTGCCGTCTGCCAGCAGACGGCAAAGACCTTAGCCTCTTTGCCGTCTGCCGGCTGACGGCAAACCACGCCGTTAACCCCTAACGGCTCCCACCTCACCTCACTGCCGTCTACGCTCTTTGCCGTCTGCTGGCCACAAACGGCTGACAGCAAAGAGCTTTGCCGACTGCTTCTATGAAGCAGACGGCAAAGAAGGCCTTTACCGGCGTTAATTCAGCCGGACTGTTTGCCGACTGCTAGCAGTCGGCAAAGAGCTTTGCCGACTGCCATTCATGCCTTTGCCGACTGCCATGGCAGTCGGCAAAGAAGCTGATTCCTGTAGTGTAATGCACTCGAAGAACCAGGTCTCCTTCCTGAAATGCTCGGCTTCGGACATTGCGAGCATGGAATCGACGCATGTCCTGTTGATAGATGGTCGACTGGATCAAGGCCGTCTAATGTTCCTCCTCCAAGAGGTCGACTGCATCCTGACGAGCTTGCTCTGCTTCGGCCTCAGAAAAGAGTTCCACACTGGGGGCATTATGTAACAAATCACTTGGCAGCACGGCTTCAGCTCCATAGACCATGAAGAAAGGGGTATGGCCAGTCGACCGGTTTGGAGTTGTCTTCAGACCCCATAAGACAGACGGTAGTTTAGTTACACAAGCTCCGGTGGCATGCTTAAGGTCACGCATGAGCCGTGGCTTCAGGCCTTGGAGAATCAAACCGTTTGCTCTTTCTACTTATCCATTCGACTGCGGATGTGCTACGGAGGCATAGTCGACTCGTGTTCCTTGAGAGGAACAGAAAGCTCTGAATTCACCCGAGTCAATGTTGGAGCCGTTGTCCGTGATGATGCTGTGGGGGACTCCATATCTCAATATTAATTCCCTGATGAAGCTGATGGCGGTGCTCGACTCGAGGTTCTTGATGTGCTTGGCCTCAATCCATTTGGTGAACTTGTGGACTGCCACGAGCAGGTGAGTGAATCCGCTTCTGCCAGTTTTTAAGGGGCTGACCATGTCTAAGCCCCAAACAACAAAGGGCCAAACTAGTGGAATGGTCTTCAGAGCAGACGCTGGCTTGTGGGACATGTTGGAGTAGAACTGGCAGCCTTCGCACTTATCCACAATATCTTTAGCCATCTCGTTGGCTCGGGGCCAATAAAACCTAGCTCGGTACGCCTTGGCCACTATAGTCCGAGAGGAAGCGTGGTGGCCACAAGTCCCCGAGTGAATCTCATTCAGAATCAGTCGACACTCCTCTGGGGTTGTCAGGGATATTACTAGCAGGTATGAACCGGCTAGTGTAAACCGGATTATGGAAATATCGTTGTATTATTGTAATACCTAGTAAAGGCTACGGCCCATGAGATCTTAGGGCCCATGTATAGAGTTATAGTTTGTAAACCGCCTGATCATGTAACTTGAGAGATAAGGAAGAAAGAGTAGAGACCGAGGCGGACACGAGTATGAGCCGGCTCGGGACTCTATAAACCGGATCGGGCGTCGCCTCTATATAAAGGGACGACCCGGCGACGGTTCAGGGACAAGCAAGAAACAACCCGTCGAGACACAGGCAAGCAATCCGCTCCCTGTTCATCGACGCCCAAGCAATACCAAACCAAACTAGACGTAGGCTTTTACCTTCATCGAAGGGGCCGAACTAGCATAAACCCTCTGTGTCCTTTGTGTGATTTTAACCCCTTCAAGCTAACCCGTGCGATGGTTCCATTGATAAGTCCGTTAAACCGGACATCTGCCGTGTTAATTCCACGACAGTCGGCGCCCACCGTGGGGCCTTCGCACGATGGTTTCGAGTTCTTGAAGGGCAGCTTTGAAGGGCTCAAGGGCTACGCGGTCGGCCGGATGACCAAGAGTCGTCGCGGCCGGATCTACATCGACGACGCAGGTTGGGGACCGGAGGCCGATTCAATCGAATACGGGTACCGGGTTCCCTTTGGCAGCATCCACGTCTTCATCGGCAAGATCGGCGAACCGGGACCTAAGCCGGACGTCTTCCCCAACATCATCGAGCCGGCTCAGCGTGCGAGATCAGCCCGGATTCAGCCCGCCATGAAGCGCGTTTTCGTTGGAGCAGTTCATGGGGTCCAGGCCGAGGACGGATCAGAATCCGGTGGCGAGAAAGTTGTCTACTCCGACGACGAATCTTCATCCGGAGAGACTGAATCTTTGTATCAGTTGCGGGACGGCCGGTCTGAGGGTGAGTCCGACGAAGACAGTATTCCGGGCCCCTTTGTCCCGCCAAACCGGGTGGCTGTCTTTATGGCCAGTTCACAACCTACGCCACAGTCCACGGTGATCGGGGTGACAGCAGAAGCTGGTGTAGGGGGGAGTGGCCAAGCCCTCTCGCCCACTGACGTTCTATCCACCTTAGTCGAGGAGTTCACAGCCCGAGCCATGGCAGAGGTAGCTCCAGCAGACAAGGCGCAACATGATGCAAAGCTCCTTCAGCTAAAGGGCCGGATTGATCAAGCAAGGGAAGACCTGAAAACAGAGAAGGCTATGATAGCAATAAGGCAGGCGGAACTGAATGATCAAGCTTTTCATCTAAGGATGGAGCAGGCCTCTGCATAGGGAGTAGGGGGTCGGAAATATCAATCTCGTATACCGTCGGTTTACGAAGCGACGGATCTGTTCAGGACACCCGGGGCTGGAACCAACAATGATCCGGCTTTAAACCAGAGGGCGCCCCCAAGGGATGAGCTGGTTCAGCAGCCTACTGCGGAGCAAGATCGGCGGGTCATCTCTACGCCTCACGTTCCTACCCCTCCGGGTCACTATTCAAATTCTTTGGACAACATCGTTGCTGCTGCTTCACGCTTGGCCGCTTTACCCATTGAGGGGACATCCCCAGTGGCGTTGGAGGCACGCAAGGTTAAGGACCTACTTAATATGGCGTTAATACAGCAGCAAGCATATTCTCATAGCCGGGAGAGGCTCCATTCAACACCACGCCCCAGCCGGAGTTACACTAGGCATTGGGAGGAACCAGAAGTGTCTAGCAGTGAACGCAGGCGACACCGGCACAGACAGAATAATCCGGCAGGCGTGGACGCACAAGCTCAGGATGCAAATCGGATTAGATCTGTGGCCCGGGAAGAGATCCGTCAAACGACGCCGATTCACACAACCACAACAGAGACAGGAGTCACAACGAGTTCCTTTGGGGTGCAGTGTCTTATCCCCGCTTTACGGAGCGTGAAGCTGCCCAAGGATTTCAAAGGTCCGCGTAAGGTGCCTAATTACACAGCAGATTTGGCTCCAGAAGCTTGGGTTGAGAGTTACGAAATGGCCATGGAGATGCTGGATGTAGATGAAGCGGCTTGTGCAAAGTACTTTACTATGATGCTTGAAGGTACAGCCCGGACCTGGCTAAAGGGTTTACCCCCTAATTCCATCGGGTCATGGGGAGAGCTACGTCGCCAGTTTATCAAAAATTTCAAAGATACGTGCAAAAAGCCAATGTCAATAGTGGATCTAGCAGCCTGTGTGCAAGGAGAACAGGAATCTACAAGTGCATGGGTGCGGTGAGTATCAGAGATCTTGCATTCTTCGAATGGTATCAATCCCAGTACGGCAATAGTGACATTGGAAAACAATTGCTGGTTTGAGTCTCTAAAGTTAAAACTAGGATGGCTTAAACGGGATTGTAATGATATGGGAACTCTCATGAGTGCTCTGGTAAAGTATGGGGACTCCGACAACAATAAGTATCCAGAAGCAGAGGGAGACAAGGCTGGAAAGGTCAATAAGCCTGGTAAACCGGCACAGGTTAATCCGGCTGGTACTAGTTTCTTAGGCAAGCAAAAGGCAGAGGGTGTTTCTGATTTCGTGGCCAATACCCAAGTTCAAGGGGGTTTTCAGCGCAATAAGGGCAAACCGCCTCCACAAACCGGCGGAGGGGACGTTAGTTGGGACCAGGAGTTAAGTTAGCCTTGTCCGAAGCATAGCACAAGGGAACGACCAGCGAAACACACTATAGGAGAATGCAGGCCCTTGATGGAAGCCATAATGAGCCGCTTCAATTCTAACAACGGGCCTCCAAATGATGGTTCAGGCCCGGGGTTCTACGGTCCGGGTCACCAGGGGAATGGCTCCGGATCAGGATATCATGGCAACAACAGTGGTTATAATCACCAAGGCAACAATCAGTATGGCCAAGGCGGTTATAATAACCAAGGCAATCAGCAGCGTGGTCAAGGTGGTTACAATAACCAAAACAACCAACAGCAGGGCCAGGGTAATCACAATAACCAGGGCAATCAGCAGCACCCGCGGCAGTAGCAGCAGCAATCCGGATACCAGAGTAATCCGAAGGAGCTGAGTAGTGGGCAGTATCATGTATTTACTACGAGTTTGTGTAAACGGGATCAAAAAGTTTTAAAGCGGGCGGTCCACGCGGTTTAACCAGCAACACCGCAATTCCTGCGCTGGTCAGAACAGCCTATTGTGTGGAGCAGGGAGGATCATCCGCTGCGAGTTGATAATCCAGGCCACTTGGCCTTGGTAGTAGCACCACAGGTGGGGGGCTACAAGTTCACCAATGTTCTCATGGACGGCGGCAGCAACATCAATATCTTGTATTATGAGACCTTCCGTCGCATGGGGCTGATGGATAAAAAGCTAAGGCAATCAAACACAGTGTTTCATGGGGTAGTGCCGGGTAAGTCAGCTTACCCAGTTGGGAAAATTGACTTAGAAGTTACCTTTGGAGATGAGCATGATTCCAGGTCAGAGATGATAACTTTTGAAGTCATCAAGATCCGGAGCCCTTATCACGCTCTGTTCGGGAGGACGGTTTATGCCAAGTTTATGGCTAGGCCGTGTTATGTTTATCTGTAGCTCAAGATGCCGGGTCACAAAGGCACAATCACGGTTCATTGAAGTCGCAAGATTGCATTGGAGTGTGAAGAGGGAGACACTGCTTACGCGGAGGCAGTATGTGCTACAGAGGAGATGAAGTTTTATAAGGATAATGTTGAAACGGCAGATATGACCCCGTTGAAAAAACCAACTACGGAGCATGACCCGGCATTGAAATTTAAATCGGCGGAGGAGACCAAGCACGTTGATTTTGTGCTAGGCGATTCATCCAAGCAGTTCACTATCAGCGCTAACCTTGATCCCAAATAGGAAAGCGCGCTCATCGAGTTCATCCGTGAGAACCGGGATATCTTTGCATGGAAACCTTCTGACATGCCAGGTATACCGAGGGAACTCGCTGAGCACAGCCTTAACATTGATCCGAAGTTTAAACCGGTTAAACAGTATCTGCGCCGCTTCAACGAAGAAAGGCGCAAGGCGATAGGAGAAGAGGTGGCCAGGCTTTTGGCTGCAGGGTTCATAGTTGAAGTTTTTCATCCGGAATGGTTGGCTAATCCGGTACTGGTGTTAAAGAAAAATGGAAAGTGGAGAATGTGTGTGGACTACACAGACCTCAACAAAGCTTGTCCAACCGATCCTTTTGCTCTCCCTCGCATTGATCAGATCATCGATGCTACAACGGGATGTGAGCGGCTAAGTTTTTTGGATGCATACTCAGGATATTACCAGATCAAGATGGCAGTTAAAGATCAGGAGAAGACAGCTTTCATAACTCCTTTTGGTGCTTTTTGCTATGTATGTATGCCTTTTGGGCTCAAGAGTGCCCAAGCAACTTATCAGCGTTGCGTACAGAACTGCCTTAAGGGGCAGATAGGGAGAAATGTTCATGCTTATGTGGATGATATCGTGGTGAAGTCAAGAAAGGAAGAGACGGTGATAGAGGACCTCAAGGATACCTTTGATAATCTTCGGATATATAAGATGATGCTTAATCCGGAGAAGTGTGCTTTTGGTGTTCCGGCAGGCAAGCTCCTTGGGTTTTTAGTATCAAGCAGAGGAATAGAAGCTAATCCAGAGAAGATCAAGGCAATCACGTCTTTGACTAAACCGGCTTGTATTAATGATGTTCAGCGCATTGCTGGCCGGATCACAGCATTGAGCCGGTTCATTAGCCGTTTGGGGGAGAAGGCGATTCCGCTTTATCAGATGCTAAGAAAGACGGACCGGTTTATATGGAGTGATGAGGCAAATACTGCGTTTGAGGATTTGAAGCGACAGCTGGCAAGGCCACCAGTCCTGGCTACCCCTGTTGATAATGAGCCTTTGTTGTTATATGTCACCGCCAACGCACGGGCAGTTAGTGTGGCAATCGTGGTCGAACGCAAGGAAGCAGGGAAGGAGTATCCGGTTCAGCGTCCAGTCTATTATGTCAGTGAAGTACTCATCGAGTCCAAGCAGAGGTACCCACATTGGCAGAAGCTGGTGTATGGTGTGTTCATGGCAAACCGGAAGTTGAAGCATTATTTCCAAGGCCATCTGATAACTGTTGTTAGTTCAGCACCATTGGGGGATATAATCCAGAACAGGGAAGCTATAGGTAGAGTGGCGAAGTGGGCCATTGAGCTCAGCCCACATGAGTTGAAATATGTGCCACGCACCGCTATCAAATCTCAGGCATTGGTGGATTTCATCAATGATTGGACAGAACTGCAAACACCAGAGGAGAAGCCGGATCTTACATACTGGACGATTCACTTTGACGGTTCAAGACAGTTAGAAGGCTCGGGGGCTGGAGTTGTTTTAACTTCCCCGCGAGGTGATAAGTTTTGTTACGTCCTCCGTTTATTGTTTCCTTGTACTAATAATGCAGCGGAATATGAAGCGTTACTTCATGGCTTACGGATGGCAAAGGATATGAACTTTAGCCGGGTCAAGTGCTTTGGTGATTCAGATTTGGTGGCACAGCAAGTTTCAGGCAAGTGGGATTCGAGAGATCCTCTCATGGCAGCTTACAGACGAGAAGTGGAAGCAGTTGCTGGATATTTCAAAGGGTATCAAGTGGACCACATAGACCGGCGAAGGAATGAAGCGGCTGATGCTTTAAGCCTGCTGGGTTCTCAATGTAAACCGGTACCACCAAATACTTTTTTGGATGAGCTGCACAGTCCATCAGTACAAGTACCATCAGAGGAAGACCTGGCTGTTCCTGATCCGGAGGCACAGCTAGTTGCGGCACTTCATGTTATTCCGGATTGGATGCTGCCCTATTTGGCGTATCTGAGCCGAGGAGAGCTACCGGACGACGAGATAGAGGCACGACATATAGTCCGGCGTTCTAAGTCCATGACAATTGCAAACGGGGAGCTTCATCATCGCAGCGTCTCTGGAGCATTTCAGCGGTGTGTATCAGCTGAGGAAGGTTGTGATATTCTTCGCGAGATCCATGAAGGGGATTGCGGTCATCATGCCGGTTCAAAATCATTGGTGGCTAAAGCTTTTCTACATGGGTTCTATTGGTTGACAGCTCATGCTGATGCGGCGGATCTAGTCCGGAAGTGTGATGCTTGTCAGAAGTTTTCGCGACGTGCTCTTGTTCGGGCACAGGAGCTCCGGATGATACCAATAACCTGGCCGTTTGCGACTTGGGGGCTTGATATGGTTGGACCCTTTAAGCGATCCCAAGATCAGAAAACTCATCTACTGGTGGTGGTGGATAAGTTTACAAAGTGGATTGAGGCAGAGCCTGTGAGCAAGTGTGATGCGACCACAGCAGTCAAATTCATCAAAAAGGTAATTTTTCGGTTTGGCTTTCCACACAGCATCATCACAGACAACGGCACCAATTTATCTAAGGATGAGATGGAAGAATTTTTTCAACGGGAACATATTCGCCTAGAGGTATCTTCTGTGGCCCACCCTCAAACCAATGGTCAAGCTGAAAGAGCAAACCAGGAGATTTTGCGAGGTATCAAACCCCGGCTTATGACTCCCTTGCAAAGAACCCCAGGAGTTTGGGTTGAGGAGTTACCATCTGTCCTTTGGAGTATCAACACTACGCCAAACCGGTCCACAGGTTATACACCTTTCTTTATGGTATATGGTGCTGAAGCGGTCCTTCCAAGTGATATCCGTCATGATTCACCAAGGGTGACGGCCTATGTTGAAGCCTCCACTGAACAGGCAAGACAAGACAGTTTGGACCGGCTGGATGAAGAGCGTGATATAGCAGCAGCACGGTCTGCGATCTATCAACAAGACTTGCGCGGATATCACAGCCGCCGGATCAAGACAAGGACGTTCCAGGAGGGAGACTTAGTACTCCGGCTCATCCAAGATCAAACAGATATGCACAAGCTATCCCCACCTTGGGAAGGGCCCTTTATGGTCAGCAAGAATCTGCACAACGGTTCATATTACATGGTGGACGTTCGAGAACACAAGGACTCACGGACATCGGAAGAAGAGACAAAGAGGCCGTGGAACATCGCCCTCTTGCGGCCCTACTATACCTGAGCCATGAGCTCCACTGTATCCTATGTATATATTATGATTAATGAATAAACCGGCACCCTCGGTAAACCGGGGGCTCAACCTTTTTTCCAATACAAAAATCTTATGGGGACAACCATACATGTATTATCATATGTCATATTTCAAGCAAATCGATCGGTTTAAACTGATTTTGTAGGGCATATGCACTCAGGAGCAATAACTCACTGAAGAGCTTTTTTCAAGCATAAGATCGTATCAGGACCAAAGAGGACACTTCATGGAGGCCCTCTGGATGGTGACAACCATCCAGTGATTGGCTAAAGTTTTTCCTATGGTTCTACGGGAACCATGGAGGCCCTCTGGATGGTGACAACCATCCAGTGATTGGCTAAAGTTCTTCCTATGGTTCTACGGGAACCATGGAGGCCCTCTGGATGGTGACAACCATCCAGTGATTGGCTAAAGTTTTTCCTATGGTTCTACGGGAACCATAGAGGCCCTCTGGATGGTGACAACCATCCAGTGATTCGCTAAAGTTTTTCCTATGGTTCTACGGGAACCATGGAGGCCCTCTGGATGGTGACAACCATCCAGTGATTGGCTAAAGTTCTTCCTATGGTTCTACGGGAACCATAGAGGCCCTCTGGATGGTACCCGCATCCAGTGATTGGCTAAAGTTTTATATGGCCAGCGGGGGGCAGGATTGTACCCGAATTCTAGCTTAACCCCTGTTGGTCATATCCGGTTCCTATGGATGGTACCCGCATCCATCGACCGGCCCTCTGGATGGTAAGCCCATTCCATTGATTGGCTGAACCTTGCTTTGAGCCTGGCAGCTCGTAAAAAGCCTTGACTACATGGTTTTATTTGCAAAACTTGCATTTCTGGTGTTTATGTTTTATGGTTCCTTAAATCCAGAATGGGACAACTCCAGAGTTGACCATATATCTTCAAAAGTCTGGGTTATGAATACCAGCATGAGTTAAAAGTCTGGGTCATGAATACCAGCATGAGTTAAACCGGTGTTCATTATAATCCGGATCAGCCATCAGGCAAAAACCAAGTATATCTACAAATGTCTCGACAAAGTTCCAGCGTGATCTAAACCGGTGTCTTTTATCAAACCCGGGATTATTATTGGGTCTATCAAAGCTTCCCTCAGAAAATTTTAAAATTCTACCGGATTAAAAGTATCAAGTATACTGGATGGCAGGTATGAAGTTATTTTTGATGCAAACAGAACACTCGTTTGATATATATATGAGAGCAATTTAATTGGTCCAGCGGTAAAACCGCTAGGACGTATTTTCAATATTATCTATGCAGGAACAGAGGATATGCAGGATAGTCCATATCAGACCAAATTTAAATTGGCAACATTGGAGCATCCGGATCAAAGCAGACAATGTTTTCAGCTATCCTATTACAAGGCATAGCAAGCCTGAACGAATTAAAGATTGTTCAGCAAAATGAGACTACAACTACAAAGATACATTATGAACTACGCTTCCTCCTACTGCGACGGCTGGGTATCAACTTGGTCCGGAGTCTCCTCTTCTTCTTGAAGTGGCTGGAAGTCAGGGACGCGCCAATCGATTTTTGCTAAGGCACGAAAGTACATCTCTTCATTGATGAGTTCAGACGGATCGATATCTGGGGTGAAGGTATGAGGGCACACTGGTGGGATTAGATTGACGGTATCATAAACCGGCCGATCCACTCGCTCGTTCTGTAAATCATACACCGGATGATACCTGGAAAAGTCCGATTCGGCAGCGAGCTTGCTAGCGAGAGGACGCATCTCCTTCGTCAAGGCGTGGAGATCTTTCGCGGTAAAAGCTGAACCGTCTTCTTTAGTGTCGGGATACCCACTCAAGGCTTCTTCTGGATCAAAATCTGGGACCCAAGCTTTAGCTCTGGTAAGCACCATGAGAGAACCGGCTCGAGCAGCAGATTTTTTCACTTCCTCCAAGCGCACTGGCAAGACAGACAGCTTCTCTAATGTGCCTTGGATAGTGGTTGGGGCCGGTTTATTGAAAGATGTTGCACTTATGATCCTTTGAGCGCCGGAATACAGCTGCTCGACCAAAGTATAACACGCCTTGAGTTTTTTCCGTAAGTCATCCCCAAGATGGGTGACACGGCGCCCTGCATATGATTATCACAGTTAAACCGGCACAGATGGAAGATTACAAGGATGAAAGCAGGAATACAGATTAAATACTTACTGAAGACAGCAGAAGTCATCAATTCTATTTGCCGCTTTAAACCGGTTAACTCTTCAGTCACCGGATTAAGGGCTTCCTCAGCGTCCTTTGCCCTTTTCTCCAGATCTTTTTTCTGAACCTCGAAGGCGGTCCGCTCTTCTTCAAAGAATTTCTTCAGCTGTTCAGCAGTCTTTAAACTCAGCGCCAAGTCTTTCTTGGCCTTAGAAGCAGCAGACTCCATTTCAGCAAGTCTGTTCCGGAGTTCAGTGATTTCTTCAGCCCTCCGGTTTAAATCAGCCTGCAAGGAAAATCAAGTGGAAAGACGTAAAAATCAGACAAGTCTCAAGCATATAACCAAGTTATCCACTTGACACTTGGGGGCTAATGGGAAGTTGAAGCGTCAAACAATAGCAATTCAAAGACAAGTCCCAAGCACACAAACAAGTTGTCTACTTGACACTTGGGGGCTAATGGATAGTTGAAGTATCAAAAGAAAATTTCAGACAAGTCCCAGGTACATAAACCGAGTTATGCCCCTGGCACTTGGGGGCTAATGTAAGATCATTTATTTAATCAAGAAGTACCGGTTCACCTTCTGGACGTAGCTAAACCGGAACTTGGGGGCTATTATGAGATAGACAGAAGCATGTCAAAAGCAAAAAATCAAAAAACAAAGGATTACCTCATACTTGTCCTTCATCATGTTAACCAAGCCTGCTTCATAATCTCGACTAGTATGGAGCCGGTTCAAGTACCCGGAATAGAGCTCCTGGGCACTCATATCGGCGAAACTGGACAGCTCGGTACTCCATTTACCCTTCTCTTGATGCAGCTTCTCCGCTTTAGCCGTATGTTTGGCTAAAACAGTGGGCTCAGCAGGAGCGGTATAAGCTGTGTGAGTTATTTCAACTTCCGGAGAAGCAGTTGTTGGTGGTGGGATCGCAGTGTGAACCGGGCTAGCAGGAGCTGGACTAATTCGAGGAGGATCGGCCTGGGCAGAACTCGCCGGTTCAGTGACATTCTCGATGTTGGGAGTTTCAAGTTCAGTAGTATGATCCATAGGAGCAGGATCTTCAAGCGGAATTGTGGGCTCGCCTTCCGGAGGGATAGTTGAATCTGGATCAACCGTCGGATCATCAACGGCAGTCTCAGCAGTTGGTTTGTTGGCTTTCGGTTTTTTGCTAGGCTTTGGCTTGCTGAAAGAAATTGGAAGAACAAGTTAGAACTATAAAGCAAGGTGCAATCATAAACCAGATAAATTAAAAGACTGACCCTGGGACAGTTTTCAGGGGTGCGAGTTGTGTGGCAGTTGATTCGCCCGAAGAAGACAAGGGAGTATCCTGATAATCAGGGTCAGACAGTTTAAGCGGTTTGCGTATAAGCCCGGCCTTGGGATGAAGAAGAGTTGGAGAGAGTATAACCTCAGAGCGGCGCCTCCGAGCTGGAGTAAGAGAAATTCCAGACGACTCAACTGCAAGATCGCTATGACGGGTAGTCCGGCGAAGGGCTTCGTGTTGCTGTTTCTTCAAAAGAAAATTGGGATCCAATTGAGCATAAGGGTGAGAAAACTGATATTTCCGGACTGTCCGACGACTTTTTTGTGGAAGTGGTTCTGAATCGGAAGAAAGGATAGTTACCTCAATTTCGGCCGGTTTATCTCCTTCAGCCAACTCCTGTGAAAAGTTATCGTTAAATACAGATGTGGGTAAAAGTGAACAAGTCAAAGCCGGATTAACTCATACCTCAGAGTCCGGATCATCATCCTCTGCATGAGAACTGGAGCCACCAGCCGCTTTTCTCTTCTTGGTAGCGAAGGCTTTCCGGCGTGGCTGTTTTCCGGCCTTCTCCTGAGGTTTCCTCTTCCAAAAGGGATCATCAGCCTGTTCAAAAGGTGAAAGATAATTGAAAGAATGGTTTAAAGGAACGGATTACAAACGTATGAAAGAAAGTAAGACATACCGCAGGCAGCTTGTTTTTCTTGTAATACGGAGCCAATCCGGTTTGGCCGCATTCTTCTAAGGTGATGTTAAGCATTTTCTTAGCAGATTCAGTGACTTCCGATTCAGAAAGTTTGTCCTTAGAAAAATGTTGAGGATCATCTGGTTTACCAGAATACTTATACATCAAGCTTGGGCGCCGGCTCAAAGGAAGGATACTCCAAGAGAGCCAGCAGCGCATAAAATCCACTCCGGTTAAGCCATTGGCCATAAAGGCCTTTAGCCTGGCAAGTTGCGAGGCAAACCGGGGCCGCTCTGAGGAGCTGAGGCGCTGCGGCAATGGGTGATCTTCCGGAAGACGGTGCTCGCGATAACCCGGCAATAGGTTTTCCCCCTCAGGTGAAGTGTCAATACAGTAAAACCAAGATTTATTCCAGTCCTTGGGGTGTGTGTGGAGAGCGGCATGAGGAAAGACTGCATCTTTTCTCTTCTGAATGCTGACCCCGCCCAGTTCTTGATGAGGTCCGCTGGTAAATTCAGTTCGCCGGTTCAGGTGGAAGAAGTCCCGGAACAGGTCAATTGATGGTTCTTCTTGCAAGTACACTTCTGAGAAAACTTGAAAATAGCATATATTGGAAACAGAATTGGGACCTATATCCTGAGGATGGAGTTGGAAAGCAGCAAGTACGTCCCGGAAAATTTTTGAACCGGGAGGAGTGAAGCCCCGAGCAATGTGGTCGAAGAAAACAATAATTTCCCCCTCTTTGGGAGTAGGAGGGCATTCATCTCCTGGAGCCCGCCATTTTAAAACGGCCTGAGGGCCCAGAGTACCAACTGCAACCGCTTTAGCTAAATCTTCTTCCGTGATAACGGAAGGAACCCAGTTGCAAGAGACAAACTGTTTGGCCATAGCAATAGAAGAGCAGGTGCTAAAAGGATAAAGCGTAATCCGGATTATTTGAGTACAGTGGCATAAACCGGAAGACATATGCAAGATCACGCAATGGTTTAGACAAGGGACTAATGATATGGTTAACCCGGCAATAAACAGGAAGCTGTATTACTACCGGTTCATGAATACAAGAGAGAAAAAGCTAAACCGTCGTGTTCAACATGGATTTTTTTACAGAAGCAGCATATGACTGTTTAAACCGGAGAATACTCTACACATCTACAAAGGTGAAGAAACAAGTTTTCGCAGATAGCTAAAGTAAAACAGATCTGAGCACCCAGGAAAAGGAAAGGTAAATACAAGACTATTACAGGAAGAACCATAAAGATCTTATACAAAGGCGGATGAATCTAAAGGACGAGATCTAAAGCATACAGCGGCGGAACCGAAGCAAGTCTGAAGAGCAAGAATTATAGGTTGAAATTTTGGCGAAACTTGGCATCTACGATGAACAGACGAAGCTACCGCTGAGGTTTAATGGCGGAGATGCGAGAAAGAACCCTAGAGCTGTGGATGTACAGTCAGGAAGGAGTCATACCTGGAACAGCAAGAAGCGGTGGCGGAGGTTTGCTGGTTGCACTCAGGTTGATGCAGCGGCCGGCGAAGACTTGGATTCGACGTCAACGGCGGCGGCTTGAGCTCGACGGGCGACAACTGAGTCTTGACCTCAGGCGACGGAGGAAGAAGAACGAACGGAAGGAGATAAAGGACGGAGGTAGCGGTATTTATAGAAAGGCAGAGCTGAAACGACAGGTGCGAGATTCGAGGAGGCAGAAGATTGGATAAAGATCCTCTGTCGCCTCGATTCTCGGGACGACCCTTAAACAAAGCCGATGGACAGCTGGGTGCGTTAAATGTGGAAGTGATGTCACGGTCAGATTAAGAGATTTTCAAGGATGACGTGAGGGCCGGTTTACAAAAATGAGAAGACACAAGAATGAAGGTTATGCAAGATTGGGAAGATTGATGTGAACAAGTTCAAATCATTCTGGGGCATAATGTCAGGGATATTACTAGCAGGTATGAACCAGCTAGTGTAAACCGGATTGTGGAAATATCGTTGTATTATTGTAATACCTAGTAAAGGCTACGGCCCATGAGATCTTAGGGCCCATGTATAGAGTTATAGTTTGTAAACCGCCTGATCATGTAACTTGAGAGATAAGGGAGAAAGAGTAGAGACCGAGGCGGACACGAGTATGAGCCGGCCTCGAGACTCTGTAAACTGGATCGGGCGCCGCCTCTATATAAAGAGGCGACCCGGCGATGGTTCAGGGACAAGCAAGAAACAACCCGTCGAGACACAGACAAGCAATCCGCTCCCTATTCATCGACGCCCAAGCAATACCAAACCAAACTAGACGTAGGCTTTTACCTTCATCGAAGGGGCCGAACTAGTATAAACCCTCTGTGTCCTTTGTGTGCTTTTAACCCCTTCAAGATAACCCGTGCGATGGTTCCATTGACAAGTCCGTTAAACCGGACATCTGCCGTGTTAATTCCACGATAAGGGTGATGCAGCGCTGAGCGACTCCGGTGACACTCTCTCTGTAGAGCTGAACCTGAATGATGGTAAAAGCTTTGGATCGACGGACGATCTCGTGCGCTTCTTCTTCATCTTCTGGGAGTTCTTGCCTGAGCAGATATGCTATGTATGGCACAGTCCAGTCGGGCGTAATCACTAAAATCTCCATGATCAGGTCGACCCACTACTCGGAAAAGGCCTGTTAGTGGCACACCTGTTTTGGCCATTAATGGCGCACTACAGGTGCGCCACTACTACCACACCATTAGTAGTGGTGCGCCATTAGTATCCCAGACACTAATGGGGCACCACCTGGTGCACCATTAGTATGTGCCCAGATGCGCCATTAGTATGCCTCCCAGGGGGCCATATATAGCTTGTGCTCTAGGTTACTAATGGCGCACCTCACAAGGGTGCGCCACTAGTGTGTTTGCTGCAGTCACTACTAGGAAAAGGCCTACTAATGGCGCACCTATTTTGTCCATTAATGGCGCATTAATGGTGCGTCATTAGTGCCACGCCATTAGTATTTTTTACTAATGGCGCACCTGCGGTGCGCCATTAGTATGCCTCCAAGGGGGGCATATATACCTAGGTGCTTTGGCATACTAATGGCGCACTCTTATGTGATGCGCCATTAGTAACTTTGGCATACTAATGGCGCACTATTGGATGATGCGCCATTAGTATCCTTTGGCATACTAATGGCGCACTGTGATGTGATGCGCCATTAGTATGAATATTAGGTTATTTATTTATTTTTTAATTTTCTGTTTTTTGCACAGGTTACAAAATGTATTATTGGACAAAATATAGACAGGAGCACACAGCAACAACAGATTCATCGAATACAATAGAAGATTAGTCTCTGAATACAATTCATCATATTAGTCTCCGAATACAATTCATCATATTAGTCTCCGAATTCAAAAGACCGAACAAAGATAGAACATTATATTACAAGTCTCGAGACCGCGAGTAGCGAGTTTGTCTTCACATTACAAGTCGATATCGATCATCTAAACTACCATCACATAGAAGAGAGCTGCGGTCATCACGATGAGCATCATCACGATGAAACTCGTCTTCATCCGGTTCCTCCAACGCTCCCTCCCCTCTCCCGCTAGATAGCGGGCGTATCTAGATTCCGCCTCCCCCCTAGTGGTGTACCCTTTGTAACTGTTACCGCTGAAACGGTGAACCTGTCTCCGACACTCCTCCCAGTTGTCGTACACTCCGGGAACCTTACCCTTGTACACAACATACAACGGCATCGCTATGCACTAGCCAAACGAAACGTTAGTACCAATTCACAGACAATACATAAGCAATATATAAGTATGCAACAGAACGATCGGAAGAGAAAAGCAAGACATTAATAGCATCGATTACATCTAAGTTGAACGACTATCGAAACCAAAGAGACATACTACAAGTTCATTAAAGTTTAATTACAACATGAGACAATCGATGTTTCAGAACTAGACACAACATCACTACTTTCGACTCGACTCAAGGCACCGGAGCGTGGATGAAGCCGCCATCTATCATGGGAGTCATGAAATCGCGGGCGTTGTCAGCTTGCATTTGTAGCATTGTGTCTATGTCACTGTTGGACGGTAGATTTCTGAGGTAGAACTGCCCCGAGGTACAACGGACAATCTTGATGGATGATTTCCGCAAAAGCCGACTGGATGCGAAAGAATTCTTGTCTGATGTCCGCGTCCTGGATTGCCGACACGCTCGCGGCCCTATCTTTGAGTTTACTCGGTAGCAGAAGGTGATGATGGTCCCGTACGATCGCCCGCATGTGATGGATGGCGTAGTAGGCACCCTTCTGACCGCCAGGCGGCTGCTTGACGCAGCAGAATGTCGTATAGTGGGCGAACACGTGCTTGCCGTACTTACGGAGAGGCCTGGTGAAGGTGCCTCCAGATTTGGCGTAGCCGGGGAGAACATCATCAAGAACTTTCTTGACATTTGTGTAGTCTACCTTTGACTGACGGTCCGAGTCGAAATACGTGGCCATGGAATATTTCGGGCTTAGGAGGATGAGTGTGCAATGTGTGTCACTGCACAAAACACGGAATGTTAAAAGAAAAACAATCGAAATCTAAGAATTCATATGTTACGGGGCGGTTGAGGGGACGACTTACTCGGGAAAGTAAGGCACGAAGAAGTTATCCTTATCTTGGTTTGCCAGAATGACGCCTTCGAGGAAAGAACTCGCGACTTACTGGTCCCCAGCGCTGCCCAAGATCTTGGCACGCATGTAGAAGGGGTCGACTATCACGATGTCCGGGGTCTTGTCTCTAATGATCCGCATCTACATACTCAGCGAAAATAGCCGAACGAAGGTGTAGTGCAGCGGATGAAGGTTCAACATAGCGTAGATGTCATCAAACCGCAGGACGATCGTACCCCCGATGGAGTTATCCACAAAGCCCTTGCCCTCTAGCACCTTGGCCGCGAAAACCGGGTATGCCACATCCTTCTCTCTGAGACGCCGCTTCTCCAAAGAAAGAACACTGTCATGCAGACTCCGCATAGCACCGGTTGCAGCATTGAGCATATTAGTCGGTAGCATCGGCCTACCCGCCACATGCACCCTCCTCATTATATCCTCAGGTGAAGGTGGCCCGTCCTGAGCACGGATCGTACTCGGTGCCGGATGGCTCGCACCCTTGTTAGTCTTTCTTTTTCGTGCCTTCTTCTTCTCCTGTAATGGGACCGAGTTCTACTCACAGACCTCCTTCTTGAGTGTCTTGGGGCTGATAATATTTCGCACCTCGCCTATCTGAGGCTTGGTGAAGTCGACAGCTGGAGGCGTCTCCTGAGAACTGAACGGCAGACGACGCCTGTTGCAACTTGGTTTCTCCATGGTACCAGCTAGATCGCGCACGTCTTTTGTAGGGTTGGGTTCTTGAGAAGGAGGCCCCATGAAGTCGCCATCGTACCCATGATCGGCAAAGTACTCATCGACGTTGGCAAATGTATCATCGTCGTCGTCCGGATCCTGTGCCATATGCATGTTTGGATCCAGTGGCATAGGGATGTCCGGCACCGTTGCGGCGGTCTTGCCATGGCTTAGCGCCGGCACGACTGGCGGTGTTGTCTTTGGGGTGGTGTCCCCCGCCCCCAAATGAATCTGGCTCTTCGGCCAAAGCAGGGGCCAGCTTAGGCAGGCGCTGAGGGTCATCCCATCATCTTCGTCGGCCCCGACGGGTCGAATTGGAGGTAACAACTCGTCGCAGCCTGGCAGCACCCGAACCAGTTGAACCCTATACAAGGTGGGTGGCATCCTAGTACCGTGGAACACGGGGTTGCCCGGTTGAACCATTTTGCCCTTGGCGACATCGACCAACTCGTTGTTCACGAAGTGCAGGAGAGTGCACGGAACGTCGGCGGCGCCCTGCGAAAACATGTAGGGCGTCAGGGATGCCCATTCAAAGGTAAGGAGATGAAGTCCTCGGCCGAGAGAGGCTTAATTAGTTACCATGATGATGGCGTCGAGCTCGGCTAATGTCGAGGCACCGCCAATGGCGGGCGTGCAATTGACGGAGGGGCCGCTTGCTGCAGAGGTGCCGGCCGGCGTACACCCGGGTGCATTAAGCTCCCGTGCCGGCGTCGGAGACACAAATGCCGCCTCCGCCGGAGACACCAATGGCCCCTCCATCGCGTTCTGCGAGTTGCTGGCCGTGAAGCTGGGAATCGGGGGCGGCCCTTGTTGGCCGCCCGCAATCCACGTCGTCAGCCCCTGAATCAAGGTAGGCATAATGCCGGTGAGTGTCGATCCCAGTTGTTGTTGCACTTGCTCTTGGACAATATCCGGAATCCGCGCCACTTGTGCCTTGAGTTCTTGAACCTCGCGCGACTGGCTTTCTGAGCTGGTCTTTTTCTCCTTTCGCCCACCAGCGTTATAGTATGACGACCATTTTTTGGACAAGCCTTTGCCGGCCACACGACCAGCTGACGACGGCTTACTAAGCTTATCCTTTTTTTCATTACATTAAATGCCCTATTTAGAGTGGTGTCCCAAGGGTTGCTCTTAGTCGACCCCGCGCTACTGCTTTCAGTCGCCTGCGGAAGGAATGTGAACCGTTTAGAAATTTGGCTTCATTAATTAGAATGCAACCATATGGAGCTAATTACGTAGGGGTGTATTCCTTACCAGAACAAGCTCAAGCGCCCTGGTCTTCGGATCCGTGGTAAGCTCCTTTATTTTTGGGTCCTTCTTGTACCGGGCCTTGACAAAGTTCTTGGTCTGCTTGTCACCGTATTTATCGAAGAGGGGCGGTAGGCCTTGGTCGGCACGCTCTGCCTCCTCCTTGTCCCATATAGGCTCCGCCACTCCGTAACCTCCGGGACCGAGTGTGTGTTCCCCTAAGTTCAGCTCCCACATTTCTTTCCCCCACTAACTTGATTCGGAGGTTGCGGTGCTCTCGCACTTGATCTTGAAGTCGTTGTAGTCATCTTCGGTGATCGAAGGAGTTTTCTCCTTGATCTTCTCATAACTAAAACCTTTGTCAATCATTCTCTTCACCGGTCTTTTCCAAGTAGACAGGGCCGTGCTGATCTTCGTGAGGGTGGCATTGTTCACTTTATTCCCTTTGAGGCTTGTGTTTTCAAATTCAGCGGGGAACTTGTATCGTTCGTGCAGGTTCGTGAAGAGGAGGTTGCGCAAATTCCCTCGGTCAGGATGCCTCAGGTTCTCGGTGTTGATCGAGACGGTGCTCCGGAGAATGCACCCGTTGACTATTCGTTCGGGCGCCGTTGGATTCCCGTCGGAGTCCACTTAAGTAAATTCCTCCTTGACGGTGCGGAGCACGGTCGGGCGCCAGTCCTTCCGTTGCCTCTTCGATTGGCTGCCATTTGTGCGTGCGCCGCCATCATTAGTGGTGGCATCCTCGGCGGCACCATCAGTGGTGTCATCCCCGACGGCACCATCAGTGGGGTCATCCTCGGCGGCATCATCAGTGGTGTCAGGATCGGTGTCTTTTGCGGCATCCTCATACAAGTGAGGTTGTTCCTCCATCTCCTGGGACAGCTCCTAGAATGCCTTGCCGCCCGAACCCCCGGCCTCATCGTTGTGGGCCATGTTTCTCTCTAAATAGGAAAAAAGTTTGGTCAAAAAGTTGGTTATTGTCAAGGAACAAGATCATGGTCTCATCATTTAGGGTTTGTCGACACACAGGCATCCTAAAAGCTAAGCTTTTATCATTGAGGGTTTTTGGACGCAGAGGCACCCTAAAAGCCTAAGCTTTCATCATTTAGGTTTTTGTCGACACCGAGGCATCCTAAAAGCTAAGCTGGGAAGGAGAATTCTAAGTTGGGTCTAATCACTTGGCTCTATTGCCGCATATGGTTTAATGCAGCAAGAATAAAGGGACAGTTGATCCTACTTAATTAAGTATTAAGATACCCCGGCCCATGCATTAGTCACAAGTACCCCATATGTCCTATTTTAGCAAAGTCATGCTAAAATTCACGGAAAATTTCAGCATGACCTTTGCTGAAAATAGGACATATGGAGTACCCGAATTTGCCGGAATGGAAGTTAATCGACATTCCAGCAAACTCAAGGGCCTCTCGGGGTACCTGCATAATCATCACGACACGATGGTCGGAGATAAAACCCAGCAAAAAGCTGCTCCAGGTTCACCAATTGACTGATACTCATGGATAAGCAAAGCAAACTACTACTACCAAAACAAGAACCAGACAAACTGATATATAATGTCAAGCATGTCTAATACCAGCAGTTAATTGTAGCTTTTGCTTTTCAGTGCTAAATTCTAGCTAGTACCAGCAGTTAATTAGGTTAATTACCCACTGTTAATAACAACACATATTTTAGCTAGCTAGTACCAGTGCTATTACCTAGCAGTTAATTAGCTTTTGCTTTTGCTTTTCAGTGCCAAATTCTATCTAGTACCAGCAAATTAACATCTAGCAGCAATCATTTTCAAATATATATACAAGACAGTACGTAAAAGGAATTTATATGTGCCCACTGGACATTTTTATATTAACCTAAGGAAAAATAAATAGTATTACCCAGCAGTTTACACATATATAAGAGAAACACCTGCTGTATTATCTCAATAAAATGAGCCAGATTTGCATTCCCTTCAACAAACAAAAAATAAATGTATGCGTGGCCTTATTATTTATGAAATATAAGAGAGACAACAAAATATATAAGAGAGACAAACACTTGCTCCACCCAACTAGTGGCGGAGCGTGACAAGCAACCAAGGGGAGGCCAATTTCAAACTAAAAATGAAATATGCATGAAAACTTATGTCATTCACAATGTAAATTACCAATTCCAGCAACGATAGAGCACTAGGAACTGGTTGTTCTTGTTAAAAAAACAGTATGACTAGTATGATTTGATGATTGAAATAGATGGAGGTGCCGTTAAAAATGCCAGGAGTGGGATTTTGGTCTAATGCTGTGGCCATCTCAGCTTAGTGGTGCCAAATTTTGTTTTGTAATGCTGCCTCAAGACAAGTGTTTATTCGGATAATCCTAATATAGCTGACAATGAGCCATTGGTAATCAATCATAAGCACTTTCCATCAGCTCTAAATGAAGCAACTAGTATTAAACTTGCCTAGTGCTATTAGCACAAAAGAGTGTTATACAAAGAACTTGCCACAGACAACACATATTTTCAACTCCTCACGCCTGGCCCTATAATTCTTGTAAGCTCTGATTGCATAAATCCACCTGCTGCCAATGCATCTCCAAAACCATAAGAACAAATTGCCACAAATAGACCTAAAGCCGCCATCGGTCACTAGCAAAGTGCACAGACAACTATCACTAGCAAAGTGCACAGACAAATTTATGATGTACAGTCAGAACATGTTAATAGCTAGAGGTTCTATAAGCAACTTTAGAAGTCAACTTCTGGAGAGAAAAAAATTTGTCTGCCAGAATAAAACTCTACTCCTAGAAAAAAAATTACTCAGCCAATGGATGGATAACCAACTGTACATGACCCTTTCACTGCAGATTCAGCGAGACAGCAAGGCACATCTGGCCCGATGATATTAGACTACCAGAAGCCACAGAAGTACTTCCTCTCAAGTCACAACAAGTGGTTGATGATAGAACCGTTAGTAACTATTCTTACACAATCCAAGTATCATCAATCAGATTGTTTGCATAATAGATCAAACAAACCATAAGGAAGCAGTCTATACTGATCACTGGAAATAGCTTGCAGGAATTTTGTTAGAGTAGTTTTCTCTTATGTGATTAACCTCCACCTACCTACAATCTTAAATGCATTAAACGACACTTGTCCTAAACTGACTAACAGGAAAATCATATTCAGAAAACAAGTTGAAGATCAAGGTTGTAGCACATAAGAGAAAAATCATAGATAAGATGTCATCATCTAGAGTGAATAATCTGGATTGGAGGGGCGGAGGGAGAGGGAGAGGTGGTGGAGGGGCGGAGGCAATGGCGTTGGAGGGGATGAGATACCTATAGATGAGGAGCGGCGGTGGAGGACAGAGCTCGGGCCGGCGAGTGGCTGCTCGGGGGCGGGGAAAAGGGCAGAGACGGCGGGAGTAGGCGCCGAGGAAGGGGTAGGCACGAGGGACGGCGCACGAACGGCGGTCCGACCGGAAGGAGCGAACTCGCCGGAGACTGGAGCGACTGGCGGGCGTGGAGTTTTTGGCT
>LR738715.1:535584592-535612513 GCA_902687465.1 Secale cereale
TGGAGGGGCGGCAATGGAGGCCGGGGTGGCAGCGCAGTGGAAGCCGAGGACTGGACGGGGCGGCGACGCAGTGGAGGCGGCGGAGCAGAGGCGGGGGGCGAGGGGATCTGGCGCAGTGGGGGCGAGGGGATCTGGCGCAGTGGGGGCGAGGGGATCTGGCGCAGAGAGGGCGAGAGGGGATCAAGTCGAGTGGAGGAGGGTTAGCAATGGCGCACCTCCCCCTGGTGCGCCATAAGTACATCGATAGCAATGGCGCACCTCCTCGCGGTGCGCCATTAGTAAAAAAAATTATTTCTGTTTGATCCCACATGTTATCTTCCACCAAACCCCATCTGCATCGGAGAACATACACTAGCCCGATTGGTCAGCACGCAGCGCACACACTAGGAGGGCCTTGCTTCGATTCCCAGGCTCCCTAATTTTTGTTTTTAACCATTGTTTTCTTTGCTCATATCTTTTTATCCATGCATCCAAATATGCAGTTTGTTGCCATGTTAACAACATTTAAAATGATGTTTGATATTTATTTGTGTTTAAATATGTTCATACTTGTTTAAATCATAACTAAATATCCATAGCTCTAAATTTGACAAACTTTATATGCTGTGGGGAGTAACATATAACCAAGAACAAATAGTCTTTTTTTTTTAGTTGCATTCATTTCTGAATTGGTAAAACATTTGTGAATATGAAAAAATATCATCAAATTTGAAAAAATATTCATGAATTCAAAAAGTGACCATGAAATTTTAAAATATTCATGAATTCAAAAAGTGCCCATGAAATTTAAAAATATTCATGAGTTCAAAATATATTCATTAGGTAGGGTGGTCCTGCTTCTTCTTGCCCTTCTGTTTCGCGAATTGAGTTCTTCTCTTGAACGGACATCCTTTAGGTAGGGTGGTCCTGCTTCTTCTTGTGGTGTATGTCACTTCATCGTCGTCATCATGTTCCATCTTCGGGTCGCCATACTTGTCGAAGTCTTGCTCATTGGCGACTCCATCCATTCTGATGATCTTCCTTTTGCCTCTCCTCACGACAACACGACTGGGCTTTGACGAGTTGGTAATGAAGAAGCATTGGTCCACTTGGGAAGCCAGTACCCATGGCTCATTTTTCGCGGTGACGTTTGCGCAGATTTGGCTTCAGGTATAACCATGGTGGTGAAATACTGCTCTTCTTTTAGGAATCTCTTGGCCCATCTGACACGGAACATCAGAACCTTCTCTCTAGTGTAGCTCAGCTCCCAAATCTCTTCGGTCCTTCCGTAGTATCTGTCCTTGTCGTTACCAGTGTAGGATTCCATCGTTACCCCGGAGTTCTAATAACCATCGCTCTTCATGTCCTTGTCCTCGGTGTAGAACGTGTAGCCGTTGATATCATACGCCTCATACGTCATCAGGTTATGCTCGGCTCCCTATGACAAGGCGAATATGAGATTTTCTTCCGTGGAAGAATCCTCATGTAAAGGGTACGACAGAAGCTTCTCCTTGAACCAATGCGTGAAACATGAGTTGTGCTCTTTGATTATATCTTCGTCCGTCCTCTATTGGCCTCGGTCATTGTACGTCTTCTCAATAAAGGTTTTGTGCTCTACTACCCAAGGATCGACCACGTCTATGTGTTGTAGCGCGACTAGGTTTGCTCTTTCAAAGTCGGTGAGTCGACCCTCGAAGTCGACATGCATTTCGCGGCGACCATCGCGGTGACCCCATCCAGCGAGCCTACCGAGGTTCCTGTTGACGGGCAGACCAACGAGGTTCTCGATGCCTAGATAATTCGTGCAATAGGAGATGCACTCTTCGGTCAGAAAGCCTCTGGCTATGCTTCCCTCTGGACGTGACATGTTGCGAACGTATCCTTTGATGACACCATTCATCCTTTCGAACGGCATCATGCTGTGCAGGAACGTCGGCCCGAGTTGGATGATATCCTCCATGATATGGACCAGCATATGCACCATAACGTCGAAAGAATACGGGCGGGAAGTACATCTCAAGATTGCATAGAATCACCACGATCTCTTCCTGTAGCCTTCTGAGTTACCTCACGCCAACCGACTTCCGAGAGATGATGTTGAAAAAGTTGCATAGGCCAAATAGCATTTCCCGGACATGCGCGTCCATGATCCAACATATTGCAACTGGAAGTATCTGCGTTGGCCTCGGTCGTGAGACTTCATCCCGCTGAACTTCTGCTTCGCTGAGTCTAGGTATCTGCTTATCTTCCCCGCGTAACCGTAAGGAGATTTTACTCCTACGAGGCAGGTGAAAAACTGCTCGATCTCCTCCCGACTTAGAGTGAAGCATGCGGGAGGGTAGTCATTTCCGACCTTCTTGGCCTTTTTGCCTTTGCGATGACTTTTCGTGTCCTGCTTCGCCTCATCATCATCATTAGCGTGAAGCTCCTCCCTGATGCCCATTGATTTCAAGTCTGCCTTTGCTTTCGGCCCATCTTTGGTACTCTCTAGCATGTTGAGCAGGGTACCAAGCAGACTCTCGCACACGTTCTTTGTGATATGGATGACATCAAGGCTGTGAGGCACACGGAGGATCTTCCAGTACGGAAAGTCCCAGAAAACAGACCTCGTTTTCCATACCTTCAGCAGCGGCTCTGGCACCTTTCGCTTCTTTCCCGGCGGTGGGCACTCTTTTCAATTTTTCAACAGCTCGTCTATTTCCTCGCCGCTCCTCGTATGCGGGCTTCTTTGGGGTTCGGTTTCACCATAGAACAGATCCTTGCGTTTTCTCCATGAGTCATCGTCGCGAAGCCACCTTCGATGTCCCATGAACACGGTTTTTCAAGACCCGGGATCTCTATCTAGCTGGCGATACGTTGTGTCGCCATGCACCTGACGCATCCAGAAAATCCGTGGACCACCTGCCCCGTGACATATCCGTAACCGAGATAGTCGTGCACCGTCGTGAGCAGTGCGGCTCTCATAGGGAAATATTCTTTCTCTACGGTGTCCCATGTATTGGCTGGCATTTTCCACAGCATGTCTAGCTCCTCTTTCAGCAGCCCCAGATAAAGATTGATGTCGTTCCCTGGTTGTTTCGGCCCTTCAATTATCATACTCATGTGAATGTACTTCCTCTTCATGCAGAACTAGGGGGGAAGGTTGTACATCCACACAAACACAAGACAGGTGCTATGTGTGCTTCTCTGGCTGCCAAACGGATTGACTCCATCGGTGCTCGCGCCCAACATGATGTTCCATGGATCGTCCCCAAATTCTAAGTCTTCGAAGTTCAACGCTTGCCACCGGCTCCCATCCTTTGGGTGACTCAACATCTTGTCTTTTTTATTTATATCCGGATCATTTCCGTCATCTTCTCGCTTCTTCTCCACCCTATTCGCGTGCCAACGCAGGAGCTTTGCTAGCTTAGGGTCCGCGAAATAACGTTGCAGACGAGGAGTGATCGGAAAGTACCACACCACTTTTCGAGGAGCTTTCTTCCTCTTCTTGTATCGAGTGACGCTGCACACTGGACATATGGTAGACTCCGCGTGCTCGTCCCGATAAATGATGCAATAGTTAATGCACACATGGTATTTCACGTGCAATAAATCCAAAGGACACACGATTTTCTTCGCCTCCTCGAAACTGGTCGGGCATTTGTTCCCCTTGGGAACACGTTTGTGCCAGAATGACATGTTCTCGTCGAAGCATGCGTCGGTCATTCTGTGTTTTACCTTCATCTCTAGAGCCATGAGCGTTACTTTCAGGCGAGTATCCTCGGGCCTGCATCCTTCATACAATGGAGTAACCGCGTCTATCTCCAGTTGATCCAGCGTGGCTTTCTCTCGGGCGTCAGCTCTTGCGTTAGCCGCCTGCTTGAGAAGTAGCTCTTGAATATGAGGGTCCTGCACCCAGCCGCCCATCGATGGTCCATCGTCGTCTGCTCCGTCATCTTCATCTTCATGATCATGGCCTTCGCCTTGATCTTCCTCATCATCATGTCCGGCATCTTCTACATGATGACTGTGTCCTGGAGATTCTTCGACTTCTTGCCTGCCCTCGCCGCGGTTGTCTTGCTACCCTTCCTCATTTCTTGCCCGGCCCCCATGGACGACTTCATAGTCATCTTCATCACCTTGCCACCGATAGCCATCCATGAAACCACGCAAGAGCAGGTGGTCCCGCACCTGTCCGGAATCCAGGTCCGTAATAAGGCTCTTCAGCTTGCATCTTCGACACGGACATCTTATGTCCGTCTCGTTCTTTTGAAGCATCTCAGGCTTCGCGGAGCTCAAAAACCTATTCACGATGCCTTCGGTCATCGTGCCGACCATGGTCGCCTGCGGGGTAGAGCAAAACGATATTTTAGAACCCAAATTTTTTTTTGGCATGACTTTGCCTAAAAATAGGACAAAAAAGAATGCATAGTTCCAAATTCTCGCCGAAACGGAAATGAATCAACATTCCGGCAAAATATTGGCAACTATCACATTTCAAATACCGGTACTTGCAAACACCAACATATGCAACACCACAAACATACAAAGATCTAGGCCATAAAAAGTGCATGTGCACGTTGTCGGAGGGAGAAAAAAGTAGATCTACAACGTAAAGAAATCTTTCCCCTTACTTACCTATCAAAAAAGGTAATTTAACCACTTAATTTGGGTGAATCTATGGTGCAAATGAGGTGAGGAGGAGGAGGCAGCCGAGACAAGCTTGGAGGAGGTGGTGGAGAGAATGAAGTGGGGAAAGTGAGTGTGGTAGGTGGATAAAGATCTCAGGTTACCAATGGCACACCACAATAAAATGCACCATTAGTAACACTGGTTACTAATGGTGCACCTGTTAAGTAGTGCGCCATTACTAGTTTTGAAAAAAAAAATGAAAATTTTGTTAGTAGTGGCGCACGGAGTGTGTGGTGCGCCATTACTAGTTAAAACTAGTAATGGCGCACCTCCCACTGGTGCACCATTAGTAGTTTTGGGAAAAAAAAATATGCTATTAATGGCGCACCTTGTCTCTGGTGCGCCATTAGTAATGTGGACACTAATGGCGCACCTGTATCTGGTGCGCCACTGCTATATAGCAGTGGCGCACCACATGCATGGTGCGCCATTAGTGTCAATATCATTTATAGCCCTTTTCCTAGTAGTGACCACTGCAGGTACTTCGACTTCAGTCGGATCTGACGCACTGATTGGATGTGGGGGTTCCTCCATGAAGGGGTCTTCTTTGACTGAGGGGGTGTGTAGATGTTCCAGAAATACATTCTTGGGTAGAGGCTTCCAAGTCGACCCAATTTTCGCGAGGTCATCGGCAAGCTGATTCTTGGCTCTGGGCACGTGATGGAGCTCTAAACCTTCGAACTTCTTTTCAAGCTTGCGTACTGCACTGCAATAATTGGTCATTGCCGGGCTTCTGACGTCCCATTCCTTCATCACCTAGTTCACCACTAAGACTGAGTCGCCGTAGACCATCACGCGACGGACGCTGAGTGAGATGGCCATGCGCAATCCATACAAAAGTGCTTCGTACTCAGCTTCGTTGTTCGATGAGTCAAAGTGGATTTGAAGGATGTAAATGAGCTTGTCGCCCCTGGGTGATACCAGGACCATGCCTGCGCCGGATCCGTTCAACATCTTGGATCCATCAAAGAACATAGTCCAGTGATCCAACTGAACCTGAGTCGGCAGCTCTTGTTTAATCCACTCGGCCACAAAATCTGCTATTTCCTGAGACTTGATGGCTTTCTTCGCTTCAAACTTGATATCTAATGGAAGAAGTTCAATCACCCATTGTGCCACTCGACCAGTTGCATCTCGGTTATTCAGGTTTTCTCAAAGTGGGGCGTCGCTGGCGACTGAGATTGTATGATCCAAGAAGTAGCGGGCAACCTTCTTTGCGGTCAAGTAAATCCCATACACAACCTTCTGGTCATGCGGGAACCTTTTCTTGGAGGGAGTCAAAACTTTGGATATGTAATAGATTGGGTGTTGAACTTTGTAGGCCTTGCCTTCTTCTTCCTGCTCCACCATGAGTACAGTGCTGACAACTTGTCCGATGGCTGCAATGTATAGTAAGAGAGGCTCTTTGCTGACTGGGGCAGCAAGCACCGGCTGGGTGGACAGCAGGGCTTTGAGCTCTTCAAACGCTGCTTCGGCTTCGGAATTCCACTCGAACTTTTCTGATTTCTTCATCAAACGATAGAGAGGTAATGCCTTCTCACCGAGCCGAGAAATGAATCGACTCAATGCGGCCAAGCAACCAGTAAGCTTCTGGACGTCGTGTACACGCTCGGGGCGTTTCATTCGGAGGATGGTGCCAACCTTTTTTGGGTTGGCATCGATTCCTCGTTCAGAAACGAGAAAACCGAGTAACTTGCCGCCCGGAACTCCAAACGTACACTTCGATGGATTGAGCTTGATATCATAGCTTCTCATATTTGCAAATGTCTCAGCGAGGTCAGTCAACAGGTCGGAACCTTTCCGTGACTTGACCACAATGTCATCCATGTATGCTTCGACGTTCTGACTGATTTGCTTCAGCAGGCACTTCTAGATCATGCGCATGAAGGTAGCGCAGGCATTCTTGAGACTGAATGGCATGGTGACATAACAGAAACACCCGAACGGGGTGATGAAAGTTGTCTTGATTTCATCGGGTCCAAACAATCAGATCTGATGCTACCCGGAATACGCGTCCAGAAAGGACAAACGCTCGCATCCCGCAATTGAGTCGACTATCTGATCGATGCGGGGGAGAGGAAAACGATCCTTCGTGTAGGCCCGATTGATATGCTTGAAATCGATGCACATGCGGAGAGACTTGTCCTTCTTGGGGACCATGATGACATTGGCGAGCCACTCAGAGTGGTAGATCTCGCGGATGAACTCAGCTGCCAGAAGCCGAGCCACTTCCTCGCCAATTGCCTTTCTCTTCTCCGCAACGGACCGAGGGAGATGTTCATTCACAGGCTTCACTTTTGGGTCGACTCGCAAATGGTGCTCAGCCAGTCCCCCGGGGTACACCTGGCATGTCGGATGGTTTCCATGCGAAGATGTCCCAGTTCTCACGGAGGAACTGGATGAGCGCTTCTTCCTATTTGCTGTCGAGTGTAGTGGAAATGTGGCTCGGTGCTGCATTGGGTTCGGTGGGGTGGATGTGTACGGGCTTCGTCTCCCCAGCTGACTGGAAAGCTGACTCGGAAGCCGGCTTCTAGGCCCGCAGCAAGTTAGTCGGATCCACATTTTTCTAGTACTCCTCCATCTCTACTGCTGCCATCTGCTCGTCAGCGATGTTCTAGCCTTTCTGGAAGCATTCTTCCGCTTTCTGACGGTTCCCCGTGACGTTTATAACGCCGTTGGGTCCCGGCATCTTCAGCTTGAGGTATACATAACACGGTCGAGCCATGAACCTGGCGTAGGTGGGCCTACCCAGAATGGCATGATAAGCACCGTTGAAGTCCACCACTTCAAACGTCAGCTTCTCTTTGCGAAAATTCTTTGAGTCACCAAAGACTACGTCGAGTGTGATTTGGCCAAGTGAGTCGGCCTTCTTCCCGGGGATGACCCAGTGGAACCTCATGTTGCTTTCACTCAGCTTCGACATCAGGATGCCCATATCCCGGAGGGTTGCTGCATACAGAACATTCAAACCACTGCCTCCATCCATCAGGACCCTGGTCAGACGCGTGCCCTTCACCACTGGGTCGACCACCAGCGCTTGCCGCCCAGGGGTAGCAATGTGCGCAGGGTGATCAGACTGGTCGAATGTGATGGGGGTCTTGGACCACTTCAGAAATGTGGTTGTTGCCGGGGCAACCATGTTGACTTCTCTGTTGATGACTTTTAGTCGACTTTTGCTTTCGACGTCTACGAAGATCACCAAAGTGGAGTTGACTGGGGGTAACCTCTATCCCCTTCCTTGTCCTCGATCTTCTCTGATTCCTTTTCCTTCTCAATAAACTGATATTTCTGGAAGTTCTAGATCAGGAGCCGGCACTGTCGAGTGGTGTGCTTGGGGTATACCCCTCTTCATCTTTATTCGTGTGAATAGGACACAGCTTGTCGAGTACATCATTCCCATCTTGATCCTTTACTTTCTTGGGGACCCAGGGCCCCTTGGGCTTTCCTTTGCCTTTCCCTTGGTTGACCACTGCAGCTTCGCCCTGAGCGGCTGGCTCGGCCTTGCGCTTGGGCTTCCGATTGGAGTTCTAATCATCTTGTCCGACTGGTTTCTTGCCACTGCGGAGTCGATTGGCCTCTTCGCTGTTAGCGTACCGACTGGCAATCTCTATCATCCGGGAAAGGGACATATCGCCCGTCCGACCAAACTTCAAATTCAGCTCTCGGTATCGCACGCCTTCCTTGAAGGCGCAGACCGCTTGGTGTTCAGACACATTTTCCATCGTGTGATGTAGGGTGGTCCATCACTGTATGTCATCTCTCAAGGTTTCATCTCTCAAGGTTTCATTCGCGAGACCTGCGGGGCACTTGCAGGTCCCTTCGAAGGTCCGAATAAACACTCGGGCCAGCTCTTCCCAACTGTAAATGGTCTCAAGGGCCAACTGATTAAGCCATGCCCGAGGTAAACCGCCCAGCATTAGAAGAAGGTGTTTCATGGCTACGTCTTCGTTGTCGCCTCCAATCTGCACAGCCACTCGGTAGTCTTCGAGCCAGGTGTCTGGTTTTGACTCGCCGGTGAACTTATTTACCCCCGCCGCCAACCTGAAGTACGGGGGGATCTCAGTGGCCCTGATCGCACTGCTAAAACACTCGGGCCCAGAGACAAATGCTCGGCTTCCACTCGGACGATCTCTGCCTTGCTCTTCTTTGAACACCCTGTTCCGGTCGACTAGCCCCTGCACAAGGATAGACCTTGCATCGAAGCCGGGCCTCCGGGGATCTGGGGGAACCCTCCGCTCGTCGTCGCATAAGCGTCTGGCCTCGTGTCGCCTGGGCGAGAACGATCCGCATCTCGGGGGAGGCATGGGCACTCGACGGTGGTCGTGATGACCGGGTCGACGGCCTTATTGCTCGTCATTCTGACCCAGATGCCGGTCTTGCCGTGGGCCACGATCCTCATGCCTCGGGGGCGATCTTGGACTGTGGGCTGACCAAACGGTGTCTGCAGCCACCGATCTGCTGTGAATCTTGTTGCGCGACTGAGAAACAGCCGCGTTCTGCTCCTCAGCCGTTCGGAGCAACGCCCGAATCTACTGAAGGCCTCTCCTAGGCTCCGACTGTGATGGTTGAATAGACTCCGTGATGCGAGCCGTGGCTTCGAGGTTCTGGACTGGTGTACGGAACACCTGAGTCTCGCGCGGGTGCGATTGCCGCGGTCGTCGACTGGACTCGGGGACCAGTCGGCGGGCCCGTTCGTCGAGGGCGCACTGGATATTCTCCAAGCGCGCGCGTTTAGCCACGGTGTCCAAGCGCGTGGCCTCCAGGGCCCGAGCCTCTGGAGTATCTCCCACGATGGGGGTGAAGAGCGCGTCTTCATTGCTGCGGCAGAGCTCGTCCCACTGCTTAGCAGTGAGAGGTTGGGGAATGCATCCGTCGTTGTCGAATGAATGACCGCCACCGTTGCCGCCGTCGCCACCGCGAGAAAAACCTGGCGAGCTGCGGCGCGAGTCGACCATGAGGACTTCCGCTGTGGGATCGCTGCTCCCGCACTCGAAAACTGAATCCATGAGCTCGACCGACGGATCGACCGGCCCGTAGAGGTAACCGTCGGGCTCGATGGCCGCGACCTAAGTGGTGGCCGCCTGGCGGGCCACTGCGTGTTTTACCCACCGCTAGAGCCGCGAGCGACAGGATCGCTTTCGACGGTGTCCGGCGGGGATGGTGGACGATGTAGGAATCGACAGGTACTGAGTCAACGGCTGCCGAAGAAGGACGCCACAGGCGCTGGCGCGGAAATCCGCAGCCCCGTGGACGGGCAGCGCCTCAACGTCGAGAGGATCCTGGAGCCAACCGGAGTCGTCGGCGATGAAGTGAGTGCGCCGAGTCAGATCTTATGGCCCAACACCAGACCACTGTCGGAAACCATGACGAAGGAGGTCGGAGAAAAGTTTGCAACCTCACCAGAAGTCGCTAAGACGCCTTGCCCCACGGTGGGCGCCAATTGTCGTGGTTCTAAGTCTGACAGTACGAGTAGGGGGTACGAAGGAGGAGGAAAGGCCCTAGCTATGGTGAAGTTGTACGCAAGGTGTTTACGAGTTCATGCCCTTCTTGGAGGAAGTAACAACCCTACGTCTCGGTGCCTGGAGGCGGTCGACTAAAATGGGTATATGTGTGTGTGTTACAGGGGGTGTGAACCCTTGTACTGGAGGATGGGGGTGTCTTATATAGTGTGCCAGGACCCCAGCCATGCTCCACGTTACTAAGGGTTCAATGTACATAAAGGCGGACATTACTAATAACGTCTGCAGTAAAGAGTAATAAAGGCATTCACCGCAGCGGAGTGAATACCAGACCGTTGCTATCCTAGGGGACCTTTGACCTTCGGAGGTCGAGTGTCTTGGATGAGTCGAGTGAACTTGAGTCGTCTGGTTTGTGGTGTACAGTCGACTGGGATGTCCTCTTGGGCTGTCTCAGTCGACTGTCCTTGTTACCATTGGTTTGTCTTTTGAGCTTCTGGGCAGTGACCTTGGGTGGGGTACCTTGGTCAGGCCTGTGACCCTACCCTAGGTCCGTAACCTCATCACTTGGTTTCTTTTATCTATGGCTTGCGTCAGTACGTGCTTACCAACAGTTGTTTCCCCTTCGGAATTTTTTTCCGCCAGAGCAGGCCTTAGCTCCCTCTCCATTCGGTCGGTCGGCCGTGTTGTTGTATTACAATTAGTATGTACTTAATGACTCAGTGATCAACACATATATCATATTGTCCGGACACCATTGTTCTTACCACCAGCATCCTTTCCGGATTTCTTAGAATTTTCCAATTCAGTGGCGATAGTCGTGAGCTGTGTCCGGCACTCTTCCAGCTCCTTGGATAAGGCATTGTTATTTTCTTGAAGCACCTGCAAAAACACAATGATCCTCAAATCAATTGTACCAACTGCTTTAAGTTTCGGGGGCTACTGGCATGGGAACATCAAAATATACACTTACCCGCATATCTTTTGAAAGCCGGTTAGTGGCTCCAGGGAGTCCGTCTTGAGTGGCTCGGATATAAGCATCTGCAGAGCTAAGGGCGTTAAACGCCTCCTCAGAAAAGGTTGGATCACGCATGGCTGTTTTCGTCGCCGGTGAACCATCGCAACCTCCACTTCGGAATTAGTAATTGGCATTCCATCTGAATCCTCTTGAAGGGGATAATCCGGCGCTGAATCCGCATTAACCCTTGATGGGCCGGATGCCGGATTGGCTGGAGCTTGATCTGCAAGATTTCCAGAAATAGTCCGGTGTGTGTTCCTCCTAAAAGGAAAAAAACAGAGCGAAAAGTTGTAATACTGACTTCACGACCCAGCGTGCGTCAAAACGAAGATACCTCTTTGAAGGTTCAGTGGTGTTCGCTGTCCTCTCTCGCTTCAAGGCCTCACCCGCTGCAGGCATCGCCCTTTGGGATGACAGTCTTCGCATAGTTCGGCGTGAGGAGCGCCGCCCCTTTTGAGCATGGAAAAATGTGGTGGGTAAGGCGCACTTGGAATCTTCTCTTTGATGAGATATGTCATGGGTACTTATGTGAGAAGAAGGAATAAGGCTAGGGTAATCGGCTACAATAGCTACCACGGCGCCCTCACAACAAGCTTGATAGAAGACTCCATCTTCTAGCTCTATGCGTATGTCCGGATCTTCATCATATCTAGGTCCAGCATTTCGGCGTCAGTCCTCTGGCTGTGGGGCGGGACTATTAATCCCCTCGATCACCTTCCTCCACTCCTATTGGGAAAAACCAAATTCAGTTCGGTCAATGCATCATAACAAAGAAAAATGGGCAAATATAGCGGTCACGAGAGAGACTTACCCAGTCAGGAGGATTGTACATAGAAAAACCCTCCCGACACTTCAAGCGAAGGAAGTCTTGCATCTCTCCCTTGTAAAGACCTTCCAGGATGGCGGCTAGAGCGGCAGGGTCGTCCGGACCCGAGCGTAAGCAGTGTGAGGCATCATTCAGGCCATTATAATGCCACATAGGAAATCCTCTAGCTTGGAGCGGCTGTGCGCATCGCTTTCTTGAAATCGCCATCACTTTAATTATCGACAGCCACGAACTGGCGAGCAATTTGATCTTGTCGGCCAGTCTGCTAACCTCCGCTCTCTCTTCTTCTGGGGGACTACGGGGACACCAGTTGAAAAGCTTCCTTGGAGGAGCGCTGGAATATTTGGGGAGGCCTAAACGAACTAGATCTGAAAGGGCAACGTCCTCAATATAGAACCACTCCGAAGGCCACTCTTCGGATGCCTTCTTTGGAGTACCATTCAGATAGCCTGTCCCTGCTATGTGCCATACTTCGGCGCCACCAACTTCAAGTATGGATCCCTTTTTCGAGCGAGGGACAAGGTAGAAGAACTACCGCCATAGCTCAAAGTGAGGCTCGCAGCCCAGGAATAGTTGCCATAAAGTGACGAATCCCGCAATATGCAGGATAGACACCGGCGTGAGATCATGCAATTGAAGACCATAGAACTCCAGGAGCCCCCTAAAGAAGGGGTGGATGGGGAAACCTACGCCTATTAAAATGAAAGGGACAAAACATACCCGCTCTCCATCGGAGGGGTGGGGAAAGCTCTCTGCGAGGGCTTGATTGTCGATGGAAGTTAGTCCGTCCCGGACAGGGACTAGATCCTCGGGGGGGAGATATCCCTGTGCTTGAAGTGTTCTCAGGTGTGCATGGGATACGGAACAACTTTTCCAATCACCTGCCCGAGGGCCCTGAGGGCGCGAGGAAGAGCTTGGAGCGCTGGCCATGTTTAAAGATTTTTTGGAGGCACTAGGGTTTCTTCCGCGTGGAATGGAATGGAGAGGCAACTAAGATCTAATCTCTTATATAGGCATCTTCCCTACACAGTCAAGGGGGTAATTGCAAAAATACCCAGACGATTCGCATTCGTGGAACACGTGGAAGCCAAGGCGACGGCGGCGAGGAATCAACGGAACTACAATATTAAAAGAAGCCGAACTATCATCCAGGAGGACTCACCTTGCAAGACCGAAGATATGAAGCCAGGCACAATCTCGTCCTTGAAGGAAAGTCCGGGGCTACTGAGGGAGTCCTGTATTCAGGAGTCCTCAGGCGTCCGGGTCGATGAAGCTGGGCCGTATTGATGGGCCATGAAAGTAGAAGCAGATGACTCTCCCCCGTATTCGGTCAGGACTCCTATGTACGTAGAAGGGCAAGAGTAGAGTCTGGATGTATCTATTACTTCCTCCCCAAGTCACCCTTGTAACCTTAGGCCCTCTCTAGCGAGTATATAAGCCAGGGGGTTTAGTCCGTAGAGGCTAGCATTAGTATCATAACATCCTCATAGGCTATAAATTAGGGTTTAGCCACTACGATCTCGAGGTAGATTAACTCTTGTAATCATATACATCGAGATTAATATAGCAGGAAGTAGGGTTTTACCTCGACCGAGAGGGCCTGAACCTGGGTAAACATCGTGTCCCCAGTCTCCTATTATCATCGATCCTCTAACGCATAGCTTGGGCCCCTACCCGAGATCTGTCGGTTTTGACACCAACACCAACCGTGTGCAGTGTAATCCCTAATTTAAAAATCATATGCTTTGAATTTGATAGTAGGCAATCACTTATTTCATATCCAACCATGTTTATTACAAATATAGGTTCAACCACGAATGCATAATTCGATGCACAGGTACATATACTAAAGAAATGTAGAAGCACCAAGTAAAGAATGATGAACCACAGTTGAACTAAAGACTGTAAAAAGTGAGACGAAAGGCATTCTGGTTGCTGGAGAAGATGAAGCGAAATGCCCATATTGTGCCCTCCTCCATGCGTAATGCGCACGACTCTAGGCCAAGCCCTTGTGATGGCTGCCCGTCCATCCTTCATTGTCTTCATTATGATTTCTCGATGCTCATTGTAGTCTGGATGAAATAGTTTAACCTTCATTGTGTGTCCACCAATCATGTACTTTGTGAGATAATCTTGAGTGAACTGATTCGGGAACCACTGCGAACAAAAAAGTTTCATACATTGTTGTCTAACAACTCATTATCAGCAGTAAAAAGAGAAGGATGCAGAGTTTGTAGTTACCATCCTACACCTCACTGTTGTGTTGGATAGAGCATGAACAAATAATTTGCTTGCCACCATTCATATCTTTATGCTAACAATCCTTATCAGTTTCCTCACTTGATGCTTGTTCATGAATATCTTATTGCCCCATACACAAAAACGGTTGATGCATGGATCGTTGCCAAGGGCATATGTAACTACAAGCAACAAGTCAATATTAGAAGCTAACAAGTGTCCAGGCCTGGATCTATATGCACTACATTATGGAACGACGAGGGGAGTACAAGCCGAGGGATGAAGCTAACCTCGGCGGAAAACGGTGGACACTCTCGTTGTTGTCCTGTATAAGTAGTGGAAAGGCATGATAAGTACATCAATCTTAACATCAAACAAATATAGCAAAGGTAAACACCATCATCTCCAAATGATAGCTTGAATGTGTTGGTTTCAGCATGTTGTTAAAGCATATATAAGAGGGAAGGCAATGCTACCGACAGTAGGCTTAAGAGCCATCAAATATTGCAATTCAAACTGGTATTGTTGAAAATGAATAGAACATAGGTAATTCTTAAACATCACACTGGATAAATGTGAAAAACTGAAATAAAGGGCATGCGTTAACTAACACCAGGCATAACTAGAACCAAATATAGCCGTTCAAAATGGTATTAATGCAGTCGAGCGGCACAGTTCGGACTTGCACGTAATGAACAACACATTGTGAATGACTAAAATAAACAAGGCATAAATGATCAATATAACAACCAAATAGAGCCATTGAAAACTGGACAGTGTCTGTAGCGACCCGACCCGAATGGATCAAGTCTCTGTGCTTCAGTGTCATCCCCGGATCGGTAATGCTGACACACACAGTACTCGAAGGATTTATAACAGAGTGCTAATCACACACTTATTACATCGAATGTCTCAACAGAGAACTTATTACAAAATATATGCATAAGGCCATCTAAATACGATAACAACGGAAAGCTTGGAAGATAAAGTGAGTCCATCAACTCCAAGGGCATAGCTGAGTTCATGACAAACGACCTAGCACACCTTACTCTTCTTCTGAAAAGTCGGCAACATGATATGTTGCAGCCCGAAACGAGTCAGCACATGGAATATGCTGGCAAGATAACATAGTAGAGCAAGGAACAGATAAAGCTATCACTACATGAATATATGGCTGGTGGAGGCTCTAAGGTTATAATGTTTTGCATAAAGCCAATTTTCCCCTACAAGAAAGGAATAAATTTTATTTTAACTATCATGGTAGTTGAAACATCATTGAGAAGGTTCCTCCAACTCAATCCCCAATTAAAGTAATCCTTATCAACCCAACAATATTTTAGAGTGATGAGATCAAATCAATAATTCAAGTACCAGATACTCAAGATGTCCAAAACCGGGGACAGGGCTAATCATGATTAGTTTGTACACTCTGTAGAGGTTTGCGCACTTTTCCCCACAAGACTCGATCTCCTCCGTTGGATTTCTCGCACTTCATGGTGTTTCAAAAACGGATGACAAAGACACAGTCTTTCAGAAACATTAACTCTTTACCCTGGCTAGACCGTTACACCTACTTTCCCCTACATATGCTAGTCCACCACTGAAAGAGGTCATGCAACATACTCAACTATGTTAGAGCCCATAATAGCTTGTGGTTGCACACGAAAGTTTCTAGCATGAATAATCTTATGATCCCTTTGAGCCTGGGTGGCATTCCATAGGATAATCGCACGGGTCCTCTGGGATTTCCTATGACAACACTGGATTCTCTAGGTGCCCTGCAACCAATCCACCCAGATGTGTATTAAAGTTGACACCTTAAGTTGAACCATTAAGTAGCAATCTCACATCTGTCACGGATACTCTCAAACCCAAACCACGTCTACGAGCATAGCATGGCAATATAAGCATAACATAGAAGTAACTCCCAAGGGTTTGGTATTAAAACAGGTAATAGGTCCTAGACTCATATGTTAAGAGATCCTACTCATGCAATGTGTGAGGGTTGAAAATAATGCATTAAAACTGGGTAATAAAGGGGTATGATCAATGTGTTACTTGCCTTGCTGACGAGTCGTAAAACTTAGTGACTCCTACTAGCACGCTTCGCACTCCGGGAATTCTATCGCAAACAAACAATAGCATACATAAGCAATCAAGAAAAGATGCACAGGTAAATCTAAAATAAGAAGATCTAACCAGAAAGTCAACTGAAGAACTCCGGTTTGCAAAAAGAATCAAATCAAACGGAACAACGAAACTCAAACCACGAAAGAAACAAGATCCGTTTACTAAACTGAACTAAAGTTAAATTTTAAAGTACCAAAATCTTGTAAGAGTTGGTTAAACAGAAAGAGGGCTTTGAGATGAAGATCTAGACACTTGTTTCACCTGATTCAGATAAACGAGCGAAAAGATAAACTAAAACGAAGATCAGGGCAGAAATTGCAATCGAAAATAATCGCGGAAAACCCTGAAAAAGGAAATGAGACAAACAGGCTAACGAACGAACGTTTGCTGTCTGCGGCTAACTGACGAGAAGTGTTCATTAAAACGAATGAATGGACGAACGTCCGCTAAATAACTAAACCTAGAAAACCGAACCGATCTAACAAAAATAACTAAACTAAGGTTTTTGTTTTTTTAGAAAACCGGGGTTTTTACCTAAAACCGAAAAAAAAACGGCGGCTCGGATCCTGCGAATTGTGGCTCGACTCCGGCGGGCGGGGTGGGGGTGCGGTGGAGCGAGGCGGCGGTGCGGCGGCGGCGGGGAGAGCGGCGGCGACGCGGCTTGGCAGCGCGGCAGGGGACGGTAGGCGGCGGCGCGGGCGATGTCGGGCTCCATGGGGGCCCGGCTCGGCTTTTATAAGCGGAAAGGGGGGACGGTGGCTTATGGGAGGGGGCAGGGCGGCGGCGCGGCGTCGGACTCCTCGTGGAGTCCGGCTCGGGGACGACGAGGAGGCGGCGCGGCGGCTGGGACAGCTGGGCCTCGGCCCAGTTCGGTGCGGCGGAAGATTTTTTTTAGCTGATTTCGCCGGAAAAATAAATAAAAATCTAAAAATGCCAAAACAAATTTTCACCATCTAAATAAAATATTTAGAACATGATGAACATTTTCTTGGCCCTAAAATGCAAATTTAAAATATGCACATTTTTCTAATTCAAATAAAATTGCAGAAAAACCAAATAAAACTACTTATTTGATTTTAATTTTTTTCTTACAATATTCCATTTAGGTTGGAGAACTTATAATATCTCCTCACATATATTTTAATACAAAATATTTTCGGAGAGAAAAATAATTAAACCAAAATGATCCTCGTTCCAATATTTGAGAAACTTCAAATATGAAAACGGTGAAATTCCCAACTATCTCCGTGGGTCCTTGAGTTGCTTAGAATTTCAAGGATCGCAAAAAATGCAAATAAAATATTATATGCATATGATGACCTATGTATAACATTCTAAATTGAAAATTTGGGATGTTACAAACCTACCCCCCTTAATCTCGCCCTCGAGATTCAGGTTGGCTAGAAAATAGGTGTGGGTGGTCTTTGCGTAGATCATCTTCTCGTTCCCAGGTGGATTCATCCTCGGTATGGTGGCTCCACTGAACTTTACAAAACTTGATAACCTTGCTACGTGTGACTCTCCTGGCAAACTCAAGAATCTTGACTGGTTTCTCCTTGTAGGTTAGATCACTATCCAACTGAATTGCTTCCAGGAGCACTGTATCTCTGAGAGGAATATCGGCCATCTCAGCGTGGCACTTCTTCAGGTGGGAAACGTGAAACACATCATGAACTCCTGACAGTCCTTCGGGTAACGCTAACTTGTAGGCAACCTCTCCCATGCCTTCCAAAACACGGTACGTTCCTACAAATCTCGGGGCTAACTTTCCCTTAACTCCAAAATGTTTAACACCTCGCAGAGGTGACACTCTCAGATATGCTATGTCTCCAATTTCATAGACTACTTCCTTGTGTCTTGAGTCTGCATAACTCTTCTGTCTGGACTGAGCTACCATCAGTCTATCTCGAATTAGCTTAACCTTCTCTTCTGACTCTTTAATCAAATCCGGTCCAAATAACTGACGGTCTCCAACTTCATCCCACATCAATGGTGTTCGGCATCTTCTTCCATACAATGCTTTAAATGGTGCCATCTTCAAACTGGCCTGGTAGCTATTATTGTACGAGAATTCCGCGTAGGGCAAGTTGTCCTCCCAACTAGATCCGTAATCTAGCGCACAAGCTCTCAACATGTCCTCCAGGATCTGATTAACTCTCTCGGTCTGTCCATGAGTGTGCGGGTGGAAGGCTGTACTGAACTCTAGCCTAGTACCCAAAGTCTGATGCAACTCATGCCAAAACTTTGAAGTAAACCGTGTCCCTCTATCTGATACGATGGTCCTCGGAACTCCGTGCAGACATACAATCATGGTCATGTATATCTTGACCAAATTTGCACTGGTATAAGTTGTTTTCACTAGGATAAAGTGGGCTACTTTGGTCAAGCGATCCACTACTGCCCAGATAGACTCATATCCTGATCGGGTCCTAGGTAATCCGATGATAAAATCCATGCCAAGCTTATTCCACTTCCATTCGGGTATTGGCATAGGCTGCAGTAATCCTGCTGGCTTCTGATGTTCTCCCTTCACTCTCTGACATACATCACATATGGCTACATACTCGGCAATGTCCTTCTTCATTCCAGTCCACCAGAAACGTCCCTTCAAATCAAAATACATCTTAGTGTTTCTGGGGTGTATCGAGTATGGCGAGTCATGTGCTTCCTGTAGTATCAACTTCCTGATCTGGGCGTTGTTGGGCACATAGACACGGTCCTCAAACCACAAGGTGTCGTGTTCATCCTCACGAAAACCCTTGGCTTTTCCTTCACTCATCTTCTCCTTTATTTTGGCAATTTCTTTGTCCTCCTTGTGAGCGTCCCGTATTTTCCCAATAATGTTGACTGAACCTCCAATGCTGCAACAAAACCTCTAGGAACTATCTCCAAACAAAGCTCCCTGAGGTGTTTTGCTAACTCCTTTGGCAATCCTCCGTTTACTAGGGTATTGACATAACTCTTCCGACTCAAAGCGTCTGCTACGACATTGTCCTTGCCGAGATGATAATGCAACTTCATATCATAATCCTTTATGAGCTCCAACCATCTCCTCTGCCTGAGGTTCAGCTCCTTCTGAGTGAAAATGTACTTCAAACTCTTGTGATCCGTGTAGGAGGGAGTCCTGGATCGGGGGGTCCTTAGGTGGCCGAACAAACTCCTGGTGGGTCGGACAGGTGGGCCGTGAAGATTGTTATAGAAGATCATCTCTCGTGTCCGGACAGGACTCCTGGATTCTTGTAATGGCAAGTTTTAGGCTCGGGTGTAGATTTTCCTTCCTCCACAAGATGATATGTACAAATCCTAGGCCCCTCCGGTGTGTATATAAACTGGAGGATTTAGTCCATAGAGGCTAGATAGAGAAGAGTCATAATATCCTCATAGGCTAGACCTAGGGTTGAGCCATTACGATCTCGAGGTAGATCAACTCTTGTACACATATTCACTCATACTAATATAGTAGGAAGTAGGGTTTTACCATGATCGTGAGGGCCTGAACTTGGGTAAACATCGTTTCCCCTGCCTCCTATTACCATCGATCCTCAGACGCATAGTTCGGGACCCCCTACCCGAGATCCGCCGGTTCTGATACCGACATTGGTGCTTTCATTGAGAGTTGCACTATGCTGTCGATGGAAGGATTGATGGATCACGTCGTCAATTGCAACGGCGACGTCAAGGGGATTTTCCCTCCCGGCCAACTCTTCACGTTCGACAGCTTCGCGCTTCGTGCCAACACTGAAGGCCACCCTTGAGCAGATCAAGAGCTATGCCCATGGCTATCATGTTAGATTCGGTAGCTTGAACTATGTTGCTGACATCCGTGGAGACTTGATCTTCACCGGATTCGAGCTAGCGGCAACCCCTCTCTGCCACCACGATGATCATGACTTAACTCTGTCATCGGATCAGGAAATAGCACCTGTAATAGTTCTGGCCCTAGATCAAGAACAGATTGCGTCACCCGAAGATGGGAAGCTCAACCGCACCACGGGAGCCGCAGAGTCTACGGCGTTGGAGCCGCACACGGACCCAACTGATGGGGTCTGTGTTACCGGAACCTCGGACTCGGCTCCGGTCTTTGATTCCGAACTGCGCGTAACGGCACCCCTCAAATCCAATCAGGCGCCTATCGCCGAATTCTGTGCTGCGGATATTTTCCAGCACTCACCACTTGGAGACATGTTAAAGTCATTAAGATCTCTCTCCTTGGATGGGAGCACACAGCTGCACTATATCCGGTTCAAACTGGAGGCTAATGAACAGCCGCGCTATACCCAGGGGGATGAAGAATTTCGTTCCCCACCCACCACCCACTTGGTAGCCACGGTTGAAGATCTAACCGACCTACTCGACTACGCTTCAGAAGACTTCGACGGGATGGATCTTGAGGCTGAAGCAGATGCAGATCGAAGTCTGCCAATAACAGGGCGGTGGAAAGCTACGTCTTCATACGACGTGTATATGGTGGATACACCCAAAGAGGCGGAAGGCAATGGTGAAAACAATCCCGTAGAGGAAAAACCCGCCGAAGAACCTCCCAAGCGTCGGAGTCCAAAACACTGAATGAAATCCCGTAAATGAAAGGACAGCAACACCGTGACTAATGATGGTGATATTCCGGAACAAGCCGAAGACCCCGCAGATACAGAGATAGAGCAGGAGGAGCGAGAGGACGGCGAATAGAGTCCGAGCCCGCAGTCCGATTACAGCAATGCCGAAGACGGTGACTATGAACCGGTCTCCGAAGAAGAGGCTATCCTGGATGACGACGAATGTACCATCCCAGAAGAACCCTCCGAACAAAAACGCTTCCACCGACGGCTTATAGACACCGCACAGAGCCTAAAAAAGCGACCGAGATAGCTTCGAGCTGCACAGGACACGCTCAATGATAGATGGAATGAGGTGCTAGCTGCCAAACAGAAACATGGTTTTAACGGCCAAACCAAAGGCTATCCCAAGCGCAAACTGCTGCCTAAATTCGACGACGAGGCCGTCGCGCCCGTCCTACCGAAAAATAACACCGCCGACAAGCCGGACCGACCACCTCGCGGACGTGATAGAGTATGTAGCAATGTATACAAACCCGCACCACCACCCCATAAAGGAAAGGAGGGTGCGGCACAAGTCCGAAAACATGTTCTGCGTGAGGACCTAAATAAAAAGCTAGTAAGACCAGGTCTATATTCGGACCTACGAACTGAGCTCCCACACAGGACGACGGCTATCAAGCCAATCGAGCCGGTGACATACCAGTTCGGGGTCAATACCGAACACCACAACTATCGGATATACGCCACGACATAGCAAGATACAGAGGATCCTCACACCCTCTATGCTTCACCAATGAGGTGATGGGTCATGATTTCCCAGAAGGGTTTAAACTTGTGAACATCGAAGCATATGATGGAACGACGGATCCAGTCCTCTGGATAGAAGACTTTATTCTTCACATCCACATGGCTCGAGGAGATGATCTCCACGCCATCAAATATTTACCCCTCAAGCTGAAAGGACCAGCTCGGCACTGGCTAAACAGCCTCCTAGAGAACTCCATTGGGAGCTGGGAAGAACTTGAGGACGCTTTCCGGGCCAATTTTCAAGGGACTTATGTCCAGCCCCAGGACGCTGACATTTTAAGTCACATCATCCAACAACCCGGGGAGTCAGCCCGCAAGCTTTGGAACAGGTTTCTCACTAAGAAGAACCAGATCATTGACTGTCCGGACGCCGAAGCCTTAGCGGCATTCAAGCACAGTATCCAAGATGAATGGCTATCCAGACACCTTGGACAGGAAAATCCTAGGACAATGGCAACCCTAACAACACTCATGACTCGCTTTTGCGCGGGTGAGAATAGTTGGTTAGCTCGTAGCAGGACCAGTGACCCAGGAACATCCGAAGCCAGGGATGGCAATGGAAAGCCACGACGTAACAAAAACAAACATCGAAACATTTCTGGAAGCCCAGATGATATAGCGGTAAACGCCGGATTCAGTGGCTCTAGACCCGGTCAATGTAAGAAGCCATTTAAAGGCAACAAAGACGGTCCATCAAGTTTGGACAGGATATTAGACAGGCCTGCCAAATCCATTGCACCCCAGAAAAACCTGCCAATCACACCAACCGTAACTGTTGTATTTTCAAGCAGGCCGACAAGCTATACGCCGAACACAAGGGGAAGGAGCCTCAGAGCAAAGACAAGGATGAACCTCGCCGACCGAGTATAGGGGGACAGAAGAAACTTCCACCGGAGGTCAAAACAGTGAACATGATATATGCCACTCATATCCCAAAGAGGGAGCGCAAGCGTGCACTCCGAGACGTCTATGCCATTCAGCCTGTCGCCCCGAAATTAAACCCATGGCCAGCCTGTCCGATCACTTTCGATCGCAGGGATCATCCGACTAGTATTCAGCATGGGGGTTCGGCTGCCTTAGTGCTCGACCCAATAATAGATGGATACCATCTAACCCGAGTCCTTATGGACGACGGCAATAGTCTCAATCTGATATATTAGGACACTGTCCGCAAGATGGGGATCGACCCATCAAGAATCAAGCCAAGCAAGACGACCTTTAAAGGAGTGATACCGGGCGTTGGAGGTTGTATTCGGTTCTCCCAACAACTTTCGAAACGAAGAATTACTCTTCGACATAGCTCCATTCCGAAGTGGCTATCACGCTCTACTCGGAAGAACAGCCTTCGCGCACTTTAATGCAGTCCCGCATTATGCCTATTTAAAGCTCAATATGCCTGGACCACTGATACGTCAATTTTGCATCATGCTTATATGTTGATATTTATTACATTATGGGCTGTTATTACACGTTATGTTACAATACTTATGCATTTTCTCTCTTATTTTACAAGGTTTACATGAAGAGGGAGAAAGCTGGCAGCTAGAATTCTGGGCTGGAAAAGGAGCAAACTCTGGAAACCTATTCTGCACAACTCCAAAGCCCCGAAACTTCACAGAACCCTGTTTCAAAAAATATAAAAAATATCTGGCGAAAGAAGTTCATGAGGGGGGCCACCTGCTGTCCACGAGGGTGGGGGGCGCGCCCCCTGACTCGTGCCCCCCCCGAAGGCCCCCCGATTCCCATCTACTCCTATATGAGGTGTTTTGACATGGAAAAAATCATAGGGAGTCTTTCGGGACCAGACGACGCCGTCTCGAGGCCGAACCGAGGCGGAAACCAATCTAGGGCTCCGGCAGAGCTGTTCTGCCGGGTATACTTCCCTCCGGGAGGGGCGAATCATCACCGACGTCATCACCAACAACTCTCCCATATTGGGGAGAGCTATCTTCATCAACATCTTCACCAGCACCATCTCCTATCAAACCCTAGTTCATCTCTTGTATCCAATCTTTGTACCCAAAACTCAGATTGGTACCTGTGGGTTGCTAGTATTGTTGATTACTCCTTGTAGTTGATGATAGTTGGTTTATTTGGTGGAAGATAGTATGTTCAGATCCATTATGCATATTAATACCCCTCTGATCATGAACAATATTATGTATTGTGAGTAGTTACTTTTGTTCGTGACGACATGGGAGAAGTCTTGCTATTAGTAGTCATGTGAATTTGGTCTTCGTTCGATATTTTGATGAGATGTATGTTGTCTCTCCTCTAGTGGTGTAATGTGAACGTCGACTACATGACACTTCACCATTATTAGGGCCTAGAGGAAGGCATTGGGAAGTAATAAGTAGATGATGGGTTGCTAGAGTGACAGAAGCTTAAATCCAAGTTTATGTGTTCCTTCGTAAGGGGCTGATTTGGATCTACTTGTTTCATGCTATGGTTAGGTTTACCTTAATACTTCTTTTGTAGTTGCGGATGCTTGCACTAGAGGTTAATTATAAGTGGGAGGCTTGTCCAAGTAAGGACATCACCCAAGCACCGGTCCACTCACATACCAAATTATCAAAATACCGAACACGAATCAGATGATCATGATGAAAACTAGCTTGACGATAATTCCCATGTGTCCTCGGGAGCGCTTTCCTTCATATAAGAGTTTGTCCAGGCTTGTCCTTTTCTACAAAAAGGATCGGTCCACCTTGCTGCACCTTATTTACTTTTACCTTTTGTTACTTGCTACCAATTACCTTATCACGAAACTATTTGTTACCTATAATTTCAGTGCTTGCAGAAAATACCTTACTGAAAACTGCCTATCATTTCCTTCTGCTCCTCGTTGGGTTCGAAAATCTTACTTATCGAAAGGACTATGATAGATCCCTACACTTGTGGGTCATCAAGACTCTTTCTAGCGCCGTTGCCGGGGAGTGAAGCGCCTTTGATAAGTGGAATTTGGTAAGGAAAATTTTATATAGTGTGCTGAAATTTATTGTCACTCGTTACTATGGCTCATAATCCTTTGAGGGTCTTGTTCGGGGTATCTTCACCCCAACCAGAAGAGCAAAGAGTTGCTCCTCAACCTACTGCACCTACTGAAATTTTTTGCTTTGAAATTCCTTCGGGTATGATACAGAAACTGCTTGAGAATCCTTTTACAGGAGATGGAACACTACATCCCGTCTTACACCTAATATATGCGGATGAAGTTTGTGGATTATTTAAGCTTGCAGTTATGACCGAGGATGTTATCAAGAAGAAGGTCTTCCCTTTATATTTGAAGGGAGATGCATTAACATGGTTTAGGCTATGTGATGATATTGGATCATGGAATTATAATCGTTTGAAGTTGGAATTTCATCAGAAGTTCTACCCTATGCACCAGGTTCATCGTGATCGTAATTATATTTATAATTTCTAGCCTCACGAAGGAGAAAGCATTGCTCAAGCTTAGGGGAGGCTTAAGTGAATGTTATATTCATGCCCCAATCATGAGCTCTCAAGAGAAATGATCATTCAAAAATTTTCTGCTCGACTTTCTTTCAATAATCGCTCCATGCTCGATACTTCTTGTTCTGGCTCTTTTATGGTGAAGACTTTTGAATTCAAATGGGATTTATTGGAAATAATTAAATGCAACTCTGAAGATTGGGATCTCGATGAAGGTAAGGAGTCAGGTATGACCCCTAAGTTTGATTGTGTTAAAGCTTTTATGGATACCGATGTTTTCCGTGAGTTTAGCACTAAATATGGACTTGACTCTGAGATAGTAGCTTCTTTCTGTGAATCATTTGCTACTCATGTTGATCTCACCAAGGAGAAGTGGTTTAAATACCATCCCCCTATTGAAGTAAAAGTAGTTGAACCTGTTAAGGTTGAAGAAAAGACTATCACTTATAATGTTGATCCTATTATTCCTACTGCTTATATTGAGAAACCACCTTTCCCTGTTAGGATAAAGGATCATGCTAAAGCTTCAACTGTAGTTCGTAAGAGTAATACTAGAACACCTACACCCTCTGAGCAAATTAAAGTTGAACCTAGTGTTACCATGGTTAAAGATCTCTTGGTAGAAGATTTAGATGGACATGTTATTTACCTCCAAGAGGAATCTGCTAGAATAGCCAAACCCAATGCCATGAATAAACATAGATCTATTGTAGGCTTGCCTGTTATCTCTGTTAAGATAGCAGATCATTGCTATCATGGTTTATGTGACGTAGGTGCTAGTGCGAGTATTATCCCTCTTACCTTATATCGAGAAATTATGCATGATATTGCACCTATTGAGTTAGAAGGGATTGATGTTACTATTAAGCTTGCTAATAGAGACACTATTTCACCAGTTGGGATTGTTAGAGATGTTGAAGTCTTATGTGGGAAGGTTAAATACCCTGCTGATTTTCTTATTATTAGTTCCCCACAAGATGAATTTTGTCCCATTATATTTGGTTGACCCTTCTTGAACACTGTCAATGCTAAGATAGACTGCGTGAAAGATATTGTTACTGTTGGATTAGGGGATATGTCTCATGATTTTAACTTTGCTAAATTCCATAGACAACCCCTTGATAAAGAACTACCTAGTAAGGATGAAATTATTGGTCTTGCTTCTATTGTTGTGCCTCCTAATAATCCTTTAGAACAATACTTGCTAGACCATGAAAATGATATGCATGTGAATGAGAGAAGGGAAATAGATGAAATATTCTTTAATTAGGGACCCGTATTGAAAACAACTTGCCTGTTGAAATCCTAGGGGATCCTCATCCACCCAAGGGTGATCCCGTTTCTGAACTTAAACATTTTCCTGATAATCTTAAGTATATTTATCTTGATGAAAAGAAGATATATCATGTTATGATTAGTGCTAACCTTTCAGAGCAGGAAGAAGAAAAATTATTGAAAACTCTGAAGAAGCACCGTGCTGCTATTGGATATACTCTGGATGATCTTAAGGGCATTAGTCCCACCTTATGCCAACACGAGATAAAATTGGAAGAAAATGCTAAACCGGTTATTGATCATCAGCGACGGCTAAATCCTAAGATGAAAGAAGTGGCAAGGAAGGAAATACTAAAGCTTCTAGAGGCAGGTATTATATATCCAGTTGCTGATAGCCAATGGGTAAGTCCTGTCCATTATGTCCCTAAGAAGGGAGGTATGACTGTCGTTCCTAATGATAAAGATGAATTGGTCCCGCAAAGAATAGTTACATGTTATAGGATGGTAATTGATTTCCGTCAGTTAAATAAAGCTACTAAGAAAGATCATTACCCCTTGCCATTTATTGATCAAATGCTAGAAAGGTTATCCAAACATACTCATTTTTTCTTTCTAGATGGATATTCTAGTTTCTCTCAAATACTTGTGTCCAAAGGGGATCAAGAAAATACCAATTTTACTTGTCCTTTTGGTACCTTTGCTTATAGACGTATGCCTTTTGGTTTATATAATGCACCTGCTATCTTTCAAAGATGCATGATGGCTATATTCTCTGATTTTTGTGAAAAGATTGTTGAGGTGTTCATGGATGATTTCTCCGTTTGCGAAACTTCTTTTGACGATTGCTTAAGCAACCTTGATCGAGTTTTGTAGAGATGTGAAGACACTAATCTTATATTGAATTGGGAGAAGTGCCACTTTATGGTTAATGAAGGCATTGTCTTGGGACATAAAATTTCTGAAAGAGGTATTGAAGTTGACAAAGCTAAAGTGGATGCTATTGTAATGCCCAGGATGGGACTATACCTCCTACGTGTCGAGGCACGACTTAAAGGTATAAGCCCATTCTGGAATGATCTCAAGTTTGGTATCTTTGCACGACTCATGTAAAAGAGGGATTAAATTGCGAAAGGAGATAGTTGGCTTACACTCGCCACTTCACACAATACATTACATAAGCAAAACATCATTCAAAACATCACAACCCGACTACGGGCAAAGATCCAAAAGAAAGATACCAAAACAACATAAAGCCACAGGTCCGAATCGCCCCTAGTAGAAACCACTACTGATCGTCGAAAAACGTCACAAGCAAACAGCCACTCTCTTCATCGAGCTCCCAGTGAAGTACTTGAACCAGCTCCTGCTTCAAACTCGGCTGAACCTGCATCTGGTGTTGTAGTATCTATGAGCCACGAGGACTCAACAATCCCATAACCATGGGTATCAAGACTAGCAAAGCTTTGAGGGTAGGAAGAGGCAAAGTGGTGAGGTTGCAGCAGCGGCTAA